>CM022754.1:33181077-33698577 GCA_012411365.1 Ameiurus melas | reverse complement strand
TCACCCCCTGCCTGCAGACAGGACAAACACTGTGTATGCAAGTGTGTGTGTGTTTAAACATGAAAGGTTGATGGAAGCTTTTGAGGGTTTATTTCAAATACCGGATCATGTGTGACAGCTAACGTCAGCTGCAGACAGCTGAGCCGACCTTTTGTTTTATATGGGAAAAAAAAGAAAGAAAGAAAGTAGGAAATCCAAAGGTCAGTCTGACATCGGACTCTGTTTGGGGTTTTTTCGTGATGAAAAATCCATTGTGTTTTACAGCATTCATTTTAGCCATTATATTAAAATTTGACTATTTTACAATAAGAGTGTTTCCAATTTGACATACGATTCGTCGTATAAAAGACACATCTGTTTTCATTATGGAAAGCGAACCAAAAATAAAAGTGGACTACTTTTAATTTTCCACTCAAACAAAAATGTCATGCAAAGAAACCACAATGCTGAAGCCCAACTACTACACGCATGAGCTGAGGCCTCAAACACATTTGAAACGTTTCTCAGTTTCTTGAGTCCTTTTCAAGGTTACTCAACAGTGTCGGGTCGTCTGAGGACTGTGTGGCCCCTTCATCGCTCACTTTCTTCATATTCAGCTCTCAGCAAATAAATGAGGCTGCAAGGTACAAGCTACAGCCCTGCTTCAGAATCAATAGATTGCTCTGAAGCTAAGACAAGTTTCCTCACTCCACTGGGTTCAAACTCAGTCTGGTGCAGAAAGTGCTCTCTAATGGACTGTGCTTGTTTCTTTATTGCCCAAACAGCATCATTCAGAAAGGTTGTTGACTGCTTTCTGTTCACCGTGATCCAATGGATGCACTGCAGATCGAAAAACATTAATTGTCAAGGGGGATTGTGGAACATCAACAGTAAGAATCATTCAGCCAAACAAGTAAAGCCAATATCAGTGGAACACTGTAGTTCAGTCACGACACATATACAGCACTACTGTTCTCCACTTCTAACCTTATAAAGGAAGTTAAAACCAATGTTTGGCTTTAAGAAAGGAATACAGTCTGAACCACTATACATGACCAGTGTTGCAAATTTGCTGGCATTTCTACAACTTTAAGGTACATCCTTTCAATTTTAACCAAACCTGACAACTTAATGATGATTTATGAAGACGATTTTTGAAATCTGATGTACTCGTATTGCAAACTGGCCACTGCTGCCCAGTTAGGAACAAATACCTATTCAACAATCTCACTATGCTTGTGCTGAGTTCTGGAAGATGGTAACTGAAAAAGACCACTATTTTCTTTCTTTATTGAAGGGTCACCAGGCTACAGCGTGAGACTTATGGTTCTTTAAATTTAAGCTTGAAATGAGAGGAGACAGGGGTGGGGGGATGGGTGTGTGTGAAAGCTCACAACGAAACACAGAGCCTTACATTGGATGTTTTAACATTTGGATTACTATGTAAGATTTCAGACCAATGATAAAGCAAAAAATAAAATCAAATAAAACATCCACATGTTTAGTGCCTGTCGTGGTGATTGCTCTTACCGTCATTGCCAGAAGCTTGCCATAGGTGAGGTGTGCTGGTATATGGTCTGGTTTGGCCCGGAGAGACTCCCTGTACCAGTATTCAGCATCAGCTAACTTGTTCATCCTCATGTAGGCCTCGCCTGTAATGGGTGGAGACAGGGGGCAGGTTGAGAGGTCAGAGGTTATGGAAGCACACATACCCCGGTCCCTTTGTTTTATTACAAGATCCTATAACATACAGGCATCTGAGCGTGACCCAAGACAAATCAGACTGACTGTGAAACCTGATCCGGCACCTTCACAGCCAGCTGAATAGTAAAAAGGGACTTCGGTCTAGCTGCTGCATTTTTCAACTGACGTATATGTAAATTTGAAAGCTATGAACATAATGTCGCTCTTGCTCATTTGCTTCACTTATCAAAAGATAAACAACAGAATTCAAACAACATCTACTATCACCAGAAACAATCTGATAAAACAATTTGAGAGTTGAATTAAAGAAGACAGGAGTTACACTAAAGGCTGATTTCCTGTATGGCTGACATCAGTGCACTGCTCTGGAACAGAGGCAAGACCGGCTCGCTGTTAACCTTGCTCTTAGGAAATCAGGCTTAAAGGCTTTTCTCTGCGACTCAAGCTAGACACACACAATCTGATCCTTCAGACATCATCTGACACCAGGCTTAAAGCAGCCCAGCACCTGTAATAATAACCCCTCCTCATATTGTGTGCATTATTACAGGGACCTCTGCAGCACAGCTTTTTCGAAGTGCCAAGCAATGTTTTTAATATAATTATCGTAAAAAGATAGGGTGAATAAGATGTGACTAAGATGGAGTTTCACTTGAACTTGTATCCTGGATTACAAACCAATCCACACCCATGTCCTATTTGGTAGTAATTACAGCACATGTTATTCAAGTGGTATGTTCAATTAAAATAACTCGGGCATTATTGCAAGATAAGCAACTGGAGATTATGAGGATAGCTGGAATGATTACACTTTAGTCCTCTTACACTTGCCATAATCACTATAATTCTCTATGCAGTATTTAGAGGTGAAAGAATGCATCTGCACCAGTTCCATATACAGTTCCATTATCAGATAATGCCTAAAGCAAACCTAATTTCACTCAATAGCAATGCTTTTGTGCCATTACTTAACGATCTCTCGTTTATTATGTTACAAAAATATGTTTATTTAACTCAAACTTTGGGAAGTGTCACAAAATAAAGCCTGCACATGTATTCAATCAACCTTATGAACAAAACCCATAATACAAACTTGATATTCTATTGAATGTTGGAAATGGAGTTTTTATGCAATCTCAGAAATATTTAGTTGCTATATTAAGACTTTCAAGAGTTTGCGGTTGAGGTTTTAAGTGTTTGCAGTGCCTCATGTGTTGGGCTAAAACTGGAGTTTTGCCTCAGTCTTATGGCAGGAGAGTTATACTGAGATTCAATTAAATCTGACACAAATTCTATAGTGCTGAAAGGCACACGGTCGTGTGGTGCAAACCCATTTCACTGTGCAGCTGACAGGGTGAAAGCTGAAATTCAAGATCACGCAATAATCGTGAGAATTATACCAGAGAAGGGGATTAAATATACCAATATTTACCATTAGACATTTACTGTATCTTGTAAAGTATAGGGACATTACTTTACAACTTCCTAAATACTACTAAAATGTATGGTGGAGAATTTTAAATCCTGATAAGTGTACTGAGGTCATAATCTTAACTCGCCTGTCGAGTCAGATTTGTCTGGTGAGTGGGTTCTGCGTCTTTCTAGCTTAAGAGTGGGGATAGAGAGTGAAATCCTAAATAATAGAAAGATCATAGAAGAGAAATGAGTCAGGAATCAAGGAAGAAGACTGAAAGTAAGACCAGGAGAAATAACTAAAGGCTAGATGGATGGAAGGGTCACATTTGATGTCGAAGTCAGACCAAAAAAATAATAAAAATAGTATATTATATTTAAAGCCAACTGTCATTTTCTTTCCTTTCTTTATGTATCCTACACCCCACTTGTTTGTCATTACCATGCTGCATTCTGTCATACTTCAAGGTCTAAATTGACATAAGCTATTATATATAAGTCTACACAAGTAATCCTAAAACCTGATGTTCTACATCAAGTAATTTTACTGAGCGAACTGAAGAGTCAGTCCCATACGATCCTTGGAATATCAAATATCAGCATGCTCTGTTGTGCAATAAAAGTTCAGGTTAGGGTCCCGGAGTAGCTAAGCTGTCTAAACATCCACTCTATCACATATAACTGATTATTTTCCAGTAGCAGCACATTCCAAGAGTTTTATTCCTTTTACACCGTAGCAAATGCCAAAGTTGATCCATTTATACTTATTTTCAACTAAAGAGAAGTACTTTTATTGGCTATAGCAGTTATAAACAGTCATTCCCACACCAACCTCTCATTTTTCCTCTCTGTCTTGAAGTTAATAAGACATAAAATAGAGCTTGTCATGTTACAGTGTAACCTCAAAGCCATCCAACTGGAAGAACCATGTCAGAAAACTTGAAACTAGAGCTTTGACTGTTACAAAAACTCGAGTCCTACCAGAAATCCTTGAAGAAAACGTCAACTCATCAACAATCATGTGCTTTTGTTTTTAAATCCTCTTTTGTGGAGTGAGTGAAATACAAGGCCCATGTAAGTTTTTACTATAGAATAGATAGCATACTAGAACGAATACATTAATATAAACCGGTCATTTGCACTCCAGCACTACTGCCACTGCTGTGTTGTAATAGAAGATTAATGAACATTTTCTGACCAATCAGAATAACAGCGTTGTGTTATACATAAAAAAAAGCATGTTCAATAATAATAATAATAATGATAATAATAATAATGCACTATTATACACTAAATCTTGTTATTTACACATATAACAATTAATTTAATTAGATCTATGATCTAGTTCATAGATTTAAGAGAATAATGCTGATATAAAAAACATGATGATGCAGGAATTTGTTTATATCAAAACTAATTGACACTATTTTAACATATGATTTTTGAAAATAATCATTAATCAAAATCATCTCAAAAATTCCCTCTCATCTGAAACAGCTGAATAGCTATCATGTGCCCAAGACTCCTTGCTTTAGTGGATAATCTCACCTGGATACTGTAGATCTCCATCTAAGACCTGCTGCTGAAATCATAAAAAAAATGTCCTGTGCTCATTCCAGAGTTCACTTTTGAGTCTGGTTTCTCTCAAGGTTTCTTCCTCATATCATGGAGTTTTTCCCACACCATTGTCACCTCTTATTTACTCATTAGTTGTCTAAATCTACATCCGTATATCTATAAAGTTGCGTTGTGATAATCAGAATTGAAATAAAAATAGGGGAAAAACTAGTATACCCTACCTGACATCGTACAGATTTCCATTCAAATCAGACAGCAGAATCACATGCACTCACCCATCATGTTGTAGAGGCTCTGAGGAGCGAACTGCCTGGGCATTTTCTGGATTGCTTCTTTATATACAGACAGGGCTTCCTGTGATATGAACAAAAATCCCAATGTGTCTGATACAGAATGATGTGATTACTGAGCCTTTATAATGTCACAGGGATTACTAAGGTACGTAAATGAAAGACATATTTGGAGCTGCTACTTGAGGTCAAACTCACCTCCTGGTGGCCTTGTTCATGCAACAGTTTGCCTAGGTTATAGAGGCAGCTGGTGACCGAGCTCTTATGTGCATGAGGATCCTTCAGGTTTTCATCAGGGATGTCAGCGCAGGTAAGGAACGTTCGCTTTGCCTCGTCGAGGCGGCCCTGGTTCATCAGGATGATACCCGTGTTCAAGTAGGCAGCTGAGAGAGAGCAAGTGAGAGAGAAAGAGAGGGGGGGACGGGGGAATGAGTTTGAAGTGTGAAAGGCCATTACCATACAGGGCTTTGGGTAATTAGGTTCTCTGGGACTCGGGGAAGGTCTCCCGCTGATTGTGGCAGATGAATTCGCAGGCTGGGTTGCGGGGTGCCAATACATATTCAACACTCAGGGGGATACGGTCTAAAGCGAGAATGAGGGGAAATATCGATTTCTTCGGCAGGTTAAGATCCGAGAGCCATGATGGACTACCTCTGATTTAGCGTATTTTTATTTTCTGTGCTAAATAGGCATTTTCTGCAGTGGATCAGATAAATTACTCATTGTCTATGTGCCTCGAGGGTGCTGATCAATCCTGATCTTTCTTACCTCCTCCCTACCTCACACACAATGAATAGAAATGAGACTGGGAACTTGGCATGCTTTTAATCATAAGCGATTACATATGATGCCTTTCTTGTTTAAAATGGATAACAAGATCTTCCCTCAAATTTATGCTGCAGTACAAAATAAAATAAAACATTGGAATATTATAACTGAAACACATTAAATATGCTTATATTGACATTTTTGTGATGTGTTTAGTGTTTCTAGTGCTAACTTGTTGGTTTGTGCTGTATTTTTGTTATTACTGTGAGATGTTAGTGGTGATGTGCCATGCTGACATCACAAGGGGACACTGCTAGCACAGTTACTATGGTGTTCAATAGGAGACAAAAATAAATAAAACACTCAAATATAAGGGATAAAGTCAGATTTTGCTGTTTGGCAAAAAAACAGAAGAGTACGAAGTTCTTTTCTCACTTACGAATCAATGGTCAACGTAATATTAATGAGAAATCCAATGTTGAAATAGTGGAGGAAGCAAACCTTGGGCTCTAACCGCCTAGGAAGTGGTGTACGAGATGACATCAATAGCGGTATTATCATGAAAGTCGATGCTTTCAAACGTGATCTGATGAGGTGAGAGAGATGGAAAGACTAAAAGCATTAAAGTACTGCTGCGTCACTCTCTTTAACCCTCTTACCCCTAAGTTCCCACAGTATTATGTCCCATAATCCTATATTGCCCAGAGAAACAGCACCCTGAAACCCTGAGTTCCTGGCCCAAAATCAACATTTTAATTTGAACATTTTTAGGCCTTGAAACAACTTATAATAATGTATTTGTGTAATATTACTTTGAAAATGAAGCAGTTCAGTGTTTTTACTAAACTCGGAGCACAATTCTTAACTAGAGAAATTACAAAAAATGCTCGCTAAAATCCTTCTACTCATTTAGAAATACCATACGAGCATCAGTGTGGTCAGTGCCTTTGAATAAATTCAAGTAAATAATAAATAAATAAATGCATTTTAGCACCAAAAGTCAAGTTTCTGCTGATAATCAGACCAGCAGGTAGTGTTTTCACGAATGCACAGAAACTGTCACGTTATGACTCCAAACCCCTGCAGTGTCAGTCGCTCTGGTTGATGCTGAAGATGAAGACGGATCAGGGTCTGAATCAGGAGAGTTTGGGGTCACTATCAGTTTCGGTTTCAACATCGCCTGAACTTTCACTGCGGTCACTATCTAGAATCCTCGCTCTCGCCTGTGTAACTGTGTATGTTTTGTTTATTTCACTGTTTTAGATGTACCTGCGTTCAATGTAGGTGTAACTTTAGCTGGAACATGTTTAGCTTTTCGCTTTGGCATTTTTAGTTCACTTCTACTATTACAACAATATTCACGCTTGGATCAGCTTCATCGTAATGACGGCGTAATAATGTAATCACGTCGTGACGTCATCAACCTTCCAAAAAATAATAATTAAATAAGTAAGGAATCATAGCAGAGTAATGCCGGTACACCGGCCTTACAGGGATAACGTTTACACTGTAAAGCTGCTATATCGGACTTACGGGGATTTGGCATAGATGACCAAGCCAGTATATCGTCCTTACGGGGATAGATCAAAGACGTGCAAGCCGGTTTTTCGGCCTTACGAGGTAAGAGGGTTAAGTAATGATGAAGCAAGAGCTAATTCTTACTGGTGCCAATATCAGCAGCTAGTTGGAACAGCATTATGGGTAGTGTAGGAAAACGTTAACCTTTGACCAAAAAGTCAACTCAGAATTTGTACTCAAAGTAAATGTTTTGCACAACTGACATAAATTCCATACTAATTATATAAATATTGATAGGCAAGTCATCCTGGGTGGATTTTTCCTCTAAAATACACTTGAGAAAGTCTTTATCTGCAACACTGTAAACTAGTTTGTTGCACTGTGGAATTTCTTCAGTATCCAGAAACCTGGGTAGTCACTTATTCAATAAAGCTTGAGTAATAAAAGACCAACACACACACACACACACACACACACACACACACACACACACACACACACACACACACACACACCGGTTCCACAGTTGCCTTGGCACAGTCATGACTGCAGGAGTTGGAAATTGTCAATAAAATGAAAGCATACTTACAAGCGAGAGTTGGCCTGCTCCCGATGGCCAGCTTGTAGTAGTGGAGAGCCTCCGAGAACTTGCTGCTCTCCTGTAGGAGCAGACCCCTGAGAAAGGAAAACAGTGGCACTCATTAAGTTGTCAGCATTCACATGAAGCTTGCTTACTGACCTGAAAAGGTGATGCTCACAATTGGAACGAGCCTGGCTTTGCTGTTATTGCGCCAGAAAACACTTGGCACAACATTAATTAGGATATTAATAGGCTATTAACAAGCAGACACAATTTGAGTGAAAATAGAAATGTTTGGTGTTTGCTCCTAATTTAGTCCTCTGTCAATTCAGCAAAGTCTCCCAGAATCACAAACAAACCTGGCTACTGGCTTTCCTAATATAATAATGAGTATAACGTTAGCTATAGTTTGATCTTATCCTTGACTAGTAGTTTACCCAACATAGCAATTAGACGTAACTATTTTGTTACTAAACCTGGCTAATATTTTAATGACAGAACAACTAGCCCAATGTTAGCTAATCTGATACTGCTTGATTTTAATTTAATTATATAATAATTAGCCAAACATGAGTTAGCTTTTTAGTGAACCAGGCTAATGTTTTAAATCACACAATCGTTAGCTTATTATTAGCTAGCTTCTTAGTGAACCTGGCTAATGTTTAAATTACATGGTAGTCAAATGTTAGCTAGTTTGACAGTTTGACAATTTCATTACATAATAATTAGCCAAAAATTAACTAGCTTCTTAGTGAACTGGGCTAATTACATAGTACTTAGCCTAATTTTTACTAGCTTCTTAGTGAATCTGGCTAGGACTTCGCTTAAATTCATTATAGTAATAAGGCGAACATTAACTAACTTGCTAGTGAGTTTGACTCTAAATTCGAACAGCTATTGCTGGAGAGGTAAAATTAGTTAAGAAATTCAGTGTATATTCCTATACTAATAATCAACTTACTTATATAACATTCTATATCTTGTTAGACCACAGTGTGTGTAACTAAAAGATAGTGTCTACACTACTCGTCATCATTATTTTGTGTGCTACAAGAACTTAAGGACAGAGTGTTATGAGTTCCATGTATAAATACACCGACTCCTGGGGTTCATAAGAAAGCTGTAGTCTCCCTGCAGGGGACAAATGGATGATTAATGATAGTGCAGTTGGATTTATTTATTTATTTTTGAGATTCTAGTGTGAATTTGCCACGGCTCACATAAGCGAAAGGATAAGACCTCACTCACAAGTTGTACAGCATGTCGGCCATGTTCCTCCGGTAGTATAGAGCGTTTCTGTAGGCTCGCTCAGCCTCTGCCATCTTCCCCTGGTTCTTCAAGACATTTCCCAGGTTCCCCCAAGCTACAGAGGAAAGAAGAGAGAGATACAGGGATGGAGACCCCCCCCCCAAGAAATAACAGTTTGAAACAAAACATACTAATGGCTAAACAAAACCCATCAACACAGCATACGCCTATAACTGATTCTTGTACCTCTTTTTTATATAGGACAAATCTGATCTGACTCACATTTGTTTATATAAATAATAGTGAACATCAGTTTCACATACTCAGAAAATTCAGAAAATCACATATAGTTATAACACAGGGTGACTTCTGTTTGGCTTTTACTGTAGTTACTTTTGAGTAAATCAGGAAATTTGCATTGAGTAGTTTAAATGTTACACATACAAAATATAGAAAATATGAAATACTGAAATATGAAAAATTTTAAAATCATCTTTAAAAAAAAATTAATCTCCAAACTATTCCTGTGACTGCTGGGTGCCAATTCTTAATTAGGTCTGCTGATTGTATTATTTTTTATTTCAAAGAGACTATAGATGCTAAGGGCAGTATCCTCATTGGTCACAGTGATGAAGATCCAATGCTTCATTGTCAATTCATAGTCAATCACATGTCCATAAATGTCTTCACCGAGGCATACAAAAAAAGCATATAATATTTAACTGACCTTTAGCAGGGTTCACAGTTATCCCTGACTTGTATAGCATCTCTTCATTATGCCAATCCTGGTTCCTCAGAAATGTCTTAACTCCAAACAGCAGCACAAGAGATGCACTACAGGCGAGCACCAGTGTCCTGGACGAGTTCGTCCTTAGTCTGATCCAGAGTGCCCTCATCCCCACTGCCACCAGCAGACAAAAGCCCATGCTGGGGATATAGAGGACCCGCTCTGCCACCACGAAACCGACGTAGAAGAAGACGTTGGTGGCAGGGAGGAAAGGGATGGCCAACAGCCCTAATGAGAAGACCACTACGTTCTCAGTGGTGGGCAAAGAAGTCCTAGCTATATAGTGCTTTTTGGTCCCATTGGTCCCATTTGTCTGAACAGAGTCCGAGTCTGGAATGGAGTGTTCATAGTCAGAATGATAACTGTGTCCATTTGTGCTGGACTTTCCATTTGCTACATGGGCCTTCCCATTTGTCTCCTTCTCCTTGAATGTTCGAGTAAAGAGGCCAAACCATGCCAGTGCCAGCATTGTGGCGTAAAATAAGATGGTATGGAGGTTTCTCCAGTCGGTAATGCTCCTCAGAAGAGGTAGCGCGTCCATGGACCAATCAAAGCTCAACCTGTCTGGGCAAAGGAGGAGCCACACATTCATTGCAGGCAGGTAGAAGAAAGTGAGAGCCCTGGTCAGAAAACATGGGCAGTCCGCTGCAGGGTTGTCAGAGTTGGAGAAGTTTGGAGGTTTGCTGCCCATCCAGAAGAGGCGGAACCCCAGCAGAAAGATCCCCCAGGAGCCCAGAAGAAACACACTCAGCAGGAGGCGCATGTTCTTCTTCTAAAGTACAGAGAAAAAAAAAATCTAAATTTCAACTGCAAAGAGTAATATTTTTTAGAAATGGAGCCAAAGTAGTTTTATGGTTGGTTAATGAATTTGAAACCAGAGCTTAAATCTTTACCAGATCCTGTCTTTAACTTGACAACTGCTATAGCTCATGAGTGCAATCTGGAACACAAGTAGCCTTCATGCACATTTCGTTCAGCCATGAGGTATATGCTATGTATGATTTCACCATGACATCATTCAACATTATAAACAGTCCATTTTATTTCTGAGCAAGTTTAAAGGATATGCAATCAGTGTTATCATTTTAATATTCTTGGCCAATTGTAGAGATCCATGTCTTTTCCCATCTGCTTTTTTGTGGTTCAAATCATAAAATAAAAGATGTGGACGTCTGGTACCCATTTTATGCCATCATAAAAAGACCATGCCACTGTTGTCTTGGCCTACACCTGGATTTCTCAAACTTTGCCAAGTAAATGTTAATACTAATAGCAATCCATCATACAATAGTGCCAATATTAGACACATTCCTCCTGCCAACATGGAAATGATTATGGTACATTTATAGTGTTTGATAATTTTTCTCTATGAGGAAAAAAAAAGGCCACTTGTCTATTGTTCCCTGCTGACTGACTGCTGATCAGCTGGCCTTAGTTTTAATGATAATGGAGACACGCATTCAAGTGATTTTATAACTTCCTGTTCAGACTGTTCAGCAAATGAGTGCTAACTACTCTAATTCTTCACAGATTAACCATAAATACAGTTAATGTTCTAAACTTGATTATGATGTAGTCATTAGCTAGCCCACCAGGCAAGTGGACACTCCACTGTACCATGCGTGTTTACCTGGAAACCTAACTGACATAGCTAATAAAGTGATAGCTAATGTAATGTTATTATGTATTGTGAGCTTGTATGATAATAAAGACCACTAATACAGACTAACAGAAATGAATTCAGTGGAGTCGCAAGGTGACTGCGTGCTGTGCTAGCAGGAGAGTTATTTGCTTTCATCTGGGTATGCTAATTAATATGTGCAGTACATGCTACAGTTACCTACCTCATAAAGGTACGTCACCCCACCACGAAACATATTATATTTAAACATTTGAACTTTTCTTCAAGAAGTCAGTAGAATGAAAGGTTTATTTTCTTTTTCTGGTTGTTGAATCTTCCTGTCCACTGGGCAACTACAAATTAAAAAACCCAGACATGAAATCTAGTGATTTGTCCACCCTGTGTTTTGTGAACTACAACCATTTATCCAACTTCCTCATTTACAATGTAAACTCTTGTACCATAGACAACTTTGATGAGCACAAAACAAATTATTTACCCGCATACTTCCTAGTAGCAGAGTGCTGGAGTATTGATTTCTTCTTGTCCTTTTGTCATTTTTGTTCTTATCTAGTCTGGACAGTAAAGTCCTCTCAAGGGGAATCTCTTAAAGAGGCCAATTTCTCTTCTAATCTGTCTAATCTTATTATCTAGCCTAGAACCACCTAGCAGGTAGTGGACATCTCCCTTATGGCAATACCTCTGCTGAACCCTGATGCACTTATAGCTTTATATAATAGATGTTCCAGGAAAGCAAGAAGCGTATTCTGTTATTTCACCAATTTTTTCCCCCCACAAAGAGGGTTCCATCTGCATCAGGCATATTGATTTGTCATCAGTAAAAGTCCAGATCCGTATGAAAATATACTGCCTGAGTGTACTGCTAATGGTGCGACTTATAATAATGACACGTCCACAAAATAAGTGTAATTCATCAGCTCTGAGTGACACAATTAATTAAAGAATGCACGTTTAGGGGGATTGATCGGGTTTTATATCTCAGCCAGAGTTCAGGTGAAGTGTGCAAGCCCCCGAGGACAAAATACGGACTGAAGAATAGAGGATGTAAAAGGTCCATCCCAGTGGCACATTTAAGCAGCAGGCTATAGAGGCCAAGCGGAACAAGCCGACTAAAGAGAAACGCAGAAGCACTCAGTACAGCTGAGAGGAAGTCTGAATAAGTGCACAGCACACCAGGACGTAAGCTAAGTGGAAGTCTGAATAACGATATAAGGCCCAGCATACAGTGTGTGTGTGTGTGTGTGTATATATATATATATATATATATATATATAAAAAAAAAAATATATATATATATATATATATATATAAAAAAAAAATATAAAAAAAAAATATATAAATAAAAAAAAAAAAAATATATATATATATATATATATATATATATATATATATATATATATATAAAACCTTTCCCCCCACAAAATCCAATTACCACTCAGTGCCTTTGAGGACTGATGTGATTAGCACCTGCATGTCTACACAGAGGACTTGACATGCTTGCTACTAAATAAACACACATGCAAAATTAATTATCTTTAATATGGTAATCTCAGTAGCAAAGACATGCTATGGGAATGGCACATCTCACTGTACAGATTAGTCATCAAATAATGACCTGACCTAGCCTGTGCTAGGCTATATTAGTATCACTAAGAAGTATTACTGTGAGACATTCAGTAACACCCTACAGGTCCTGGATTATTAGGACAAAGAAATGTCACAAACACTTCTGATTTCTGATTTGACCAAAAACACCCTCCTTTCGCTTTCTTGACTATAAGATTATAGTCATAGGAATAAATTACTTGCTGCACCAGGTTAAATAAGATTTCTTTCATTAAAAAAAAAAAAAGATTTACATACACATACACACGCATTTGTAATATTATTTAGGCTTTCTTTCTGCAAATATAATTTTGGTTAAAAACCAGAAAGATGTCTAAACGCTGTTTTATTAATGGAACCGAAGTGGAATCTTTAAAATGCAATTTCCACCCCTTTTTTGGGGAACGTAGAATTTAAAATGCCGGCTTGAGAGACATGCATAAGAGAAACATTTCAGTTCAGGAAAGCCTGTAGACCTATATACAGAAAATTTCCCAGGCTGCAACGCAAACACAGTGTGTCTCGACAGAGCTCTTTTTTTTTTAGCTATACTACATACCGTGTTCCCCAAATAACTAACTTCTTCTACTTCACATGATTATCAGGTGGTGTACTAATAGAGCCATGTTTTTTTTATGCAGAAAATCCATCTAGCACATATTAATGCTGGTCTTGCTAAGTGTGAGTTGGGAGACAACTCTGTCCCTGTGCCAGCGAGGTCATGAGACCATGTTAATACTCGCATGCTGCTCAGGATCCTTGGCAGATTTACGAGGAGACTATGCGTCTGGGATTGTGTCGGCTCGTGGGGCCCAGCGGGATTTAACACAATGCTCACACCATTTAGGCAAAATACACAGATATGTGGATTTGTATGTCTGTGTGAGAGAGTAGAGATTCAGTCAAATTGGAGGTTTAACAGGTTCACTATTCCTACATATGCGTTTGTGTGATGTGTAGAGAACAAGGTCAGAAACAGTAAGCATGACTCCTCTTACCAGACAGTTAAACTCTTACCAGACTCTTGTCTTTCGGGACGACTTCAGGACGACTTTCCTGTGTGTGTGTGTGTGTGTGTGTGTGTGTGTGTGCGCATGCTTGCATATCAATTAATTCAAGGTTATGTTGATGTATTGGAGGAATCCTGATAACCATGTGTTGGTTACCATCTGGTTCTCTCTCATACACGCATGCACACATGCTGGTCATACCATCCTAAAAAGGACCTTCCACTGATGTAATTATTAATGCAGTTAATTAATGCAATTAATTAATCTAGACTATCTAAGCTTCATCACAAGTTTAAAACTGTCAGATATTCCCATCCTTGTGTGGACATGTTCCTCAGTAAGACAGGAAAACATGCCCACGCACACAGGGGACAAACAACTGTGTCATTTGCAGTCTGTCTGGTCTCTGGCACACGGAGATCCTCCGCATTGGTAACCACATCCATATGCGTGCTGAAGACTCACTAGTTACACGTCTTATACTTAAAGAACAGACTTGTGCCTCTGAAAAGTATCACACACAAACAGAGCTTCTTTAATAACGGATCTGCACGCAATGTCCCGCAGAGCACTTAAACGCTCACTTTCCAAAAACGAACAGGAAGTAAACAGCCAAAAAAGCAGGCGATAAAAAAAAAACTAAACAAAACAAAACAAAAAACATCTGAAAACCCCAAATTTGTCCCGAGCATGTCTGCTGGCCAAGGATGCTGCGGCATGTTGAGTTCAGATCTCGGTGAAGATCAACTCCCATGTAAACAACCATGCGCATCTCTATAATGAGGACCGGGTTTTTAACGAGACAAACTCTTGAAAACACAAGTTGTGTGAAGTGCGAGATGTGCAGAGCAGGGCTGCCACGGCGGCCTGCTGAGGAATTCAAGCACTGTCCCCTTTGTCTATAATCCAGTTTAGCTTGAAATAAGTGGTTTACCAAAACCCAGTAGGAGGGAGAGAGGCTCTTTCATCCCCCTATTCTCAGCTTTTTGTAATTCAGCCTCAATCAGTTTAAAATGAAACAATTTAGCTTTTATGAAGCAGCCATGTGAGGATAATTTCCTTGGAGATGAAGTGCAAAATGGACCAATTAGAAGAAAGGAGGGGGGGAGACCTGCTTTATATATATTTTTTAATTCAGAGAAAATTTTCCTTTCAAACACTGGAGGGAAAGTGGTTAGAGTGGAAAAAAAGATTAAACAAAAAACAGAATAATACCACAGTTGGTAAATTCATGGTTTAGCTCATTTGGAGAAAGATTTCACGGACAAAGTGAGACACTAAAAATTAATATATCGGCACTACAGGCATTGTCACAGTATTAATCCATCTTTATACATATCTAGCAGAATTTGATTTTAAATCTGAAATGGGAATATGTCAAGTGTCTATATACAAATAAATTGTGTGCAATCAAAAAACCTACATCACAGTGACAGAATGCCCATTGAAAATGCATAATGACAGACCATCAGTGAAAATGTTCTAACACAAACAAACACACAAGGCCTCATTCAGTGTCGGAAAATTGCATGGGCGTTCTCACTGTGCTTATAATTCAGAGAAACGATGGCAAAGTGCTTGCAGGCAATGCACAGTCAGAGTCAGCCATTAAAATGGTGTGCACATCTCTCTATAGCCCCTCAATTAGTCTAAGCATTTCTGCAAAGTGAAAATTAGGGTACGTTTATACGATAACGACATACTAAAAATGGAAAAGTTGTTCCTTTGCGTTTTTGAAAAGTTTTGCGTACAGACATCATCAAAACGATCTCTGTTCACACGGGTCCACGAAAACGACTAAAAACACTGTATTATGCATGCCAGCCCAGTAATTTAGTAGCACAATCCTGTAATACCGGAGGTTGCATTGTCAGGACCACAGTCCTAGAACCAAATTTACCTAGAACGGTAACCTAGAACGCCACCTACTGAATTAGAGGACCAGTGGTAACTGGTAACAAAGAAGATGGACAACAATCCGAGTGTGAGTACCAAATGTGAATAAATTATTTATAAAACAATTGTGATGCATTAAATTGGACAAGAAAGTTCATGTTGCCGAAGTGACCGAGAGTTGCTAACTATAGTATATGTAGAAACCATCATATATTAGCTTCTAATATATGGTGTGTGAGTGTGTGTGTGAATGGGTGAATGAGACACAGTGTAAAGCACTTTGGAACTTTTAAGGTAAAAAAAAAAAAAAAAAGCACTATACAAGTGCAGACCATGTACCATTTACTATTCTAATGCTGTAAAACGAACTTTTATGAAATGTACGAATGTTTATCAAAACCTTGCACTTTGAAACCCTTTATCAAACGTTTGCGTTTCCAGGCCCCAAAACACCATTGTCATGTCAACAGACACCCAAAACGCATAAAAAGTTTTTAGTTGAAAACGTTAACCTTTAACTAGATAATAGATTATAATATTAATAGCTTATTAATATTAACGACACCCCTCGAATAAGCATCAGAGGAACTCAGAGATGGATAGACTCTTTTATTGGTTTACGGAACACAAGGATGGAAGTAAGATCATAGAAGATTGCAACTGTGGTGAGAAAATATGAAACACTTTTGAAGGAAACAATGACTAGACTAGGGATGTCACAAGAACCGATACTTCGGTACCAACTTTATTAAAACGTGATGGTACTTGTTTTTCTGGAGCAACGTTGGAACCATTTCTAATGATGGTACCGAGGTTGCAATTCTTCCGGACCTGAAGGGGGCAGCAAATACGCGCAAGTGTTTTAGTAGGTCCACAAGTGATGAAGAACAAAAACAACTACAAGCACAAAGGAAAAACTACAGAAGTTTAGCTCCGCCTTGACTCATTGAGAGGAAATGTGGTATGGAATATGTAAACACTTCGCATTTGAGGTGAAGCCGGTGTGCAACCGATACGATCGTTCATTTCAAACAAAGCAAGGAAGCACCTGGAATTTGGCAAAGCACCTGAAAGATGGCCTTATATCATGTTTGTTTGAGGCAGCTGGCATTGTGGCCGTGAAACCAGCTAAACGTTATGCTCCATGTAATGTTTGCGATATCCAGTTATTTGTTAACGATGCTAAAACATTGCAATGTTATAAACCTCCTAATAGGCCACCATGTATCGCCATTCAGCCGGTGTCCTGTCAGCAACATGAAGCCTAAGTTCACTAATAATTATTCAAATGTTCATGTTTTTAATAAATCTTTTTGGCCTGCCACCATATCAGAGTGCACCTCCACTCATTGTCAGACAGTGTTTGACAACTACAATATCGCCCCCTCTTTATTTTTGCCAGTATCAGCCAGAGGAGGATGTCCTCCAGGAGAGTTTTTAATAAAAAATTAAAAAGTATTTTATTTTTAAACCACACCATGGTATCGACTTTGGTATCGAGTATCGTGTACTTTTGGTGGTATCGGTACTGACTACTAGATTTTTGGTATTTTGACAGTATTAGTCTAGACCAAACCCTTCTACTTTTTACATCAGATATCTGGTGTCTAAGGGCGTTTTCACACTTGGCTTGAATACACGAGGCTGTTTCTGGGTTTGTTTCACGGATGGGCACATAATCACAGGTTTGCTTTCACATGGAAGAATTCCTCCAGCACCATGGTTCGGATGTGTAATCCCCCTTTCCCCACAACGGTATAGAACAGTGCTTTTTGGATGCATGGCATGTCATCGTCAACAAGTAGCAATTTGTGAATAAGAAGATTTTTAGCTGAGCGAGCTAATTCCAGTCCTCTGGCTTTGTAGATCAGGCTTTCTGTCTCCTCTGCTGACTATAACAACCCTTTCTCCACCATCACACAAGTTGAAACAGGAAGTAATGGGACAAGTTGAACCAATCACGTGATGTGGAACACTTCTACACCTCATGTGGACCACGCCATTGTCTACAGCAGCGGTCACCAACCCTTTTCCTTTAGATCTACCTTCCTGAAGACTTTAGCTCCAACCATAATCGTGGCCACCTGACCATCCAATCATTGACTTAAGAAGTTCTTGTTCAACTAAAACAGGTGTGTTAGATTTTGGTTGGACATAAAACCTGAAGGAAGGTATATCTCAAGGAAGAGGGTTGGTGAAAACTGGTCTACAGGCTTTCCATGTGTTTTAATTATGTGCATTTATTTAAAAATAAAATAAAAAAGACCCTGTTGTTTTTATTAGATTTTTTGATTAAATTACAGTATAAAAAGTCTAAGTATATATATATATACAGTGGTGTGAAAAAGTGTTTGCCCCCTTCCTCATTTCCTGTTCCTTTGCATGTTTGTCACACTTAAGTGTTTCGGAACATCAAACCAATTTAAACAATAGTCAAGGACAACACGAGTAAACACAAAATGCAATTTGTAAATGAAGGTGTTTATTATTAAAGGTGAAAAAAATCCAAACCATCATGGCCCTGTGTGAAAAAGTGATTGCCCCCTAAACCTAATAACTGGTTGGGCCACCCTTAGCAGCAACAACTGCAACCAAGCGTGTTGCAATAACGTGCAATGAGGCTTTACAGGCGTCCTGGAGGAATTTTGGCCCACTCATCATTGCAGAATTGTCATAATTCAGTTACATTAGAGGGTTTTCGAGCATGAACGGCCTTTTTAAGGTCATACCACAACATCTCAATAGGTTCAGGTCAGGACTTTGGCAGAGCCACTCCAAAGTCTTCATTTTGTTTTTCTTCAGCCATTCGGTGGTGGACTTGCTGGTGTGTTTAGGATCATTGTCCTGCGCAGAACCCAAGTTCGTTTCAGCTTGAGTACACCAACAGATGGTCGGACATTCTTCTTCAGGATCTCTTGGTAGACAGCAGAATTATAGTTCCTTTTATCACGCAAGTCTTCCAGGTCCTGAAGCAGCAAAACAGCCCAGACCATCACACTACCACCACCATATTTTACTGTTGGTATAATGTTCTTTTTATGAAATGCAGTGTTCCTTCTATGCCAGATATACTTGGACCACACCCTTCCAAAGAGTTCCACTTTTGTCTCATCGGTCCACAGAATGTTGTCCCAAAAGTCTTGGGGATCATCAAGATGTGTTGAGGAGAAATTGAGACGAGCTTTGATGTTCTTTTGCTCAGCAGTGGTTTTCTCCTTGGAACTCTGCCATGCAGGCCATTTTTGCCCAGTCTTTTCCTGATGGTGGAGGCATGAACGCTGACCTTAACTGAGGCAAGTGAGGCCTGCAGTTCTTTGACGTTGTTGTGGGGTCTTTGTGACCTCTTGGATGAGTCGTCGCTGCGCTCTTGGGATTGGTCAGGCGGCCACTCCTGGGAAGGTTCACCACTGTTCCATGTCTTCGCCATTTTGTGGATAATGGCTCTCACTGTGGTTCGCTGGTTCCCAAAGCTTTGGAAATGGCTTTATAACCCTTTCCAGACTGATAGATCTCAATTACTTTCTTTCTCAATTGTTCCTGAATTTCTGGGTCTCGGCATGATGTGTAGCTTTTAGGGATCTTCTGGTGGACCTTACTGTGTCAAGCAGTCCTATTTAAGTGATGCCTTGTTGTGAACAGGTGTGGCAATAATCAGGCCTGGGTGTGGCTAGAGAAATTGAACTCAGGTGTGGACAACCACAGTTATAGTATGTTTTAACAAGGGGGGCAATCACTTTTTCACACAGGGCCATGATGGTTTGGATTTTTTTTACCTTTAATAATAAACAACTTCATTTACAAATTGCATTTTGTGTTTACTTGTGTTGTCCTTGACTATTGTTTAAATTGGTTTGATGTTCGAAACACTTAAGTGTGACAAACATGCAAAGGAACAGGAAATGAGGAAGGGGCAAACACTTTTTCACACCACTGTATATATATATATATATATATATATATATATATATATATATATATATATATATATATATATATATATATATATATATATATATAAAAGAAGTCCAACAGTATTAGATTTCACTGTTAAAATATGAAGCCTATGAGTGGGATGACAAGTCACAGTTCTCCACGGGAAAATGCCATTTAGAGAATGTTTCACACCAATTAACAAAATATATTTGGATGTCATGGTTGACCTCAGCAGGTTGTGTTAGCATGCAAATAGGAGTGTGAACATGTGTGCACTCTTCCCAATATAGTCTCATTTGACACCATTAATCTGATCAACACATTAAGCATATTAACAATAAGGGTCCCCCCACCCCAGGCTTTTTCCATGTGTAGAGTTTTCTAGACTAGTTGCTCGCACGCCACAGCTTGCTATTACTGATTGACAAAGAAAATTTTTATTGCTCTAATAGACAGTATAGAATGTCATTGCTTACCCATAATTATACTGGGGCTACAGAGCATTATATCTTTTTAAAATTGGACACTGACTGAAATGAAAACAAGAGAATTTCTATGTTGACATGTGCACTATGTATTCATGAGATGTAGCAAAGCTATGGGCAAAAATAGCCATTTAAGCACAGTCAAACATAAATGGAATTATTTCATGATTTGAACACTGCAAAATTACATACAATGAAACGACAGTAAATACCAAGGAAAGCCAGAGGTTTTTTAGCCACTTCTTTATAAAATACAGGACAACATCTTACAAGTTCAAGGAACATGATTGCAGTTGCAGGACGCCTACAATTTAAATCTGTACCATGTACTGTACACAATCTCTAATGCTCTATTAGAAATGGGACAAGAGCAAGTTGCAAGTTACTTTTAATTGTTTGACATATACAGATCTGTTCTTAAACACACTCCATATAAGACATTCTCACTGCGGATAGCAGATGAGAAGGCTGGATTAGTGTGTTTAAACCGCAGCACCCAAAAAAAGTCCGGTTTATCTCTTAGAGCCAAATCCCTCAGCACGAGAGATCACCAACAACACCTCAGCAGAGTTCCCTGCCAAAACCTAGCACATGAAGGAGCCAGACAGAAAGCAGAGATGGCCAGGAATTAGTCTCCAATAAACAATGACATTTATTACTGCAGAGGCGGAGATAAGTTAAATGAAACAAATCCCTGGGCTTCCAGACTCTCAAATCTAGATCCTGCATTCATGTGATACTCTTTAGTGAACGAACACACACACACCGATTTTTAAACGGGATCTAATGTTGATCACAAGCTCACTGGCCACTTTATTAGGAACATCCGTGCTCGTTTCATGCAATGGATCGCCTCAGCCATTAGAATGTGAACAAAAAATGTTATCTGTCTGGTAGGGCTGCACAATTAATCGAATCTCAATCGCGATTACGATTTTGACTGCCCACGATTAAATGAACATGATCGACTTTGATATTAATGTTTGAAGTTTGTCCTCCGCTCATAGAAAACTCCACTGCAGATCAAATCAAGCACTTCCTACTCTTACAGCCAATCACCATAGAACGGCGCAGGGATGATGTCATTTTATAGTGCCAAAACCCGAAAACGGAGTTAGGATATTATCCCTCAAGCTGCCAGCTTCGATTCGAGCTCCAGCGCTTTGCACGAGGAGAAATCATGACATTAACATGATGCTAAATGGCACTACAGAGGTTGTCGGGGACATTAAACCTCATCACGCCGAACGGGAAAACCTTTGCAGATAAACTCAGGGCTCTACAGTGCAACCATTTCACTCACATTTGTGACTGAAAAGTATTTTGTGCGACTGTGTATAAATATTTATTCGCACCGGTGCAAGTGGCCTGTTCAGAGTTGTATAATACAATTGGAATAAAAACTACAGGAAGCCCAAAATGCATCTACAGTTACTTTCACACTGCTGTTCATCTCCTCAGTCAACTGAACAAGTGTGTAAATACGGCAGAGAAGCCATTATGATGACAAGTAACTCTGAACATCTGCTTCAACTTCCTGATCTCACAGACATCTTTTATTGATCCTGCAAAATGACCTGAACCCGCTACTGTGAGCTGCTCGTGTAGAAACAGCGGCTTCGCGCGGAGTAAATTAATAATAATGCTAATGCTCCAAGTTGTGTTTAATTCAAACTTCTTTATTAAATAGTACATCACCAATCATAATCAAGAGTAGGAACTGTTCGGTCTGTAAACATACAGTACACTGCTGCTCTCCTTCACCAACTCTAATTCACTATATTTAAACTCACGGTTGCCAGATATCATTAGAAAGGTCAGCATCAGTTGGCATTTTAATCCCCCATAACACAATATTATCAGCCGAGATGGAACACTGTACTGGGGAAACTGACCTAAAACTGATAAACAAAAATAAAACCAGTAAAATGTAAAGACAGAAAACGTGCTTAGTTTTAAATAAATCATTTAATATAAAAAAATTATATATTTTCATAAAATATAAATAAAATGAGAAATAATGTTTAATTACTATGGGTTGCATTTAATATCAATTTGACATTAAGCTTAGTTCGCTATTTCCTTAGAAAGCTATTAGCCTTTTTCCTAATATGGATCATTTTTGTATTAGTCTACTCTTAATTAGGATTCTTTATTGTTTATAAGATATTTAAAAATAAATATGTTATGCTTGTATTTTCAGATATATACACAGTATGCACAGAGTGGTTCGAGAACTGATTCCAGCCCAGAACCATGACAGTGCAAAATGTCTAATAGTGTAGCTTCAAATATATTTAAAAGGAGCAGATGTTTATTGTATTTGTTAACAAGGTGGAACAGGTTAACGTTTGGTTTTTTTGTTTGTTTGTTTTTTGCATACAGCATGTAAAATGAACTGAAGATATTACATTTAGCTTATCAGAAGGTAAATTAATTTGTCATGGCTCACACTATGTTCCTAAATTCGGTCATAATTGAACAGCTCAAGTTTTCTCATGCCTACTTGTGTGTTATATTGTGGCATGAGAAAACAATGTGAAAGTGCAATAAAAATATGTTGTCACTAAAATCAATTAATAATTGTGATAAATAATCGAGATCTCAATATTGATCAAAATAATCAGGATGATCATTTTGGCCATAATCGTGCAGCCCTACACAATGACAGCAATAACCTATGACATAAAATTCTAAATTTGTGATGATTCAAACTTGTGATGAATTTGTGATGATTCAGTGGGGATGCCATTGTTGTCCAGAACACCTGAGAAGACACACAGCCCAACCAGGAGACCAAATTGTCATAGAAATTAGCAAGTAAACACTCGCAGACCTCTGAAGGTAAAAATAATAATAAATAATAATAATCGAGATCTCAATATTGATCAAAATAATCCGGATTATCATTTTGGCCATAATCATGCAGCCCTATTCTCTGGCATGGTTGTTGATGCCTGATGGGCTGGTTTCAGTGTTTCTACAGATCTCCTGGGATTCTTATATAAACCAGTCAGAATGGTGCAAAAATACATCCCGTAAGCGAAAGTACTGTGGGCAGAAACACTCTGATAGCAGAGGTCTGTGGAGACCGTCAGACTGGACTGAGCTGACCAGACAGGAAGGCTACGGTAGCTCATATAACCGCTCTACAATCGTGGTGAGCACAAAAGCATTTCAGAACACGACATGCCAAACCTTGAAGTGGATGGACATCAACAGCATGAATCCGTGGACCCAGCTTGCCTTGTGGTGGTAGTGTTATGGTGTTGGGGATGTTTTCCTGGCACACCTTGGACCCCTTAATACCAAATGAGCATCGCTTGATTCCCACAGCCTATCTGAGTATTGATAATAGATACCTCAAGCATTACAATGCGCCACAAAGTTGTCTCAAACTGGTTCCCTGAACATGACAAGGAGTTCACCTTTGGGATGCAGAAAAATGGAAGATTCCCAGCAGCTGACAAATCTGCAGCAATTATGTCAACATGCATTAGAATCTTGAAGGATTGATTCTACACTGAGGAAACAATTCCACGAATAATCGAGGCTGTTCCAAGAGTAAAGGATGGCACTACTATTCATTCATATACAGTACTCAGTAGAAAGTTGAGAAAGGAGAACAACTGGCCAGTTTTTAAATCAGCTAGGCAAACTCTCCATGAACCATAATAACAGAAATAAACAGAAGTGCACCTTTTCTTGACCCTGAAATCCAAACAATTAGGTTTGGTTTTATTGGTCCCGTCAAATTACTTTATATTGGCTCTCCTTATAGAAGAAAATCACGGTCACATTGCAGGAGTACGTTTTTATTTTCCGAAGCCTTACTGGCAGACGATTTCAAAAGTTTTTCGGTTTCAGAAGCTCTGTCAGAGCCATCAGCCTGAGCCATGAGCTTCCCTTTTAAACTTCCAACTTCACTCGAAGTGTAGTACGTACAAACAATACCTAGGATTAATATAAATCACGGCTGCAGGCAGCTAAAGCAGTCTTGAATAAAGAGAAAATAAAAACTCCATGTAGAATACGCCAAACTCGGCTTACTATCTAATCAAGGACGCTATCCTGGGCCAAGTTCAATATCTGGCAAAAGCAACAGAAAATCCTACAATTCTGCAGTATGGCTGAATTTTCAAAGAAGAAAATGGAGTTTGATTTCATTTAAGGTGATCAGCATGTACGAAAGGTCATACTTGTAAAACAAACAGCAAAAAATGTGTGAATGATGGCAATGAATGATGTTTGCTTTTAAACCTAGGTGTATGAAACTTTATATTTTATAATGACGTTAAACATTAACCATCCATCAAGGCGATATGCAAAGCACACTGCAGATCAAAAAAAGTCAAGAATGATGGTTGGCAAGCAATTTGCTTATTCTCCAAACTACTCTCCATCCAACAGCTGGGTCAGAAGACCTCGGCAATCACATCCATATCAGAGACACCAAGAAGTAATTTTTCTACCTATATATATATCTAAATAATAAGGAGCTTTGCAAGGCAGCCAAGAGAAACACTTGCAACCATGCATCGTCGGCCAAAAAGGTGGAAGAATTCAAATACAAATAAAGTGATGACAGGAAGAAATCTTTATTACCAACATACTTGAATGCATTTATGGCAAGAACTTCCTGAGCATGACCATGGAAACACCTCAATGGTCCAACAGCTTCCGGCACTTTTCTCTGTTGGCGTTTATTTATCCATAATGTTTCTGCCAGGTTGTGCACACCAAGTCCACACCCACAACCTGATGAAAAGAAAAGCTGATTCATTCTTTCATCAGGGAAAATAGAGAGGAACACCATGTCTGCACTTTTAATCATAGGTTCATCTTATCAAGCAGAATGGCTTGAACATAGAGGTTTAAAAAAGACCAGTGCATGAAAAGTCTAATCCAATTTTGACAGCTCGGCCTCAATGAAATGCAGCTATTGCTCAGTTCAAAACGCATTACTTAAAAATGCTCCAATTATGCACACTATTAACTCCGAGCACTTGCAATCACAGCACAGATCTGAGGCAAGACTCCAGTTATGGACTGCACTCAGATGTCAGCTGTCGGAAATTCACGATTTGAAATTGCAGTCGCTTTTCTCCAAGAAAGAGACTGATTCCAACGTGCGGTTTATGACATGTTTAGACTTCTTCCCTTTCCACCACATTACTGTGACAGTGTATAGAAAGTGCAGGGCTGTTTGTGTTGGCTGCACTTAACCAGTGAGAATAAAGTCTATGTAAGTGAGTGTGATGTGATCAGTTGTGGTATACATCAGCCTGCTGTTTTATGGAATAGTGGTGTGGTCATCTTATAATAAAAAAAAAAAATAAAAAAAAGTCTAGGAATCACACTGAAGAAACCCAGTCAGAACAATGCCCTGACACACTTTTATAAGAGCTGAAACCACACCATGCTTTCTACACTTGACCACACAGCTGGTGGTGGGATGGAGTGAGTAGCTCGGTGCTATAGCACTCAAAGCAAAAGTAATATGCATCCAAAGAAAAAAAAGCACATATTAGGATCCAGTTCAGGTCTGCTTTGACTAACTTTCATCTCAATACACACTTTAGTTCATAAAATATATCAGTGGGCTTATATCCATTGGATCACTAGTAACTGGTTTGCCAAACAGAGTACGCTAAATTTTGCACAGGTCCAGCTTCATAAAATTTGGATAAGCAGTTAACACAACTGAATGACTAAAAAAGTTCCCTTTTAATTCTTAACCACTGTTGGCTAGTTTATGGCTATAAAGAAGACAATTCAAAGTGGTTTGTGATGTTACTATTATCCCATTTGACCCGTTCCATGCACTGATAAGATATAAGATATCCGTTTTGAATTTGACTTGAGGGAAATAAACAGATACTTCCATATGTCCGTTCATCTGTTAACATTCTGATTTCATCATCAACCTTTTTAAGCCATGTCATCAGTTCACTAATCAGACTTGAGAGAGTAAATAAAGTGGAATATCTCTCCCTTTCTAACCTAATGTCTCTAGCACTGTAGCTAGTCTCTGGTGGTAGAACGGGTTGTCCACTAATCGTAGGGTTGGCGGTTCGATTCCAGGCCCACATGACTCCACATCAAGTGTCCTTGGGCAAGACACTGAACCCCAAGTTGCTCCCGATGGCAAGTTAGCGCCTTGCATGGCAGATCTGCTACTATTGGTGTGTGAGTGTGTGTGTGAATGAGAAACAGTGTAAAGCGCTTTGGATAAAAGCACTTTAAGTACAGACCATTTGGTCTGGTGAGCTGCCTTCAGTGGAAAAATTCACATAAATGCATGTGATTGGATAACCTACAACAGAGGATCTATTTTTTAAGAACTCGGATGCCGCGGTCCACTCCTACACTATGGTCACTATTCACACCTGAAATAGGCTAGTGAACAAGATACAACTAAACAGTCCGCAGTGATGACAATGTAAGATGATACAATGGCTTAGAGGTTAGCACATGTGCCTCACACCACCAGGTTGGGGGTTCGAATCCATCCTAAGCTCTGTGTGTGTGTGTGGAGTTTGCATGTTCTCCCCGTGCTTTGGGGGTTTCCTCCACGAGTCCAAAGACATGCGTTACAGGTAAGGGTGCAACAACTAATCGATAATTAAAATAATTGACAACGAATTTCATTATGGATTAGTTGGGTCTGTGATGTCACTGTGCATGACCCCCATTA
Organism: Ameiurus melas; assembly: GCA_012411365.1. Lineage (NCBI taxonomy): Eukaryota > Metazoa > Chordata > Actinopteri > Siluriformes > Ictaluridae > Ameiurus > Ameiurus melas. The sequence continues at coordinate 33,671,444 of CM022754.1, read as the reverse complement.
ATGACATCACTTCCTAACGGTGAAAAACGCATTTCTATGCAGAAAAAAAGCACATCTGAAAAACAGCAGCGGTCACAGAGTGAGCTGCTGCGGGAAAAGTGCACGATTCAGGTTGTCCAAAAAATATTATATTAAGCATGTCAAACAAACTTGCAAGCGTATTAACGTGGCTTGCCATGTCAGATGCTGCGACAGATGCGAGTGCTGTTTAATGTGTTCCTGACATGTTTTCTTCAGTGCAGAAATGACATTACGTTTATATCCTTAGCTGTAAATGTTATTTTACAGTATTTCTATTTTACATAAAGACTCATCCTGACAGCAAGTGAGTCTCCATTACACTTCACTGAATGAGCGCGAGACCACGCAAGCACATCAATCAAGCAGCACGCAATAGAAAGGTAGCGCAATAACTCTGACTAAAATATTAATTTTGATCAAATATGTTGTTTGACGCTATATTTAGCGATATTTATAAACAAGAGTAATTGTGTTTTTTATGAGAGCAGTAACTGTAATGGGGTTATAACATGTAGTTGTATATAAATGTAAGAAGTGTCATACATTTACAGCATAAAGTAACATGTTACTGATTTCAAATGAGTGAATGTGTGTTAATGCAGAACATTCACCTCTTACCAGTTAACACTTAGTCTGTCCTTTTGTTTATCTTTTTGTAGCATTTTTAATATAGTACTTTAACTTCCGCTTTAAACCTTGTGGACAATCAGTTGTTTTTTTGTTTTCAAAATATAATTGTAAAATAATTTTTTTTTAAATAAATCCTTTGCACAGTGTATAACATAGCCCACATAGATGCATTTAATACCTTTTTCATAGCCTTCAATTTGCTCAATGTTTTAAGGAGAACATTAGGCAGAATGTGAAATAACATGTTTAAAAAAAAAAACACAAAAAACTTAGAGGAAAAAACACCTGACCTTTTAATCCAACTAATCGACAGATTAAGCGATTATCAAAATAATAGCTAGTTGCAGCCCTAGTTGTAGGCTGATTGGCATTTCCAACTTGTGCACCTCATGTGAAATACCAGATTTTATTTTAATTATAAGGGATGCACCTGTATTGGTATTAGGACCAATACTGTTCTAAAATGCTGCGTCAGTAATTGCATGCAATTTTATGTCATGAACACACGTTGACTCACAACACACATCAAACACAAGAACATGGGACATGACTTTATCTCAGAAACACATTTCCATCATGCCTGTGACATTTTATATACCTTCGAAACAGAATATCACAATATGCGACAATACATCATCAAAACCGGGACAATAATATCGCAATTCTCTAGACAACATTTCCCCCACGTTTTATTGTTAAATAATATATTTGTATAGACATTAAATGAAAATATTGAAATAAAAGTAACTAATTTTTCACATCTTTTAAAACACAAGCACTACTGTGCTTAGGTGAACACGAGTGCTTCAAGAGCTCTGGAGCTGTAATACTTGTTGGATGAGGGATATGTGCATCATCATTCATTATTTATAGATGAGATTCTGGTATCCAAAGAGAAAGAGATTATGATTATGAGCATGATATTTATAATTCTACAAATGACTTGGGCATTAATTTGCAGTTAAACAGATAGTGTAAATGTGTCTTTTCATGAGAATGGAAAATAAAGCTTATTATGCAGTTTACACAATTTCTTCCTTATGTATAAGAATATGGCTACTGTGAGGATGTCAGGATTGGGTGCTAGCCAATCTGCAATCTTAAATATTGAGGTCTCAGCCTCTTTTTCATGCTGCTTATCCTACACAGGGTCATGGGGGATATTAGGGGCCTGGAAATCTGGGTATAAGGCAGGGACAGGGTGCCAACCCATCACAGGGCACCAATCCATCACAGGGCACAATCTCACACACATTCACACACTTTGAACAATCTGGAAATGCCAATCAGCCTACAGCGCACGTCTTTGGACTGGGGGAGGTAACTGGAGTACCTGGAGAAAACCCCGAAACACAAGGAGAACATGCAAGCTCCGCGGGAATTGAACCTCCAACCCCGGAGGTATGAGGCAAGCGTGCCACCAGATTATATAAAATATAAAAATGGGAAAGAAAAAAAATCCTAATATTTTACTAAGTAAAACACTCTGAAAAAAATCCTTGTAATTTATTAGTATTATAATCTCATAGTTGAAACTATAAGAGAATACAAAAAAAGAACATACTTTTTCAAATTCACAAAATATGTCTTTAATGTCTACCGACGATTACAGATAACCTCTTCTACAATGCGTAGACAAAAAGTCAAGCAGTGGAAAGAAAAAGAAAAAGATTTATGATCAACTGTAAATGAAACACATGTGGCTTAATCTCTGTGCAAAGATGTCTGGGAAGACTAGATAAGGGAGTGTCTCATGCTTTTGAGGGGAAAAACAGGAAGTGTGGGTGTTTGAATATTTTAATCATGAATCTTAAATGCTGCTTGTTCCAACTGTCCCTGTAGTCTTGGCCTCTACTTACAGCATGATGGCTGGTTACATGCTCCGCTAAACAGCATTCTTCTCCATTACAGAATCCTTGGAGGGCAAAGAAATTCCCAGAGGAGCTCGCTGGAGTTTCCAAGGTTGACGTGAGTATGATTTGTGATCATCCTAATGCTTCTCTGACCTCTATTGTTTTGGAGGCATGTAGCATCATGGCTGTTATATTGCTTATGAGAACTATGCAGCCATATAAAATCTTAGCCTAGCCTGGTAAAATGATTGAAGTCACAGACTTTTCAAGGCCAAGCTTTATGCAACTCGGCTATTATTTTCATGATCTATATAAAACATGTCCAAGTGGATTATAAAGGAAGCAACTGAGACCAGATCGGCATATCATCAATACAGTAATAGATTGTGATATAATGTAATGCAATTTTTTTCCTCCTTTTCTATGTTAAACAATTTGCCTTTTTTGTAGACATTAGATTAGGCGTAGAATAGAACAAGGAGTGCCATTATAGGAATATAATCAATGAATGTTGGTGTAATTATTTCCCACCTCAAAGTTGCTTATTTTCTCATAACCGCATATCCTAACGTGTATATATTTCTTAAAAGAACGACATACTTAAAAAACAAAAAAAAAAAACAAAATCCATTTAGAGCTAATGTTGTGGAACTTCCAACAAACAAGTTAGTTCCACATATGTTACTTTATAGCAGCTATAAACATTCCCTCCCCAGACTTTTTTCCCCGCTTTTCTTGAAGTTAAAAACAAAACAAAAAACAAGAATACTGCTTGTCATGTAACCAAGAAACTGAAATGCCCTCTGTCCTGAAGACATTCCTGTGTCTGAGAACTTCAAGTCACAGATTTCCCTTGAACTGTTATAAAACTTTAAAACTGGAGACTCATTCCATAAATGCTGCATAAATATCTCCTCGCAGCAAATAAGAGCTCTGGTGGTCTTCTTTACAACACTGTGTTGTATTAAGCTAAAGCTTAAGCTCTTACCAACTGCACTCCATATATTCAATACACAACATTAACTTATCACACGTTTTAAAAGTGAGAGAAAAAGGGAGTGAGGAGGGAGTATGTGGGTGAAAAACAGCTGCAGAATATCATTGATTCAGCTTGAGCCCATTAGCATAAACAGCACAGTTTCCACATAATCAGCGCTAGGGAGGAGGCGAGATAGTCTAATTATCTGATAATCCACTTAGTCGTCATTAATCATGCTTAAGCTGCTGTGCTTCTTAAAGTATTACTGATAAATATGCATATGGAAATAGATAATTCAAATACGCCTAGGTAGAGATGAAGTGTGATAATGAATAAGTTCCTTCAGGGTACAAAACTTGGAAGGAATCCCCCTTTAGTTTTTTCCTACACTGTTAAACTGTTCAGTGAGCTTTGTTTGGTATAAAGCACCAATGAGGTAGGTATGTCACAGCAGACTGAAACCATAATTATCATGTATTTATTTATTTATTCCGAATCCAACATCATTCATTATTTATCCATGAGAATCTGGCATCCAATGAGAAAGAGAGATAAGTGTGATTATATATCATTATAACAACTTGGTCTTTAATCTGGAGATAAATGGCTACTGTGAATGTGTGTTTAGGAGCCTGAAGGCAGACATATCTAATGAATATACAAAAAGCCTTGCATACAGTTTATACATATTCCTCCATATATAAAAATACAAACAAGACAATTCAAGAAGAAATTACAGAAATACAGAAATGCATACATCTGCACTTTTTAGAGCATTTATGAGTATTGATGTAACTGATTGCATTTAAAAAGCCACACAAAAATATTTTTAAAAATCTTTTTAAAAATAAATCTTCAGAAATCAATCGATAACTGTCAGTGTTAAGAAAATCGCTGATGCATAAAACTTCAACCTACCTATATAGAAGTTTGTGTACACATACATACTACTCTTACATAAATAACTTGACAATACGTTGACCATGTGATGGGATACAACATACTGAGATGAGCAATACCTCAGAAATGCTTTAGCTAGGCTAGATTAGTTGATTGTATCCTACAAAAAGTCTATAGCTCATGTTAGTTAACATGAACAGTGAGACAGATTAACTATATGGAAACTACTTCCAAGAATCGTCACCGCTTGTGCTAATTAGCAACTACATAACATGATGCAACAAAATATACAGTGTACATTACATTAATTTCACTCATTTCAGATTTGAAAGGCAGTAAACTAGCCAGCTAATTGTTTTGCTAGCAACTCTACTGCTCTACTACTAACTCTACTGTTTTTTTTTGTTGTTTTTTTGTTTGTTTTTTTGTTTTAGATATATTGGCTTAACACTGATCAACTTTTGTACACTTTCAACATTTAACTTAACCATTCTTATAACAGGCTGTCGTACATAACCTTAATTTAAACTATGCACAAAAGAAAAATAAAAGTGAGTCAGTTGAGCTGGCAGCTAAATGTTAGGCGGTAACTAATAATCAGGAGTAACAGCAGTGCCACTAGACTCAGGCAGCATCTAAAAGGACTTCATCCTTCACCACACACTGAGTACAGACATAAAATCTAATGTAATATGGTTTTGCTTGGGGATGTGTACATAGCTACCTCTAAAAAGGAGCTACAAAACAACAGGAAACAACATGCTCTGCAACAAAGTAAAATGAAAGTTTATGTGTGTCAAGCATCCTGCGTGTCTTGTAAATGATTGCAATTCCCAGGAAAACCAAGTAGTTAAGACCTTTTCATAAAAGAAAATAGCACAGCCTAAAGATATGCTTCTGCTCCTGTTCAGGAAACCAATTCAAGCGAAGCTCCTCCCATCAGCAGAAAGGTTACGTTTCACTTAATTGTTCATTTAAACTAAAACAGAATAGGTTGAAACTTTAAGAAGATTTCTCAATTGATTGATTTTTCTTATATAAAATGTTTACTCAAACACACACACACACACACACACACACACACACACACACACACACACACACACAAAAAATACAAAAATACACCTTTGGCAACACACCCTGTCAAACTTTCACTTTAAGGGAAAAGCAACATTGTAGTTTGCATTGTGGAAAAACGGATTAATTGCCAAGTCCCAGGAAACACATTTTACTGCGCACTGCTAATGAACAACAATTCTGAGCTCATACTAAAAAACAACGTCGTGCTTGCCAAACTCTGCTACGTGTTCCTGACATCAGTATCTGTTATTGAAAATGAGCCGATTAACCACTTCCACCTAGAAAATGAGCCAATAAAAGTTTTGTTGTTTTTTTTCCACATTAAGATAAGCTAACTACACCACAGATATGAAATAGCTGCCAGACAGGTTGCATTCTGGTGGTTGAAAGAGAATAGTACTAACACAATTGTCCTATACGAGCCAAAACTCAGCTTATTGCTCTTCTGATCTAACTGATATCAGCTGACCTCTGATGCTTTACTGAACAATTATGTACTTGACCATTGGATGTAGCGGCTAACTGCTTAGAAGCATCACTGCAATCAGTTATGGCAACTGAAATAAGTGTTTACATGCAATTTGCCAATACTAAAATTTTATTTATTAACCCTCTTACCTCGTAAGGCCGAAAAACCGGCTTGTCGGTATTTGATCTATCCCCGTAAGGACAATATACCAGCTTGGTCGTCTATGCCAAATCCCCGTAAGTCCGATATAGCGGCTTTACAGTGTAAACGTTATCCCCGTAAGGCCTGTGTACCGGCGTTACTGTGCTATGATTCCTTACATAATTAATTATTATTTTTTGACCCCGAAGGTTGATGATATCATTACGTCACGACGTGATTACGTTATTACGCCGTCATGACGATGAAGCTGATCCAAGCGTGAATATTGGTGTAATAGTAGAAGTGAACTAAAAATGCCAAAGCGAAAAGCTAATCATGTTCCAGCTAAAGTTACACCTACATTGAATGCAGGTACATCTAAAACAGTGAAATAAACAAAACATACACAGTTACACAGGCGAGAGCGAGGATTCTAGATAGTGACCGCAGTGAAAGTTCAGGCGATGTTGAAACTGAAACTGATAGTGAGTCCAAACTCTCCTGATTCAGACCCTGATCCGTCTTCATCTTCAGCATCAACCAGAGCGACTGACACTGCAGGGGTTTGGAGTCATAACGTGACAGTTTCTGTGCATTCGTGAAAACACTACCTGCTGGTCTGATTATCACCAGAAACTTGACTTTAGGCGCTAAAATGCATTTATTTATTTATTATTTACTTGAATTTATTCAAAGGCACTGACCACAATGATGCTCGTATGGTATTTCTAAATGAGTAGAAGGATTTTAGCGAGCATTTTTGGTCATTTCTCTAGTTAAGAATTGTGCTCCGAGTTTAGTAAAAACACTGAACTGCTTCATTTTCAAAATAATATTGTACAAATTAAGTTGTTTCAAGGCCTAAAAATGTTCAAATTAAAATGTTGATTTTGGGCCAGGAACTCAGGGTTGGCGTGCTGTTTCTCTGGGGAATATAGGATTATGGGACATAATACTGTGGGAACTTAGGGGTAAGAGGGTTAAAGATAGACACTTTTTATATCTAGATTTTCACATTTATTGTTATTGAACCTCTGCCAAAACAAGTCCCTGTTGTCAGCGAAGTTATAGTAGATAAAAACAGTCACTCCTTCACCAACTCTATTTTTTTGATCAATCAGATTTGAGAATTCAACACTGCTGTGGTTTCATACAAAATTAAGGTGACATTAATATTTAATCTTTAAGAAGAATACTAACCGTAAGCTGCCAAAAATGTCAAATAACAAAGTATGTGGTTGTTTCAGCATGGAGAACACAACAGCAGTTACAATCAAATCCAACAATTAAAATGTAATAAAATCGCAAATAAATGTTGAAAACTCTAACAATGCAAAAAAATGTAGTGGATACCTGATTCTAGTCTCTCACAGGATAAATGTCTTCTCTCTCTCTCCCTCTCTTTTTTTAATACATGTATCGAGTACATAAATATAGATTAAATACAACCCCATTTACTGTTCTTAATTACTGATTTCATTAGCAAATTTTTATGTGTTTGTTTTGTTTCCTTCTTCATTAATCTCCATGTAATTTATTTTCCTATTATTTATTTATTTATATTATTTATGTCCTTTGACAACGATTTCAATTGTACATATCTGGTTCAATCCCTGGCTGCTTTTCACATTCATACACATGTACTTTGCTTGTATTTTTCTCATTTGTAAGTCGCTTTGGATAAAAGCGTCTGCGAAGTGAATAAATGTAAATGTACAGTAATATGTCATATTTAAAATAATGTATTTATTGGGCCTTTAGGTACTTTTTCATTCAAATTGTAGGTAAGAGTATATATTAATGGCTGTATTAAAATGCTTTATATACATAAAAAATATTTATACAAGAATAGTGCGATAAAGTGGAAAACATGCAAGCGATGTTGTAATGCAAGCCATTTCATTTAGCATAACAATAAATGATTATTTTGTCTGGCCGAGCAATGGCGAAAAGCATTTAAGAGCTCTGCTAAGCTCTCCCCTGAGCCGCAGAGCTGCAAACCCTGAATTTCTGTTAATGCTATATGTCCTAATACTCCCAAATATCTTTCACATGTACACACACAAACAGCAAACTATGTTTTAAATTCAGAATCAGAAATTATTACATCAGAAATTACTTCAAAAATTGAAACCTAGCATATGCTTATCCACGCTGAGGAAAAACAACAGCCGTACCCGGGTTGCTTTGACACCGCATTGCTGTCAGGCTATCATTATTCCTAGTTAAAAGAGAGAATCTGAAGAATAGCGGACTGGCCATTAAACACCGGCACACACAAAAAGCATTAGCATGTGAAAGCCTGCATGGACAAATTGGCCGCAAATTACGCTGGGTTTAGCACTGATTTAGAACAAGAGCGTGGGTGGGATAACAATAATAGCAATGTCACTAACAAATCAACGCCACAACACAATCTGGTGCAGTTTCACATGCATACGGCAAACTACTAATAACAAAAATGAGCTTTTTCTTTACTAATGATTCAACTAGTGGAGCTAAAACCACCCCAAAGTCCCTGATAGTACAACTGCAATTTCTCTTCTGAAACCAGGTCTGATGTGCAACATAGCTGGTCATGGTGCGTCTGAATGAGTACCAACAAATTTAAGTGTACACTAGCACACAGTGCAGCCATTCTTAGCAGCGCCTGGCTAGCTCAGTGCCTTGGCCCAGTGACATTTAGTTAATCCCTGGAAGTGCTGGGCTACGTTGTTCAGCTCCCATTGACCCTGAGGAAATGGATACAGAAGCTTTCACTGAGATTAATCCCCCTGCGGTGTTTAGCCCAGCAGTAAATGGGGGGAAGGTTATATCCTGGATACGGACCATCAATGGCCTAATAAAAACCTCTACACAAGCAGAGGATATTAATTACACTGTTTAAACAAGAACTGTGTATCTCTCTGGCTTAGCTTCAGCAACATGCACCACGTAACAAGCCTACACATATACCGTTACACTGCACGAGTGTATTATACACTTCTATTCAATTCCAAATGAAATCTACAAGCCACTTATGACTATAAAGTGGTTATGAATGACAGTTTAAAATAGTATGAATGCTTTTTAAGACATTGGATGAATATTTAGAAGGAGCAGAGACCACATGACCTTAGCACGGCTATTAAGATCTGTGGTTTTCAAAGTGGAGCACGGAGATGCTTAGACAGCTGTAAGCTACAGTAGTAGGATCCGTGATGACAATAATTGTGGAAACTACTACCAACTTCTAACAGTTATTCAGTCTGTACAGGATTTCGCGGAGGTTTGTGTGATTGTTGCGGCCAAAAATGCTTGATTTTGCCCTGTTTTTTTTTTTTTCAAATTAGTTTTTTGTGCTTTTTTTTTGTTGTTGCGGAAAACAAAATTGGCGAAATTGCAATTTCACGAACTTGTTTTGCACGGTCTATTGCAGTGATGTTTATTGTTTATTTTTAGCTGAACTCACGTTTGATGCACGTGAATCGAATAGGGCTTTGAGTTGTGATGACATCACGACACATCTTGGCCCAAATCTGCAGAAAATCTGCAGTCATTTTGAAAAATTGCAAGCTTCTCAGAATATTTCGTGATAGGAGTTTGCTTGATTTCTGGTGATCGCAAAAATCACTAAATCCTGGAGGGACTGATTATAGTTAAAGTCTCAACTGAATTACTGTCACGTGACAATGACATGTTCTAGGGTATTTGTTAATTTCCCTATAGCTCAATAAATTAAAAACAAGCATAAATAATGTCAAGTATAATTTTAATGAAACTAGGAAAAGTGCTATTAATAAAATACAAAATGTTTGGCACAGTTTTGGATCATGTTCAGGAATAAAATGCTCATAAGTAATCCAATTACCAACAATTACAATGTTTAATTAGTTAAAGAATGATGCACATTAAAGCTGGCATAAACAGTTGTTTCCTCACTAGCCTCTCTTTTTTCTCCCTCTTATTATCTCTTGAATTTAATAAGACAAAGATAAAGAAACACAGCTTGTCATGTTAGTGAGAAACCACAAAGCTCTCGGTCCTAAAAAGCATGCAGAGAAAAATGCAGCTTTACCTCTGTTACAAAGCGCTGACACCGAAGACCTCTTGAAAAAATGTAAAAAGTAAACATCTCAAAGTTTATTTTTAAGCTTTCGAAAAGGTTCTACACAGAAGCGTTGCATCCGTTGGTCGACTGCTTACAAAGATGAGGAACACAGCCAGCAATGTGTCCCTCAGTGCTGAGGTCTTTTCAAGCTTTCAGACACACTGCTTTGTAAATAAGACACAGAAAGACATACGAAAGTGTTTATTATGAGCTGCTGACACGCAGCGCCTTAGCATGTCATTGCCTTGTTTTTCACTTTGATCCAAACATGTTTAGTACTGCAGGAAGCAGTTTGTCAGCTCTTTAGGTCAGTTTGTCAGGATTTATCTGCAATGTCACTGATGAAGTAAATTTGTCCTTCAGATCGAGGATCAGAGACGTTTCGCAGAGCTTAAAACGTTTCGTCGGTAATTCTGGCAGCTCTCTCCTTTATAATCAGTCTTCATATGTGATGTGGCATGTTCTCAAACTGGAAACTGTGGAATTATTTGCCTCCGGCTTGGCGCTAGCCTCGTGAACCGTACCACAGGGTGACAGCTCTGAGAATAGCTGAGTGGAAAAACATGTAGGGTATGTACACATAGTATGAGTGTTTGATGAAGCCAGTGTGCACAGCCCAGGCAAACACATACTAAATCCGAGTTTATATTTAATCAGAACTGCTTTGGAGAAGTGTCTGAAACTGATATTCTGAATGCGCCATACGGTTACAATCTTTCAGAACAGTAAGAGGGTCCTAGCTGCCCCTAAACAATGAGCCATGTTAGTAAATAGAAAGGTGTGATATTGTATGTTTTATTTTTGTCTGTTAAAGGGTAGTAGAGCAGGTAGCATTGTCAGCTAACAGCTCCATGGTTCCTTGTTCGATCTTGAGCTTGGGTTCCTGTCCGTGCAGTGTTTTGGATATTCTACCAGAAGCCTGTGAGGTTTTCCTCCAGGTTCTCTGGTTTCCTCCGATCCCAAAAAACATATTAGTAGATAGATCAGAGCGCAGGGTCAGCCATGATACGACGGCCCTGGAGCACATAGGGTTATGCGCCTTGCTTAAGGACCCAGTAGAAGCAGTTTGGAAGTGCTGAGGCTTGAACCCTGATGTTTATCCATTGAGCCACCAGGATTAAAGTGGTCACAGAAAGTGAGTAAGTCATTCAGTACGTTTACATGGACAACACTAATCCAATATTAACCCGATTAAGACAATACTCCGATTAAGATACTACCATCTAAACAGCAATTTATTACCTTAATCCGATTAAACACTCGCAGTAAACACAAATCGAATTAAGACATATGGAGTACTCCTGTTTTAGTCGCATTATCGACGTGTATTACAGACATGTAAACACCTTAATCACATTATTAATGTCGTGTGGTCACAAACTGAAATACATGTATTTCATGTGTCAGCTACTATATAGTAGGCAAGTACTTGGTTTGGGACGCAGCCCACGGCTTCAAGCATTCGTATATTTGCACGTATAGCATGATTAATTAACGTGTGCATAAAAATTTTAAATAAAAACACCCAAAACTGTATATGATACCATAACGAAGATGAACTGTATGTTGATACGTGAAATTCTTGAGGGAACGTCGGACGGCGTGGCGTGGTAACGTAATGACGTGTGCTGTTAAACACTATGTTCTAGAACATTAATCACACCTTAAAAAACACCTTAATCACAACATTGTCTTATTCAGAATAAGGTCAATAGATTAGATTACTGCTGTCCATGTAAACGTAGTCACTGACTGATGTCCCATATTTTAACTCAAAAGAGCAACCTAATTTACAAAAGTCCCTAAACACTGACTTTGTAAGGAACAGCTCCACTGTCCTGACTTGCAGTGGATCCAGTTGATTGAGTAGTGGAGTTATCCAGAATAAGTTTCAAAAGAAAATTAAATTCTGTAGCATTTGTCTTTGGTCAATTAAAGCGGCATTATTTTTAAGACACCTGCTTAATTCGAAGAGAACAGTGCTTCCACCTCACTATGAGAAATGCACTTAAATGAACACATTCGCTACTCCCAAACTCTAATAAGTGTGTCTGAGGAGAAGAGAATATCACAGACCCAATATCAAAGTCTCTGTGCAGGTGGGTGGACAGTACAGACGCTTCAGTTTCCACCACATCTAAAGTGTCCAAAGCCTGTTGGCACTGAAGCACAATGGAGGCTTAAGGTTTATACTTTAATGACCGGTCTGACTGGGCTTCTGAAAGAGGTCTGTATTCAGTCGATAAAGCAAGATGCTGTCAGCTGTGAAGCCATGAATATGATGGTTGCATCAGAGGCCTCAATCACTTACGTGAAATGAGAGAAAGAACTACAGCTCACAGCCTAGAGCATTTATAGTGAAGGATAGTGATATACATACAGATTACACAGACATGCAGATATGAAACTGCATCACTACATCCTGAAGTAGCCATGACCTCAAGTCACAGTGCTGCACATGTCGTGTTTAATTTGCACAATCTCACTGGAGGTCGACGAAGTCACCAGGTCTCATGGGTAGATGTTAAATGTTCCTGACAAGCCACAGCTGAGGAAATGCTGATCCGATGGTCAGATGCTTGAAAAGAGGGTTTGCACTAAAGAGAATTGCATCACTATGTGAAATCAGTTTCTTGCTAGTGATTTCGGTGAGACACTTTTTCTTCCTTCTCTCTGTTTAGCAAGCACACTCTCTCTCTCTCTCTCTCTCTCTCTCTTCTTCCAGATTATGATTTATCTCCATACTAATCGATTTCTCATGTAAGAAAACTACTTCCACATCATTATTTGTCCTAAGAGGACCATTCATCTCCATCGCCATCCTGCATTAATACGGCAATTAAACCTTTTTGAACATTATCAAGCCACTCTCAACTTTATTAGTTTTATTATTGTGGAAATTGTGTCATTATCACGGGTTCATTAAATTAGAGGTTGAATCACTGGTGCTTATAGAGCTGGTATTTACAGTGTTCGGAGCAAGAGCAACGCTTTACTGAACCATTACACACTTCCTATATGAAATCACAAACACAAACTCATTGGCCCGTTGCATTTAAACAAACCGAGCACAAATGTTTCTTTTGTTTGCCTCTGCTCTTGTATATTTTTGCAGCACTGTAGAATAAAAACCCCACTCCAGTTCATTTCAGATCATCCAGCTGAATATACACAGAAACCGATTTCCTAATGAAAAGCAAACAACATACGCGCACATACAAATTTACGCCCACTGGCTCCACACAATGATATTGGCTTTCCACCCGTGGGTCACTGAGCACTCATCGAGGTAGAAGGGAGTGGAGGAAATCACTTGCATGTGTCAGGGAAAAAACCAAAAAAAACAGAGATAACTTGCCAAAAATCACAACAAAAACACAACACAAAGTTGTTTACCTTGTAGAAGATTCCAGGGAGCTGCTGCAGCTTCATCCGGTGGAAGACAAACACATCATAGACAGCTGCGACGGCGAGCACGGTGATACCCTGCTCCTTCCACAACACGCTGCAGGCTGAGCAGGCCAGGCTGCCCACGAACCACGCCCAACACCGACGCTGTGCCCCCTCCGCCCGCTGGTCACAGTGCCCCACATAGCAGAGCAATGCCAGGAGGAAAAACAGTGCAGCACCCACATCAGCCCGGCCCACGATGCCCGCGACAGCCTCTGTGTGAACAGGATGCGAGGCGAAAAGCAGGCCCGCTAGCAGCCTCCAACAGCCCGTACCCAGCAGCAGGCGCGCCAGGTGTGTGAACAGTGCCGTTACGGCGCAGTGCAGTGCCACGTTGGCCAAGTGGTAGCTCCATGGCTCCAGGCCACTCAGGGCATAGTTGATGCGAAAGGAGAGTGTACAGAGTGGCCGATAGGACTTGTGGCTGCCGCTGTGTGTGAGCAGTGTACCCCAGAAATCATCGTAGAACACGTTGGTCCATGGCGTCTCGGGAAGCAGGTCCTGGTTGGTTTTGATAGCACGGCTGGAAAATAACAGGAGAAAGAGGATTTGTGAAACCTTTTTGTGAAGCACTCTACATGGACTCTACCTGCACTCACTACAGCATCAGTGCTGCAAAACAAAGCGGGCAGAAGTCATTCATTTTTTATGAAAGCTTCATAGTAACTGGAAGAAGAGAATCCTTTTTTAAAGAAAAGTTGCACGGTAAGCAAGGCAACACCTGATTTGTGGTTAACATGGCCAAGACGTGTTTTTTCAATACATTCTAGCCATGTACTTTGGCCACTAGTGTCCAAATGTGAACGTGAAAAATGGCTGCCATTATGAACACTTCTTTTTTTTTTTTTACGCAAATCGCAATATCTCAAACTCCAGGCTTGTGGGCCTAACACTGCGTTCGACCTGCACAAACTTGCAAAAAGTTATACCGAAATGGCCCATGGTACTCTATTACTCAACATTTTTATCTAGAATTCCCAGCAGACTTGTAGCATAGTGGCCGCCCACGTTCCGCTCGTGCCACTGCCACTGTACAGCACATGGGCTCGCACCTTACAGGGCTGAAACGCTGCTTCAAATCAACCCCTCTCTGCTGTGTCTGATGCAAGTCAACCATGCACCACCCACTGTAGAGACATACAAAAATGTTGGGGGAGTCAATGGAACATGAAGACAAGAGAGATTAGTGTCTGAGGACAGGTATGTCTCTTTTAGCAGACACGGTGAGATTTCTTAAATAATCTTAAATCATTTAAATAAACGTCATCACCTAGGCCTAACAGTGCATACAGTTAATAATCTACAGGTAATCAAAAGTATAGATAATATATTAGAAAAAAAAAAGAATAGACTTGGATTATGGCCCGTCAAGGGTTCACATAAATGGTAATGTAACCCAGACGGAAATTGAGTGTGAAGCATCTGATCTATACGTTCCCGCTGACCAAACAAATATCATCTCTCTCTAACAGTGCCATAAACTCTGATCTGATCAGCCATAACATTAAAACCACTGAGAGTTTGTCACTTTGACACTTACCAGCTACCTAAACACTGTTCTAGACCAAGTACATCCCTTCATGGTAACGGTATTCCCTAATAGCAGTGGCCTCTTTCAGTAGGATAATGCACCCTGTCACACTGCAAAAACTGTTCAGGAATGCTTTGAAGAACACGACAGAGTTAACTTGGCCAAAAAAAATTCCCCAGATCTCGATCCGATCGTGCAGCTGTAGGATGTGCTGGACAAATAAGCCCGATGCATGGAGGCCCCACAACGGAACATACAGGACAGCACACCTTCAGAGATGTTGTGGAGTCTATGCATTGACGGGCAGCTGTTTTAGTGGCACACAGGGGACCTACACTATATTAGGCAGGCGGTGTTAATGTTTTAGTGTACAAGCACATATGTGGTAAAAGTCACACAAAAAGGATCAGACCATCTGACAATAATTGATAAAAATCGATACGCAATGACATATATAGGGTCATTTTGCCTTTTCAACTGGAGCAGATTTAAATTTGCTCACCCTTGTACATATTCTGACTTTTATTATCAAACAGGATCAACTAAACATCCATTATGTACATGGTAAATGGTAAATGTGCACTTATATAGCGCTTTTATCCAAAGCGCTTTTACACTGTGTCATTCACCCATTCACACACACTCACACACCAATGGTAGCAGAGCTAGCAAGGCACTAGCTTGCCATCAGGAGCAACTTGGGGTTCAGCCCAAGGACACTTCGGCATGTGGAGTCACCTGGGCCAGGAATCGAACCGCCAACCCTACGATTAGTGGACAACCCGCTTTACCAACTGCGCCACAGCCGCCCGTACATCTTTCTATTAAAGAGCTCAAGGTCTTTACTGGATATTAACTTTTATTCATTTTATGTAATGTGATTACAGAGAGGCACAACTGAAACCCAGCACTGAGACAAGCAGATGAAGCTTAAAAGTTTTATTCAAAGGCTTTCTCTTACAGAGATTATTTTCAAGAAAAATCAGACTTTCTATGTAATAACAACGCAATCGAGATTAGTTTGGGTTTTAATCCAATTCTATACTGTATATATAATATGCTGTATATATAATACTCAATATTAATCCAATGCTATATTGTAGCTGTTGAATTATTCATAGTAATTACTCAATATGTTGCTTTAAAATGTATAAGTTAATAATAATAATAATAATAATAATAATAAGCCTCTTTAAGAGGTAAAGTAAGAAGATAATTTGTTTATATTTTCCCAGCAGTTTCACAATGTGTGTTATCTGATGGTTGGAATAGCAGAGCTCTCTGGTTGCTAAGAAAATTGAAGTGAATTGAAACTCTCTGCGCACGGACATTGCTTTAGGGAGAAAAGGACAGAGCTTCTCACATATCTCAGCGCTTGCTCAGTGACTGCACGAAGGGCCCCGAGTGGACAGCCGTCGACATTCATCACCTCCTGTGCTGACAAGCCAGCCTTGAAAGATCTCTAAAAGAAGCGGGCTGAACCTCCTATTCTTGCCAGGAGAGTGTGAAGTGCAGCATGATTGCATGTGTGTGTGTAATGAGAGGATGAAAGTGTGTGAACTGAACGGTGACAGAGCTATCCAGCTTTCTGAAGGTCATTTATCTTTCAGCACCTGTACCCGACTTTCACACTTTCACCTTCAAGCTTGAGCTGCACTTAAATCCAGAGTCTGTCCTTGGATCAGGATGATGGATAGCGATGGAATCGCGCAAGGCCATATCGATTATACAAGACGTTCTTTTCAGCCAAGTGATACTCTACAGTGTGGAGATAAAACCAATGAAATCCCTGAACGAGTTCATAATTATTAGGAGTCCATTTGGAGCAGAAACGGGCGAATTAATTCAAATCTAAAAGCAGCCACCATTAACAAGAATGCTGTATTCATATTGAGTGCTTTTTAGTTAAAATTCATGACAATCTGTCTGGGAACTGTGTGGTGTTTACTAAATAGCTTAACGCTCGCGAGACAAAGACAGCCCAGGAGCGCGTGTACGTGAGGTAGTGACCAGACTACGGAGACAAAGGCAGAAAATTATTCAGCCTCCTCCTATGGATTCGGGGATCGAGGACGTGCACCACACCTATGAACATAAAGAAACGGAACAACAAAAAAGAAGAGGTCCATAGCAAAGCATGGCAGAGACCAAGAGCAAAGCCAAGTCAATCAAACTGGTGGGCATGTGGTAGGCAGAGGGGAAAGGGGCAAACAGAAAAAAGGAAAGAGGATAAGTAAGTGATGGAGAGAGACATAAAGAATGATTTGTTTGTTCTCGCTTAGCATGCAGAGCATCCTGGGGAACATCCAAATTTGTTTGCCGAAAGGCATAATAAAACAGCAAAACCGCAGGACAGAACAGAAAGGGATAGCACCGGATAGATGCCCCGGGGGCCACACCCACCCCCTGAGGTCCATGCTGTCTACGCTGGCCCTGACAAAACACACACACACTCTAACCTATTTATCAGTCATCTACGACAGTCTTGGTTGCCCTACAACGTGATGTCTTACTGTGAGTCACACACACACATTCTGCCCTTACAGAAGGTGAGTGTGTGTACACAGGGGGAGTATTGGCAAGCATCATTAGTCTCCTTTGTGATGTGTGTGGAAACATACAGGCCTGTAATTAAAATCTGCGATGGATGGAACAAGGCGCATGTGACTACACGCTTTTCTACGCCACGCTACAATCACTCCCCACGGCACTCGTAATTACCGCAGGCAATTAAGACTGCAACAGAAAAACAACAGATGCACACAGACCCGGGACGCCCATGTCAAAAAGACAAAGACTGCGACGGAGAACAGATACGTCGAGATAAACAGATAATTGCACAAATAGGGCTGTTGTAGTCGAATCTGATCCTGTATATAATGTATAGTATATACAGTCTGAGTACGAACAGTTGCTGCTTTATGGGCTTCTTTATTTGAAAGAAAAAAAAAACCCCAAAAAGCGCACAGTTATACCCGAAAGCTATAGACTATAGAAATAATAATGCATTTAAAACAATTAATAGAATTTTGTGATCTGAATTACAGCCAGCACTACTGTACAATCTGCTATTCTGGAAAAATAATCCTCACCTTTCTGACCAATCAGATACAAGAATTCACTTACATGGTATAAACGTCAGTTCCTCAATCAGATTTTCAGACCAGCGTTGTATGTTCTTCCTTCCATGCAATATTTTGCCTCTTTGATCAGATGCTTATATATCTGGCATACTGCCTTGTTTTGCTGCCTGTAGTGACCGTATCCACCTGCCACCTCACTGAACAGATGGAGACGATGAGATTTCAGCACACTGTTCGACACACTGCCAAACGCAGCTCCACAATTAGAGAGTCTCAAGTCAAGGGCAAATGGAAGGTTTTACACTGTTTGCAAAAACTCAATACAGAAAGCTATCTAAGCAAGCAAAAGCTTCGTGAAAATGAACGATCAGTCATCAGCGCATTAACATTCACCGCGCAATGTAAAAATAATTTCATCCTTCCTTTTGGCAGGCATCTTTTTCCTCCTTTCTTTCTGTTTATTCAGGTCCATTTTACACGCAGTACACCATTTGTCAAATGAACACCTTATCCTGCTGGGTAGAAAGCTAGTATAGGAGACCCAAGCTGTATGCAGGATTATTTCACTACGACAGGCTTGGAAAAACCAACACCACTCAGCAACCCGGGGGCGCAAACTGAAGCTTCTGCCATGCTTAGCTCAGTCTCAATGAGGAGCTCTTTGGTAAAAGAATCTGTAGTTTGTCATTTCATGAATGCCTAAAGTGAGGCACTGATGAGAACTAGGACAGGGCAATATGATATAATACTTATTATTGTAGTACTAATTACGTTACAGCACACAATATCTTTTTATTATTATTTTTTTAAATAATTTTTATAACAGTCCATGACATGAATGGAAGCAGCTGATTTAATAATGTCTTTCTATTTATTTGAATGTTTAAAATTGCAAAATGCTCATTTAATTGTTACAGATTTGTAAATATTTCCCTCCTTTTCAGTGTTAATTGTAATGCATTATTAAATAAAAGTACAATTAAACACTTGTAAAGAATCTCCTGATACATTCTGTGTAAAGTGTCTTCAAATATCATGAGATATGTTTGTGACCCGTAATGAGAATAATACGATGAGAAAGGCCATTTAATAGAAGTAATCATTTAAGCAATCTCGCACATAAGGGATAACGTCAGATTTCACTGACCGCTCGTAAAAACAGAATCACCTTCGTCTCTCACTCACCATTTTCCACCAACGTTCAAAGTCATATTAATCCAATGTATAATTTGTGGACAAAGCAAACGCTGGATTCAAAGTCCCACAATGCAATGCAGCTATATGATGAACTTGAGTGCTGAGTAATAGCTTGGCAGGGCTAATTAGCTATCTATGAGATGACAAGCACATTGAAATAGTAGCAGTATTAAAGTTGAAGCTTGGGAACCATATCTTTTCAAGACCAGTGTACAGATGAGGAGGTGTAAGAGCTCGACAGACTGAATGACTAAATTTCCGCTGGATTAGGTCGAGACGATTCAAAAGCTAATGCCTTCTGGCGCCTTTCAAAAAAAAAATACTCCAAGTCTTTCCTAACAAGCCGTGAACGTAACATGAAACTTTAACCTGGCGCAATATTATAAATATTATTAGTTGTGTAATTCCTGCATCACATTTGTGTAGTAATAGAGAGGTGAAAAGAAAAAAAATTAAATAAAAAATAAAGGATGGAACTCTAGAGTTCTAGTGATGCATTTACCAGTCAGTAAAACATTCTTTGTTAGACCGCACACCTCTGGCCTCTTGAGGGGCTGGCGGGATCACGTGACCACCAACAGCAAAAAGTCTACAAAGCCTCGGCCAAGGATTCTGCACCGGATCCTGTCAGAACCCGTTTGCCCATCACGTTCGCCCTGCCGTGAGTAGCGTGGTTTTCCACGTTGGGTTGGAGCTGTGCTAATGAGGAGTGATGTTCAAATGGAGCTGCTGTAATCTGGAGCTTGCATTCCCCAAACGAAAGGACAAATTCAGTAAATTCTGCGGCTGACTGTGATACCCATAGCGGTGTAAATAGCAGTCTGATGTTTCCAGACAAGCACTGCCTGGCTACATGAAAAACAAAGGCATGCGATTTGAGCTGAAAACAAAAGACACCATAAAAAGTAATCAAAACATATCTGCAATGTAGATCATGTTTGAATGAAACACTTGAACTTAATATAGAATCTGACAAACTGTAAAAAAAAAATTATAATAAAAAATTATGTAAAACATGATCTCTCATCAGTAAACAATGAAATGCTTTTTGCGGCAGCATTAGGGAAGCGGAAGGCTGCATTGGCAGTTAGGGGACTGTGTTTTTTGCCAAGCATGGGTCATCACCCAGCTTCGGTGTCTGAAAGGGCCACATTCATATTTTGCGAATGCCTATGGGGAGGTCCTCTGCTGCAACCACTCAGCTTTGCTTCCCAAGCCTTTGTCTACAGTTTCTTCCCATGAGAATGCCTGCGGCTCAATAATAGAAAACTTTCTCGTCCCCAGTGGTGCTCGTGAAGAACTCTCAAGGACTGCTGCTTTATTCTCGTAAGAATAATTACTGCTGTTTTTTAAGGCTTGGAAAAAAAAAAAAAAAAAACAAAAAGGTCGTCTTCATATTTGCAGGACTATATGCAATCAACTGCTAAAGAATAATAAGTACGAACAAGTATAGAGGATCAAAACATCTGGCCATTTGACAAATTCTATTCATGGTTTATATTCAGAAGTGGTTCTATTGGGTCTTGGACAACCAGGCTTCATAACAAAGAAGTTGGCCTTATGCATTCCACACTCAGTTCAAGCTTTAGACAGCAAACATACTCGACAAAGGGCAAGTGCTTCTCAGACTTCAAAATACCATCTCCATTTAAGAATGAATGACTAGACGTAAAGACGTCTCTTGATTGAAGGTCCATTTTTGTACTCTATTTCCCCTGCAAGGAAACCACGGATTCCAAAAATGACTAGAGAGCGGCTGTGAAACCGCTCGATATAAGGACATTACCATATGCAGATCAGGCGAGATGTCATTCTTCATCATGTGCTCTTTCAATTTGGTGGAGAAAAAAAAAAAAGCCAATTTGCATATATGAATAATTTATACACGAGCATATTGCGGAGATGAAAAACATAACTTTAGACAGGTAATTTGGCAAAAGAAAGCAAGAGTACAAATCAATTCGAATGGGGGGTCCTAATGATTTCGACTCCAGACTCGAACTCCAATTTATAAACATCCTTAGAACGTTGGTGCTACAGCAACTGACAACAGGGAAGGAAATTAACTTCCTTTTCAAAGTTACAAATGGTCCCAGTGCATTTTATTTAGCTACAAGTGTTGTATATCGATTTGGCAGATATCTAGTCATAAAATATCGGCCTGTAGGTGTAATTGACATGGAAATAGTGCTAGTGAGAGGACCTTCACCCAGGCCATAGGCCAAGCCAAAACACACACAAAAAGAGGGTCAGAAGCTTTGTATTTGGTACAAACCAACTCGGGCTACCATGAAATTAACATTGTCATGGGTGGATGTTTTTCATCTCAATGCAATAAAAGCAACATTAGCAAGCTTGTGGAAACACACACAAGGGCAGGACGAGTGTGAAATCTTGTACAGAACTATAAATACTCCAAAATGTTGGAGTTGCTCATTTCTATTTTTTTCCTTGAGATTTTTCTATACTTTGGGATTTCTTCAGCGCACACACACACACACACACACACACATACCTGACTTAGCACTTGCTAACAGATTTTCATATACCATAGCATCCTCTTTTAATGGGAAAAACCATGCAAGTGCAGTCCCTGTTTAAGCTACACTGACATAAAGAAAGAAAAATAATCACTGCGTAATAAATTAGAGCAAGGCTGAGATCAGCACCTCATTTCATCAGACTATGTCACATCCTCTGGGGATAAGTACCAAGATTTTGGGTCATTACCCCAGTTTTGTGTTACTTCATGACCAAAAATAGCCTTCTTTGAATAATGGAAGATGCAGGTTCTGAAAAGGGAAGCTCTAAGATCTGTGCGCTGAGGAGTTGTTCAATGTAATAGGTTTGTTGTCATGCTATAAGAAGCATGCAATTTCCAGGGTCCACTTTATTTCATGCCGCAGTAGATAAAGAAAGAGAGGCTTACTGAGACCACTACTACTCTACACTATTACTGGCACTCAATTCAATGACAAATCTCTATTTCCCCCTCATTGCAACATAGGAGCGCGCTCTCAAACCACATGCATCTGAAATTTCAAATATTTTCCGTAAGGTAATTGTTTTTCCATTTGTTTTGCAGTGGGATCATATTTCACTTTCAGGTTGCAAAGGTAGAATTCAGCTGAGACAGGTACGCCACTTGGCTTAGTGGTAGCAAGCCTGGACTTTGACTACATAATGTGAGTTATTTATATTCTAAAACAACGTAGCTGCAAGACACTGCTCTGTTGCACCATTAACATTTCAGTACACAAAACACACTGCTGTGATTGATAGCCGTGTTTCTCGCATAGTTGGTTTCTATGCAAACCAACAAGAGCCAGGCCAAGAAAACACCTACGAACTACGACTAATACATGAGATCACGAAAAAGGTTTTTTATTTTTTATTTTTTATATCCAAGAAATCTGTGCTATCTTCTTAATAGTTTGATACGGAAAAACTGAAAAAGAATGGAATGTCAATTCCCCGGTGGTGGATTATGTCTGCAGGTAAGTTATCACCAATAGCAGGTGTAAGACTCAATAAAACAACCAGCCTGAGCAAGATGAGCTGAGCTGAGTGATATACACCCACGTTACATCAGCTCATAAATCACCAGCACAAGGCAGAGTGCTGCCTTACAATCCAAACACAAGGATAAAGTCACGTCATTTTTAATGTCTTGTTTCAATATCACCTCATAAGGCAGATTCATGAAGAATTTCCAAAACACAAGCTATTTGCTTAGGACTCCGTGCTAAAAGTAAAAAAAAAAAAAAACAAGAGCTAAGGAAATTAAATATAAACAAGCCAGAACAAACAAAACAGAAGTGTAAGCTTTGGTTTCCAGATCCGGTCACATTTTTTAACTCACAAGGAAAATTGACTACAAATTACAGAATCAACCAATGTGAGATTTTATTTATTTATTTATTTATTTATATATAATTTATATATATATATATAAATTAATTAATGTCCTCTCCCCCATGCCGAAGAAATGCATGGTCTAACTCTATTCCACTGCCTCTATTCAAATAGCATTATGGAAATGGCATTTAAAAAATTCCAGTGACTAAATCTTGCTCTGAAATGTTTATTATATCACATTTTCAAGGGCAGTTTTTCTAGAAACTAATTATATTTCATCAAGACTGTGAACTTTGTAAACAATAGGTGCAATACAGATCAGCATCTCCACGGGTTTCTGACACAGATTAGGTAATCCAATAACGCCAAGACACAGAATTACAACGGTCTTGGTAAATTATATGTCTAGAAACAATAATAATTAATTGGAGCTTTGTATTTTTCATGAATAAATATTTAAAACAAAGGTGATGTTGGGAGACATCCAGGATTTGCACTCAAAGAATCAATCAGGCAACCGTGTGAGATTATGGACTGTAGTGTTTTCCACTGTTGTTAAGTACTCTATTTTTAAACCTAATATATATAATCACATGCGTAAAAAGCCTTCCATACCAGCACAGAAAGCATTGAAACCTTCATTGCTAAAATCCTATTACCAGCTTTAAAAGCACTCCACAAATGAGCCACATCAACTGCTGCTTATCCTCTGCTTCTGAAAGCGAATGTGAGCCATCCTATCAATTAGCCTAAAAAGCCAAATGTTTCATGCTCCGTGAATCCTCTTGCTTGGAACAGAAGCCTTTTTATCCCAGTTTGACCCCGGTCTGAAAGTACATCCCACGCTCTGGCCTCTGCACAACAGGGGGTGTTTTGTCATGCGGCATGCCCCTCCGGCCAGGGGACAATAAATCAGCTGGACTTTGTTCCTGCCTGCAACTGAGGTCCTCTGACAGAAAGGGTAGTCAGTCTGTCCGGTTTTGTGTTTGAGGCCCATCCGGGCCACCAGCAGGCCAGGGTGAAATGAGGAGGCCGATAGCGTATGAATAAGTATAGGCCTGGACAATCTGGCCGAGAGGAACATGTGGCACAGGGATGAGAATGCAAGACTGGAGCTCCAGCACAATTTGTGAGATTTGGCATTTTATACATACATTGAAGAGACTTTTTTTTTCAGAGAAAATGGCTTTTCTGTTTTCAATCTGCTGTGTGGGTGACGGTTTTGGTTATTGCCTTTACAGTTGGGTGTCTTGGCTTTCAAGACCGATTTCAACAATTTGCCAGGTTTTCTGTTAGCATAGCTCACAACAGGGCTCTCAGTGTTCACAAACTGTTGTTCTAATACACGGAAAACAAAAACCCAGTTGGAATCTGATGAATGTCTTTTTAGACTGCTTTAGTTGGCTTCGTTCTCGCCACTGAAGCGTACCAACTCCAGCTCTGAAGCCACGTGGCGGATGTTCTGCACTTGTGGGTCAGAGTGCCTGTTTGCACAAGACGCAGGAATTATTTATGAGGCATAAACAGGCTGAGCCAGACTACAGTATGGCATACTTTAGCCAAGACTCACTGCAGTTAGGAGTGCAGCATTTAGCAGAGTAAATATCAATTGATCAATAGACCACAGCAAAGAACCTTTATTGAAATATTAATGATAATGATGCAGCGCCAGAACAACCCACACATGCACAATATCACAATGTGCAAGGGTGAGCACATCACTGTGACTAGGTGTCTGAGCTATCATTCATTGGCCTGGCGGACAAACTGGTTCAGAGTGCTGACACAGCAGATACCAGCTTTTTCTTTCCTCCTTGTCCAATAACTCTTTATAAACTTGCACAAAACTTTTTTTCCATTTGAGACATAGGTTCAAATAATGTATTCCCAGTGTGTTTGAATATTTCTTGGTGGCACGACACACATCAATGCTGCACTATCGACTATACACATCGACCCAGGATGCAACGAGGCCATCGTTAGAAAGAGCAAAAATTAAGATGCTAGCCAAACACAACTAATGTGGGAAGTTTTACCAAAAGACTTTGTTTATTCAAAGGCATGCACAGGATATGCTACATCAAAGACATTATGAATAGATTATAGAAACTAAAGCCCTATTCAGGCTGCATTAGTTTTACATGCGGAGGTGGGGTAATGTAATTATTACCAGCTTTTCTCTGGGATTTACGGACCACATTCCTGCCTGGAAGTATTATACAGCCTTTTACCTAGCATAAAAGAAACTCCACAAATAACCCCAGGTAGTATGTATCCTGTCAGAATTGACATGTTGCTAAGGATTATATTATGTCCTGTGGGTTTCTCACTTTTTTTTTTTTCAGTATGGAGACACTCCAGGAAACACTCTTTTCTACTGTATCCTGCTGAAACCAAACAGAAACCAAGTAAAATATCAATCTAAAATGCCTTCTTAAAGAAGCAATGAATTTGAGTGTCTAACACGGGTGTAGACTGCATACATGTTATGTTATGTGACCTACTAACGATCAAGCGCAACTTGTGCAGGCACAATACGTAAAAGAAACAGTTACCAGAAGTACCAGTTACCAAGAAATACCAAAACAACCAGTTTGCATTCATAATTCTTACGACATGAATAAGACAATCCTATCTCTGGAATTTCTACAGAAATTATTTATCCCAAGCTAATCAATCCTAATTACTACAGATGTCCTCAGGCAACGTTACTTAACAGACGTATGTCTGAAAATCTAAACCCATCCTAACAGTAATTAAGACTACATACTGTCATTCCCTCCCTGGAAAATTTAAATTCATTAATCAGTTATTTTTACATCCCTCCTTGTTCTGTATTATTGAACTTAACTATCAGGTTATATTACATTACGTACCACATTTTAGTTTACTTTGTTAGGTTTCTAGGTAACCAAAACATGGGACTAGGTAAGCACTCTGGAGCATTCACTTGCCAAGTGGGCTAGTTAGTGAATTTATTATTTGTCCACCCCTAATGTGGAAATGTAGATCAGAATACGCTTACTTGCCCTGTGTTTTCAGAGGTAAAGCCAATGAAATATGGTGTTCTGATAAATCTGGACACATCACCCATTGCTCATCATAGAACTGATGCTCTAGACAGGATTCTGATTAGCCAGGCTTTTCGCGCAGCACTGTGAAATCCATCACCACAACAGCCAAGCTAGTAAATCAATGAGAGGGAATGAGATTGCTCCTGAATGACTGTGTGACGAGAGCTGAAATGTATTCTTTCAATTCTCTCCAAGGCATACGCTTATCTCCTGATAAGTATATTGTGTTCTGAGTAGAAAGGGCAAAGGGTAGAATGATGAAAGAAAAACACAAGTGGCCAAGCCTGATTGAACATTCCAGGGAAATTGCGACACGGCTTCCTCCCACTCTACGTACAGCGTTTATTTCACAATTCCAAAATCATCATAATCTTCACACGAACTCACTCCTCCCCACCTGTACATCCTCCATGCAAAAAAACGTTTCATAGCACATACGTTGTTCCTGGCAAAGACGATTTCTCCTTCAATTAAGGTTGCTACCGTACAACTCTTCCTTTGTGCTAATGAGCGAGCTGGAGCCCAAAGCACTCTTCAACGTCCACATTAATTATAAAGCATCGCAGAGGATCCTTCGTAGCGCCGCACAGTGTGATCTCATTAGATGCAATCACATCAGAGCTGCCATCACACAATGTCTTGCTTACAAGTGCATACATTATCCACCTCCCGTTAGGTGTCTGGTTCCTAATTGAATTTACATATGTTGCTTTGGTGACCTGGGAGTGACTCAACATTTGACCCAGCATGGCACGGAGATGGGGAGGCACCAAGTGAATATACTCATTACATTATCTACTGGAGGACGTGAGATAGTGTCCCACTCTTATGCAAGTCTGGTTTTAAATATCAGGTGTTCTGTCTCCTCCACTTGAAACAAGAAGTAATGTGACAAAAGTTGAACCAATCACGTTACTGGGCTTCCTCACCTGACGGTCTGGTTGAAGTGAGCCTCAGACCACCATTTTCAAGAGGACCATGGATTGTGAACGCAGATCCCAAAAACCTAACGTTTATCATCCGGTAGAAATGCGTGCACTTAAATTGCTATAGCTTGTTTATATCTGAATTCTGACAGAGATTAATTTCCCCTCTGTGCTTACAGCTGTGGAGATGATGACGGTTGATTGCATGTCTTTAAGAAGGCGCCATCTGTGTAACTAAGCAGACATTCTGTAACAATCTGAAATTATACACGAACTAAACAAAATGAGAGCACTTGCAAGTTTATATTATAATTGTGGCTAGATGAAACAGCAATTAGGCATCCCAAATTACTTAAGAAAAGGCTGGCTGCTGATAATTTAAACTTACAATTCCCCTTAACTAGTAACTGCAGTGAAAAATGAGAGATTGTTTTAAAATATGCTCCGATCAAATCGTTCAGATTCGCCTGAAGACGTGACATTAATTCAAAAGATGCTAAAGTATCCTTAGTATTGCTGTTGCGTGAGATGAGGAAGGAGGGTAAAGCCATAAAAATGTTGAAAAGCGAACCCAACTGCCACTTAACTATTTTTAAATGCTTTGTCTTCCACATGGTGTCAATTTGAGTCTTTGCAAAGGAGCTCATTTACGCATTTCTGACTTTATAGGCGCTTGCAGAAACCACACGGCCATGCAAGTAAGCAATTGTGCTTTACAGCCTCTTGAATTCGCAACTGATTTTTTTTTCCCCCCAGAGAGAGAGTACACAATCGGATCAACCTCACATGCATCTCACAAACCAACCATCAGTTTACTGTACACTCGAGTGAATGATACAGATATTATAAATATATACAATTAAAATGCATGGAGAATTCGGAGAAACTGAAATTCTAAGATCTCGCTTGTTCACAAACCCCCATGAAACAATCATAGGGTTTCAATCAAGCCGACCTTACTGTGCTTGTACAGTATGTGCATGCTTGCAGCTGACCACACATAGGGGAACCCCATCAACCGCATGCTAAATTCTCCCACTCAGGCCCCGGATCCTCCTTACTGGCCTAGATGGATGTGCCCAAATCTCCAGCATCTCCGCTGTCTGCATAATGATCTCCAGACATACATCCAGAATCCCAGAGGAACAGATGGGATCGATGGCACACCTTACAGAAGGATCTACATCAGATACTACTGCACATGGTCCTGCACTATATTTGGAAACAACGACAATGGAATAGAACGCATATGACTGATCTGTGAAGAGAAATCAAATATGTGCAGGTCAGGACTTGGAGAAAAGGTGATAAAAAACAATTGCCTGAGGAATATGTATGGCTCAGTCAGCAGGTTTTGGGAAGGACAGGAAATTGCTGACTTTGCTCAGAACATCCATGTTTCCTATCGAGACTATGACGATTGATGAGCCTCAATGTCGCTTGATGCTCAAAAGAGTCTAAGTGAAAAACAAAATACAAGAATTCTTCTAGGGCTTTACTTTCTTCTACTTTTCTTCCCCCCACCAAATAACCATTGTTGTTTTTTGTTTCCTGTTTAGCAAGAGCCACATGCTTAGGCAAGTGCATTTCATTACTTCTATACAGCCTAGAACATAAGTCTGATCATATGGAGAACATATGACAAGATGCAAGAAATGTCCAGGTACGGGGATTGGGGGTTGGTGGGGGTCAAATCGATATCCTGGGCATCTGGGACAAACATTTCACATTCATTCACAGTTGCTCAGCGGACATGTAGGTTCAGTAGGCTGTTTTTTTTCTCACTTACTTGACCAACCAGGAAAAAAAAGACAAAAAGTGACGTTCCTGGGATGTGGGCTGGCTGTTGGTAAGAACTAGCTTTTACCAGACATTAGGTGGCACAGAATCTAGACAAGCTTTCCAAAATCAGGAATTCCATTGGTGGTCAAAGAAAAAAAAAATACTAAACTGAGCAAAATACAGTACAGTGCAATGGTTGTATTACTGTCTAAAGTCAGGATGGCTGAGAGATCTAAGGCGCTTCACATTCAGGTCTCCTCTGGAAGCATGGCTATAAATCCCACTTCTGAAAACGATTCAATTTTCTAAGCCGCTCTGGATAAGAGTGTTTGCCAAAGGCTGTAAATGTAAAGCTAGCGCAACACCCAGTCACCTCGCTTGTAAGACGGTAGCCAGATAATGTCTTGACGTGTGAGACACCACAGTTCACAGCCAAAATGTTAGCTAAAGCTTTTCTGCCTTTTTGTTGCAGGCGCTAATATGCTTCATCATATGCTTCATCAGCAGAAACATTATCAGGAGAGGATTAGGTTTGTGGCTACATAAAGTCACCGCTCTCAGGGATTCAAGTACTCAACCATTTTCCTTAATGTATTAACACCCAGAATTATCTGGTCATACTATTATTTAATATGCGAGTTGCTTATTTTTTAGCTTAGTTTATCGAGTTCCCAGGAAACTAAAAGCTGGGACTGGGTTAGAACTTTGGAGGTTTGATCTGTCTAGCGGACTAGCTAATTCATTTATGATTTATCCACCCACTGTAGATATTTTCAAAAGATATAAACTAACCAATATCTACAATCTAGAAAACCTGAAAATGCCATATCTGTAAACCTTTACTACATGTTTCCTAAGAATACACTGACCTCTATGAATGTCATTTATATCAGTTTAAATGACTTGGGAAGAATCCCGTGGCAGTGCAGCAGTTGAAGAAATTACCCTGGGCCTCTGCCATCACCAGAAATGACACACAGAGAAAACGTCTCCAACATGCGGGTGACGCATCAAATGGCGTCGCGTTTGAACCCGATATGGCCAATTATAATCCCTTCACATTGAGCACGATTTATGGGTCCATGTTAAAAGAATGAAACGGAGACTTGTGTATATAATGTTGCAGAATAGAAGGTATGTTTATGCTACAGAAAGCTGAGCTCCTTTCTGTCCATGTGGCATCATAAATAAAGTTCCAGATTCAGCTCTGTGACCCTAATTATGCATTTCTGTGGTTGAAAATACAGTGCTGTGGATTGAAGAAACATGTCAAGCTCGGTGTCACAAAAGCATCGTCTTTTAACCGGTCGTTAAATCTTAGCCATAAACATTGCTTCCAAACACTCTTTCCGCTGGTGAACGTGAAAATTTTAGACAGAAGAAATTGCGGTTCTCTTCCTGGGGAATCATGGAGATATTCCGCCACATTTACTATTGATAGATGGTTACATTCATCAGGTTGTAAAAAGAAAAAAGAAATAACTGGAAAATTTTCATCTCCAACTGGGAACCATTCTTTAGCGGAATACAGGATAAATCAATTGTCCAGGTTGCGAAGCAAAATCCAATTTTCTTGCTTTTATCACTCTAATTCACAAAAGGGAAGCTGCATTAACAACATGTCGGAGATATTCACCGGTAGCGTATTGTCACAAATGGGTGAAGGGGACAAAGACGAAGGGAGGGCGGTACCAAACCTCTCCCCTCAGCGATGAGAACAATGAAACAGGCCCAGGCTCTGTCAATACGACAGCTTTGCGAACAAACCACATAAAGGAACAACTGTGGCTCTCCAGCAGCTGCAAAGAGGGCGGAGAAGATGAGGTGGTTTGGGGCATAGCAACAGGAGGCCAGCGTGGTCCATGTGTGGTCCATTATTGCACCAGCTAGTGCAGTCACACCCTCAGTCCCCTTTCTTTTTTCCTTTTTAAAAAGATGAGTGGACCTTGGAGCTTAGAAAAGGCTTGCTTAAAACAAGCTAAGTCCATTCATTAGCAGCTAGAGTGCTATTGAGAGCTGAAAGTTAAGGCCACTTAAGCTCAATCAGCAAGATAGAGAAAGTAAAAAGGGAAAAAAAGACAAAAACCCACACTGACAGGTGCTTAATGGAAAAGAAGGAGAGAAAGGAGAGGAAAAAAAAAAAAAAAAAACGTAGTGCGTGCCTTGCTAGAGAATCTCAGAGGTCTTTTATTTGCTTCTTTGGTAAGGGAAAGGCTGCTTTGAGCATGCTGTTTAAGTTATTTTTTACAACAAATTCAAGCTGCGTGTGGAATCTGACAGACAACAGAAAAACAAAAAACAAAAGAAACAGACAAACATTGCTAAGATTGTAATCCTACTGGTGGATTATTGCGATGTTTATATGGTCCTGGTGGTGCCACAGCTTGGAGTTCTATTCCAGAAAGTCAAATCAGAATAAGTAAGAAAAGGCGCATAAAAAATGCTATGTATTTATTTAAAAAAAAATTTTACAAAACACATTCTTGAAAAATAAACAAACATTCTCATGAAAATAAATAGTACTTTTATTCTTCCCAAATCCCAAGCGAGAAGCAAACAGATAGGAACAGTTCTTGCACAGATCAAACACTCCAAGCTGTCCATATTTTCGAAGAGCATCCCGACAGCTGTGCTAACACGCGTCATCAAGTTTTTCCTCCCTGGAGCCAGGTCACGGAGCACAGCGCAGGAAGCCTTCTAGCTATTATATATGTGCACACGAGTGTGCGTGTGTGTGTGTTGCGCATCAGGAGATAAAGGGTCATGCAGACCGGAAGGTGAAGAGGGCAGTGACATCACGCTAGCTCTTATACAATGCAGAGCCTAAGCTGACCGACACACTCAAC
Source organism: Ameiurus melas (assembly GCA_012411365.1). Classification (NCBI taxonomy): domain Eukaryota; kingdom Metazoa; phylum Chordata; class Actinopteri; order Siluriformes; family Ictaluridae; genus Ameiurus; species Ameiurus melas. Next base: position 33,639,534 of record CM022754.1, on the reverse strand, counting down.
TCCCCACATTTAAATGATTTCTTTAATCATTCATCCAGAGAAAAAATGGCATTTTTACGTAGAAATTCAGACAGACTGCAGTCTCCACAGGCTTCTTGCCATTTCCTGTACGTGTGACAGGCTCTAGCGCACACATAAACCACACACATCCTCATGTCATCAGACTGTTACCACTGTTGACAGATGTGTGTGTGCATGTCTGAGACATTCATAAGTGTGAAGAAACAGTGTGAGGTCTTTGCTGTTGTGTGTGGATCGAGCGCACGTCCAACCCTGGCTGCTTCAGCTGAGATCCATCAGAGAAGACCAACCATGGAAACTGGCTTCTGTAGCAAGACGAACATTTCAAGCCACACTCCACGTACATCTCGAAGCCGTCTGATGTGGACCGATCGTTCCTGCGCTACTTCCTAAGCACGGTATGACAGCACTGAGGATTAGACTGCGGATAGATTGATAGATCTGTACTTCATTTTAATAGCGGCGAAGACATGAATCGGTGCAACCTGCAGCTCCGAATCTTTCCATCATAGCCTCAAATCCGGCAAATCCTGGCTGAGTAGACACGGCTTATTTTAGCTGCTATTCTAAAGCCCGATCATTAGTTATAAAATGTCCCATGGTGAAGAATCCATGTCGACAATGACACTAAAACACGGTGTGTTTTACTCCAAAGAATGTATAACAATTGCAGAAGCAGCTGTGCTTGTATAACAAGCACCAGGAACGCATTAGCAAATATCTCTTTCTACTAGAGATATCCTAAAACACTTGGACAAGGCTATCAGAGAAACTTAGTAATTTGTCTAACACTTGAGAAGTTCAGCAGGAATCTGGTTAACGGAGTTAACTTCTCAAATGCGGAGCGACTACCAATGGGAGTGAAGACAGTAGAAAAAACGTGATTCATAGCCTCCAGTGCTCAGTAGCAGAAAGGGCAAGGATCTGAGGCCGATGCACTTGGCTCCAGAGTAACACCAAACCAGGCACTTCACCCCAGAAACATGGGGGTCAATCATGGTCCATCAGCTAATTCACAGGGCTAATAATAAACAGATTTTTTAAAATACTATTATTTAACAAAGAAGGCATCCCCAGTGTTAGAGCTTTGTAGCGGTCTGTAAACTCCCCAAAGGAAAGTGTTCAGGTCTTTGCACTTTTTTTTTTGCCTTATTAACTTCAAGAGAGAAAAAAAAGAGGGTGGTGAGGGAACAACTGTTTATAGCTTTTATAGCATAAATGAGAACCTGAACCAACTTGTTTAGCGAATGTTTCACAACATTACACGTAACTGTAAATGTATATATAGTATGCAATGTTCTTTTATATAAATAGAAATGGATTAGCTGGCAATTTCTGTGTATATAAGAAGAATAAAAACACTTTGGGACACATTTCACTACTAAGAGAAATGCTTTGTAACACTATTTTTTTGTTAATTATAATTTATTCGAGGCTGTGAGAGAGGGTAACTCTGGGTCATTCTTGGGTCAAGAGGGTTAGGCCAAAGGGAGTGATAAAATGTGAAGAAGAAAAAAAAAAAAGAGAGAGAAGACAAGTCATTGCATCACTGGCTGGGTCTGATAAAAATGGCACAGTGACCTATAAATCCAAGCAGAAATTATTCAAAGGCTTTCAACAGTTATTGCCTCTCTGAGTCATCTGCTGGAAGAACCTGAAAAAAAAGATCTTGTAAGAAGAGAGAGAGAGAGAGAGAGAGAGAGCTATTGCAGCCATTCTCTTCTTTCAAATCCTCTTATTCTCTCTGCATAGCAAATTCAGACCCCTTCTGTCCAGCATTAATCATCTGAAGCGCTTCACTTTTATTGGGAAAACATTTATCAGCAATTTTATTCAGTGCAATGCATCAGTTTGAGGTCTGTGGTGATGACTTTGCACAGAATTCCAATATTTTACCAAAAAGAATGAACCACACATCCTTTTTTTTTTTCCTTTGTTCTACATTTTTTGTGTCCGTTGGGGGCGTTTGTTCTCTTATAATGAGCTTACTGAGTCCATGGCTTCATGCTTGTGCAAAGTTGGTGTAAGGAACAAGTGGCTTTATTCTTTCACTGAATTGAATCTGGGCATACCTGAAGCCTCATTCAAGTCTGATTTATGCTTCCGTCTGAACAGGTCTCAGAACAGAACAAAGCATCGGAAAGGCATTTCAGAAAAGTCGGAGAGCAGCAGTTTATAAAAGTGGCTCTGCTAGCCAAAAACCAAGAACTGGCTGCACACCTCCATAGCATCTGGCCAGTGCTGATGTGTGAAGGGGAGTAGAAGCTGCTGGGAACTCGAATTATGTTAGCGGAAATGGAGCTTTGTTTTATGAAGTCTGTGTTTAGTGATTGTTCTCATGTGGAATAATTTGTAACTTAGCTATACACTTTTTTTTATAATCACATTCAAGCCTTATAATAGCCTAACAATTGTGTAAAATTCACATTATATGCAGAACTTTTCCACATGTTTCAAATAAGTATTTTACAACAAGTTATTCTGCTTAATATACAACAAAACATGAAACATTCTTGTCTGAGTTGAAGACTACTACCAATTTATCTAAGAGCAAACAGGTGCTTTTACCTATTCATGCTCTTCACTAACCTAACCACTTGTTTAATGGGCAGCTAAGAGCCTCCTGTTCTGAAAGACTATGACTACTTAGTGTCTACAGAAGTAGCACTTCTTTTGTTTCAGCACAAATACAACCAAACCACGCCTTCTGGAGTTCTTCAGCTACTTCAAACTGTGGTAATGTTTTCAGAAGGAAAGGGCTGACATCTGTTACTCCCCCTAAACTCTTAGTCATAGCACTCGAAGTAAGAATAAAATATAAGTAATCTGAAGAAACATCTTTTTGCTAACATCTGTATTAGGTCATAAAATCTAAGAAATGATATAGAAGTATACATACAAACAATGTATTATATATGAATATGATTTGTCACGCTTCATGCAAGGGTGCTTTTAAAACAAATCCCAGGATATGTTGGGTAAAATAAGCCAGAGGTTCAAGAAGTTCTCAAACCAGATAATATTTAACTTAGCAGGGCCATGAATGGTGCGAACAACAGACCTGAGGGCAACTGGAAGGGAACCTACTGGAAGCAATTAATAGCTTTTTTATGGCACTTTTCTTTCCAGCTGGTCTGTAGCTATGAGCCACTGTAATACAGGAAGGCAAACAAGCGGCCCGCCCAAAACCACTTGCTACAACATTTTTTAGGATCTAGTTTGACCAACTAGTGTCCTGGTGACCAAGCAAATCATGGTCATGAGGTGAGGTGTTCCGTAATCTCATAAAATGTACATAGGAGTGAGACTCACACTAAGGCCATCAAGTAAATCCAAAACAGGAGAACTTAAGACAATAAAATTGCTCTTGTACAGATGTTTGTGTTCACGTGTCCTCAGGACCACCTGTTTACAGCAGCTTGGGTAAAATGTGAAGCTGGGAGGTCTGGAGCATGACTGGGAACCGAGCAGATTCATCCCATAGGCATCCATGGTAGTAAATCCAAGCTGTAGGATATTACAGACGCAAGCTTGTTAAATAAGAACATAAACTATGGAGGCTTCCCACACTAACAACAAAAACCTGGCAGCGCTCGACGTATGCTAAAACCACTATTTGAGAGCAGCATGGGCTCAAACATATTTATCTCATTAGTACGGAAGAGCTGCAGCAAGACAGTCATACATTCATCACAACCACCATTTCAAACACATTTTAAGATTATACATAGTGGCATGTGGAGTGCATTTGATTAATCATCAATACGTACACGTTGCAAGGCATCCACACCTGCTCTCTGTTGTCTGCCCTAGGCTTCATCTTATAAGAGCTCCTATTAACTAACAAAGTTCTTATAAGTTCTAACAGTGCTAACAAGAAAATCCTAACATTCCGAACACTTTCTTTTTAGAAGTGCACTAAATAACAGTAAGAAAACAATGAACCAGTAATCTGCTACTTTAATAATAAGCGACTCCTCCATTTTGTTTTACTGACCTAAGACACCACAGTCCTGCCTTCTTGTTTTCTATTGAGTCACAGACACAGAGGCTTTCAAATACAAAATTCAAAGTTCACTTAGATAAAGTCAACATGAAGCAAAAGTAAGCAGATCAGCAAGTGTCTAGCAAGCAGTCAAAAATCATAAATGCTACAGCTAAACCATAGATGTTGGCTCCTTTGAATTTACTACAGTGGAGTTTTGTAATATCTCCATGGCACGAGGACTTACTGAACTGATTGATGAGGGTGAGATTTCTCTCTGGAAGATTTTGAAGTGACGTTTTAGACACCACTTTTGAAAGATTGGTGATCATCACTCCAATACTGTTCCACGGACTCGTAGAATCAATGGCAAGTAGGACTGAAGCTTGGGCTGAAACATCACAACATTTACTCATGTATTATACAGGAGAGCTGTACTACATACAAGCCCTCGGGGCAGATAAGACATTAACTAGTAAGGGTTCGTAATGTGACTCTTATTCTTTATAATGACTATTTGTGTCTTGCGTCATCTCAATGTTTACAGCACGTATAAATTACCTACATAACAATCCTAAATATCATTCAATTAGCATGTAAAAACACCACACCAAATCAAATAGAAAGGTATAAAATCCAAGGATTGAGGTTTGGTGGCTTTGGTTGCAGCCTCAACTGAAACCCAGGTGGAGGATATGAAACCAGGCCAGTGTGTCAGTGTGGTTAATACCACAGGTGATTAGTTTATTGGAAAAGCTGCTCAACCTACATAGGGCTCAGGTGCAGGAACAGAAAGACACAAACAACATTCAGTTCATGGCAATTCTGCATGTCAGGTTGTACATGGTGCCTTTCATTTACATGATTATTGTAGGTCTAAACAGTAGCACACTGCAAATCTGAGGGGCCCAGCAAGACACGAGACAAGGTCCCACCCACGAGTGCAGCTGTCAATCAGAAAATGTAGTGGGGGAAGGGGTACGACATAGACATGGGTACAAACTGCACACACAACCAGTGGACCTAATGCATGGAATTAATAGAAACATTGCAAACACATTAAAAGCAACCTTTTTCTGATATTACTGACCAAACGCAAGTCTTCAACTGATGAAGAAACTGCTCTGAACAGGTAGCTACACACTACCAAAAACAAGTTAAAAGATACATAATATGCTTTTTACTTTTGATATCATAACGATATACGCGTGGTGTCTGATTTCTGAGAGTAACTTTCTTGTTCAGGTGCATCAGGTGCAGCAGCAATGCTGGTGTTTTTACGTATTAAAGCATTCAACCGGAATCTTTCTTATACAGTTAGACAATAACTACTCAATAATGTTTTGTAAATGCACAGTGCATCTTAATCATTCACTAATCCTTCACTGCTGCAAAAGGTCTGGAGTTAATTGGATGCTTTTTTGCTGATGGACTGCTTAACATCACCCCAGTAGCGATGATGATGTGTTGAAACATGACAGTATTTGTACCAGCACCACACATGTCAAAGTCATGTCAACTGCTGCACTGAGAACGGTCCACCACCAACATAATATCTGGTCAGCAATTAATTTATATGAACAATTCAGAAGCTGAAAGAACAAAAACTTTATTCATGATGCCGTTACTGCATTCACTTAAAACATAACCAGTATTATTTTAATGATTTCCGAAGAGACAGCTCTGTTGATCCAGACCATGTGTCTCACTCCTTTTGTACTCTTGGTGAATCTCATCACCACTTCTGCATCAGTAAGTCGTCTGCCCACGCCTCTTTTGAATAATTCAATCAGAGGAAAATGAGGGAAAGAGAGACAGAGACAGAGAGAGAGTTTACCACATCTACAGCTCTGGCGAGTGCATTCCTGCTGCTTAACTCTCATTAAAAATTCAAGTCACACAAAGTGGGTTAAAGCCCTCACACACAAGACATTCAGCTCGGCTCGCCAGCCACAGGCACAGACCAACTTCTCGGATCTGTGGCCTAACGCGCATAATCTAAGTGCACAATGCCCTGCATCTTGCTGTTCACCCCGTGCCAAATCCATGCTATGGAAACCAGAGGAGGTCAAAAGGACCCAAGTCTTCTCCAGCCTTCTGTTCCGACAATGTAAAACAACCCCCTGTTCAAACTGAATCAATAAAGCTGTAAAAAAAAAAAAAAAAAAAGGCATACATAAGCAGGGCAAAGTCTTCAGATAAGAGTCTTATAGTATCATACTTCTTCCAGAGCAAACAGGTCCTTGTCCTTTATCTCCTGAAATGAAGGCTGAAACGTGTGAGAAAGATTTGTGTTCTTGGCTCTTCCCAAACCACTTCAAATAACACTCCGAGACGATGAGTGGCCTAACGCTCGGGATAAACCTCCTTCATACTTCGTTCTTTACGAGGTGCAAAGCAGGGCAATCTTTTTTTCACCCTACACCCTTCCTGCTTTTTTTTTTTCATTTTTGGTAACAAATGTTTAAAAAAAAAAAAAAAAACCCAAACCTTTGAAGGAGATTTAAAAATTTAACTATGCGTTCTCAGAGTATTACTGCTGAGAAAATACCAGGTATACACAGGCTAAGTGGATGCAAACAGAAGAATTAGAGCATTTACTGTGCAGAAAATCTGCCATGAAATCATAGTTATATCCGCTTTAAAAGTAGAACAAGTGCTGAAATAAAAACCCCTCTGAAATATGAAAATGGGAAGGACAAAGATAGACATGCTGGCTCAGGCATTGCCCACATTAACAAGGTCTACTCCATATGTTGTGGAAGCAGGACAAATCAGGTTGGTTGCTGGAACGAACTAAAAAAAAGTCATAAATGGCCAGGCTCTGACAGAGCAAAAAAGCCCCTGCAGCAATCCAGCACCTAATAACAGGGTACGAGATGCAGGCAGATGCAGCAGGCATTGAGAGTCTGCACCAAGTGACAAACACACAGAAATATTGACAGTAGGGATGCACCAATCTGGTCCTAAGTATCTGTTTCTCACATATTTTCCAATCCATTCTAATGACCTATAGTTATGTTTGGCGTAGACGACATTTTCTCCGATTTATATCATTTTCAGTTTAACAATAGCTAAAAGAAATAACTCCACCATTAAGTAAACGAAAAGTACAGTAAAAAGACAATCACAAAGCCACAGGCATTGCAGAAAACCCCTCTCACCCATCCCATGGATTCCTATATTGAACAATTCAAGTTCTGAGGATTTATTGTTCTGTTCTGTGTATTTACGGTCATGGACTCATTTCACAGCGTTATGTATTTGCATTGCATGTAATGTCCCGTCCTGTTACGTGCTGCATCATGGTCCTGGAAAATTACATTTCATTCCAATTTATACAAGTTATATACAGGGATGACAATAAAAACCCACATGACTCGACTATCGGTGTAGTCAATCTGCAATGAATACAAATACGGCACTTCCGAGTCCAAAATAGAAGGGATTTCTGAAAATAGTAGGAACAGCAAAACTAAGAGTACCTCCAGATTAACAAGTAACAGCTAAACAGTCAATCAGTGATAACAGATAAATAGCAGATTTGATCTCGAGGAAGTATGAAGGCACAGAACTAAAGAGAGCGTGGAAAGTTGAAACCTTCACATGGGTAAATTCCACACAGGAGCACTTGGTGCTTGACACCTGCATTGGACATGTAGCTTTGACGAATTTTAGAAAATCTAGCAATACTATTTCAGGGCTGGACAAACCATAAATTTATTAGCTAACATAATGCAAGAAAGTATGGCAAGCTAGTTAACTACATTCATACAGGCACAATCAGTACAGAAATAGCTGTTACTTTGTATTCCAAATTATGCCCAATTAATTTCAGACTTCTTTATAGGTGACAGAAGTGACAGATAGTTAAAATCTATGAAGAAATATGGATGTATTATTAATGGTGTGATCTGTAACGCTAACCACGGTGTATGGTCAAATTTATTTCATCTTAAACAGTTAAATTGAACATTTTCCTTCTCTGCAATCATCTAGTCCGCTCTTGTGGTTTGGTCTCTGATCTGCGGGGTAAAGCACCATCAAATCAATTATCAGAGCCAGCACACTGTTGGAGGCCAGGACACTCCGGCCAGCCCAGCTGCTTTTATACTTCATTAAGGGCCACAAACTGCATACGGCAGCTTTCTCATAGAGTATGACTGGAATCATTTGGTTTGCAGTTGGATAACTCTGAAATGTTCATCACCATTGTCTCTTTTCTATCTTTTCTACTACAATTCCTAGTTTAAAATATGCAGATTTTTATAAAACAAAACTGATAAAAACAAATAGGTAGGTAAATGCATCAAAATGCTTTTGACTTCTGCATTTTTGTATTTCGAATATATGAAGTGACGTGCGATTTCGTGTAATTGCTCAACATAAATGGGTGTAAACAAATGGTAGACGCATGGGGGTCAGCCCAATTGACTTCAGTGTGAGAAATGCCTAGCACTGCCATGTTACCATCTTTTAATAAAAATGCACTATACACCAATACTATAATATTAAATATAAAAACACTAAAGTGATCTGTAATGAGAATAGTTTTAGTTAATTAGTTAGTTACAATAGTCTAATTAATACACCTAAAAGTGAATAACACCTTTCATGAGAACCAATAAGTCGTCCATCAAAGCCAGTCAAACCACAACATGAAACAAAACAACCGAACCAAATGAGAAATATCACAAAACAAAAGAACTCTAGTGTGGACTTCATCAAGCAAACTAAGTGTGAAAACGTCTAAAGCTAAAGCTAGGAATCTTTTAGACTATCATCCCCAAAATTGTTAACATCAACCAAAATAGCATTACTCATGTCACGTCTTTGTAAAACAAACAAACAAACCAAAAAAAACCCCAATGCATTTCTTAAATTTCAAAATATAAAATACTGTAGTAGTATATTATTTTATTTTAAAACATATCAGAAGCACCATTTACCATTTCGGGTATTTTGTATTTGTTTGATCCCTGTTCTTAATGCATTCAATGTGCCTAATGTAAAAATAAAACTACAAGTTTAAAAAAAAAAAAAAAGGATATGCTGCTAGAAAATATTTCATAAATATAAAAATATCAAGAACATTTATTTTTTACCTGTGTTGAAGTCATGGGATGTGAGAGCAGGCAAGTCAGCATTGTTGAACATAAATGGGAAAGAAGAGAAAAGCATACAATTAGAAAACCATGTATATAGGTATTTTGTACATTCTATAGCACACATTGAAATGATGCAAAGAATCTCTTGAGAATGCCTAGCGTCGCCTTTCGAAACCGACGGACCATTTGTGTGCCTTTGTCTCTTTGAGGAATGTCGTGTGAAGACGAGCCAGAAGATGACTAGCCCGAGGCAAGCCAACCCCCATTAAACTGGGTTAGAGCCCAGACAGTCCTTCAGTTCTTCATCCCGCTGACGGCCTCTGGATCAGTCACGGCGTGTACGATCAGAGCCAATACCAGTGGACAGGACATGAACAAATCGGTCCTACAGCAGCCCTGTTCCTATTGATTAATTGCTTACAGTTAGGAAATCAAGGACAGCGGATTAAAAGCCTGGACCATAGAGCTGATTGAGGTCAGCACTGGTGATCTGTTTTCATCAATACAAAGCGAAGGCCTAAAAAGAAGAATTGCCTATGCATCACTGGCTGCAAGCCAGGTTTTTCACTAATGGACCTGGCCTTCAACGTCCCCGAAAGACCAGACCAGCAGTGACCTCAACACACCATCCAGCTAAAAACAACAACAACAACAACAACGACAAAAGAAAAAACACTGAGTACAGCATACCGAGAACAGAAACAAGTTCGAAACAAACTTGATGTTCTTTCAGCACATGGGACAACCAAATATGGTTGTTATAACAGCAGCTGAATCAAAAATAAACCATATCCAGTATAGAGCGAGTGCAATCAGTAAATGAAGAGATGATTAATGTTAAAACTTAGAGTCAGTGCTAATGCAAAAAAGCTTAGACACAAAAAGTCAATCAGCAACACTGGCTGTTTTTAGTGACCTTGAAACATATGATTTGCCATTAAAATCCATGCAAACCACATTTCAAAGCATGCAGTGACCTGTTTCCCAGCTGCTTTCCACACAGAATAAACACATTATTGTCTCTCCTGTTAAACAACGCTTCTATTTTCTACACGGACTGTTGATTTTAAAAAAACTAATAGAAATGCAATTCTCAGAAAGACGAAGGTTGTTCTGACAGATTTCCACTTTCGTGACAAAATTCAATATCCAAGTAATGACTTACAATTTACAAATAAAGCACTTGGATGATTTATTTAGTTTGGTTGTAAAGAAGAGCTTTATGAAGTACGTAGGGTGGAGACATTTGGTGCAAATCATGTCCTATAAAACAAACGTACATTATGTGCAGACAGATCCTGCATTATAATGGCAATAAATAAATAATTTTGGGAATTAAATGCCAGCAATAAAGAAGACTGCTCTGCAATGAAACTTGTCCTATAAGGCTCTATGTCAAACACATCCATTCATCCATCCTTTTTCTATACTGCTTATCCAACACAGGGTTGCTGAGGAGCCTGGAGCCAATCCCAGGGAACTCTGGGCACAAGGCGGGGGACACCCTGGACGGTGGGACACAATCGCACACACAGTCACACACCCACTTAAACACTACAGACAATTTGTAAACGCCACTCAGCCTACAATGCATGTCTTTGGGCTTGGGAGGAAACTGGAGTAAACCCCCGAAGCATCGAGAGAACTTGGCACACACAGGGCGGAGATGAGATTCAAAACCCCAACACCGGAAGTCCGAGGAAAACATGCTAACCGCTAAGCCACCGTGCCGCCTCATAAACACATAATGAACCATAAATTGTAGTGGTGCAAATATCATAAGATTTACATCTTATGATATTTGCACCAGTACAATTTATGGTTCATTATGTGTTAACTAAGATCTAATGTAAATGTTTAGAATCAGTACAAACACTATCCATGCATTCATCTTCATTAATAGCTTCAAACCGATCCAGGAGTATCCGGAGCCTATCCTGATCCGGGAACACTGGGTGTGAGGCAGGAATACATCCCGGATGGGATGCTAGAGCATCGCAGGAGTACCAGCATTAGCAAAGGAAATAAATCAAACTTGTTTTTCTTTCAAGTATGATAAGATTTTCTTTTCAAATTTGAAGGATAATGTGTGAAGCACTCTTGACAGTAACTGTGGAATTCATAAGTGCCTTTAAGGCTCTCATGGATGGGGCTTGTAACTTCACATCCAGCTTCCACAGCTGGAAATGCTCGTGCATGGACTTAATAAATTCGCTCGCTCTCTCCAAACAAGACCCGGAGAAGGAGTCGGCACTGCCCTTTACAACACCTGTCAGAATGCCTTGTTTTTCCTCGCCAATGCCAATCAGTTTTGCCTCGTAAAGCGGAAAAAAAAAAAAAAAAAAAAAAAAAAAAGACAGACCTCCTCCAGTGAGGATTTCAGAAATCGTTTTCATTCCAGGCTGCTTTCTTCAGCCAGGCTCATGCTGCAATATGCTGAACTGTCACATTCAAAGCCCCACATCAACAAGAGTTGAATGTGAACGAAAGCTTCACTGTGCTTTACTAAAGTCAATCAAATTCTAGGAAATCATATTTTCATATGTTATGTGAGGCCACTGCTTAGTAATATGATTGCATAACAGGTTTGAGCTGAATCTGTGCCTCATTTCTGTCTGGGGGCAACGATAAAACAGATGCTTCTTATGATGTTTGGGTTCGAAATGCAATTACACTAGCGCAGACATGCAACCCCCACCCGGAGGAGACGGATATAAATCACAGCAAGGGTTTAGGGATTTCTCCGACTCATCTACGGAGGCTTAACTCATTATGTAGTTCACCGCGGGCAGTAATGCAATAAGTCAAATGGATGGATGAGTTTCTCAAAAATTGTGCTTTAATAGATGTTAACCTACAGTCACCTTACACTGCACGCAGAATTTTCTATGTACACATGCACCATGGAGCAGCAATTTCAGCAAGACCGAGTGACAGCACAAATCTGAACCATTGTCTCCTCAGATCCTGTGGCACGTGTGCGCCGACATTTTTCAGTTCCACACTCAACTTTTTTTCCAAGCGCAATTAATTATTTAACTTAGTCACCCACGGTTCCTACACAGCCACGAGAGACAAACGACAAGCAACACAACCAATGTGCCACTTGCTAGAGTCTATGTAGAGGAAGAAAACATGCAACGGAAAGCAGCATATTTTGTAGCAAAGCAAAAGTTTCATTTCCATAGCTTTTTGATAAACAATTAATTCATGTGAAATTAAAACAACCAATGTGTGTTTTCGGTGAGCCGGGGGGGATGGGGGGACGGACAGGTTCTTATCAGTACAAACACAGCTGCTAGGTTAATTTCCTATTCTTTTTAATATAAGGTCTACATATAACTAATGTAAAAGAAACGGAGGTAATTGTTTTATTTTGTTTTGTCCTAGCCTATTTATGAAAGATATGTTGAAGTTGGAATGCATGAACGGAAATGGAAATGCATTGGTTCTCCTCTGGAGTGATTGATTTTTATTCCTTTTCTGAGCAACGCTAATGTGACCTGGTTCGTCTGATCACATTCCACTCAGCAAGTATCCTCTGTGTAATTTCACCTGGGTTTTCTTTCTCCAGTGTAGTCAAATGCTATCCAACTGACACATTAATGAAAGGGGTAAACAGATCCACTTTAGTTAGTGTCAGTACAAAGGTATAACTTTCATACAATATTTTATCCACCATATTTGCCGATAACACGCATATCTCCAGCACGTGTCCACATAGTGGATTAGGTTACGTTGTGCAGATGCTGACCAGCCGCTTCTAGCAGTCCCTGGAGAAAGATCCCATGGGGAAAAAATCCCAGTTGATTAAAGTATGTTAAACATGCCTGACTTTATGATAATAACCACTGACAAGCATTCGCAATACAATAAACGCAATACTGTGAAAAGCTATGGGGTCCTGCAGCTTCTGACGCAGTCTTTTTCCACTGGAAATCAGAATCGAGCTAAGAAATAAAATGTCTCTCAGCGCCACTGATGCAACACAGAAGCGATCCAGAATGACACCGGATACTTTAAAGGTTCTGAAAAGTTGTCCTGAATGCACTCAGACGGAAGGTCGGAGATCAAGTTTAAGTGTCAAAAGAGTACATCAAGCCACCAAAACATACAAATGATCCAATACTCATGCTTGCTTTGATAAAAAAAATAAAAATAAAATAAAATAAAAACAAGGGATTCGGAGACACCATAGACTTGTTAACAAATAAAAGTGTCTTAAGATGTTTCAGATGGCTGCTTTACACATGCTGTCAAATTCCACAACAGGAAGTGGGCAGCAGAAACTTAATAAGGAATAGTGTCATAGGAAAATATTCAACAATGAGCTGGTGTGCCACTGAAACTTTTACCATCCTGAAAAAGAACAATCTGAAGTGTTTTATTCCTTTTAACACAATTGCAATTTAACTGTACCTATAAATGGATAAAAACAACAGCAATGTAAAGGTACAGTGTCTGCAAAAGAATTTCCTTTCATCATTTACGTTATAGCAATTTTCTCTGTCTTGAAGACCTTAGTGTGTTTGAAAACTTAAAGGAACAGTTTAACCTTTAACTGTTACAGAGCACCAACACTGGAGACTCCTTCCAAAAATGCAAAATAAACGTCTCCACTTCACCATAATCAACAATTACATACATTTAAAATAAAAATATATAGATTTATGCGAAGTGTGTGCTATACAAGTTCCTGTGTAAGTTGTTAATATACAGGGTGTCCCAAATGTTTCCATGCATAGGGATCTATGTTTGCCAGCACCACGTTGGTCATGCCTTCGTCAGAGAATGTTAGTGGATGTCCACTTTTCGCTTGGTCCGCGACACTTCCAGACTTTTTGAATTTGTTAATACGTTTGACAACAGTGTCGTGTGGTGTGTGATGTGCTTCGCCATGTTTCCTGTTAAAGTGTGAAATATTTTCTAAGACGTTTTGCTAAAAAGTGCTAATTTACGCTATGTTTGGAGACTTTTCAGACACCCTGTAAAAATGATGGCATATTAGAACGAGCACATTAATATTAACCTGTAGTTGCCAATATTGTATTGAGTTGCTGGTATAGAAAAAGAATCAACATCTCACATCTCATTAGATCAGATGAAAATTCAACAATACGATGGTAAAACCGTAGTTAGTTGTATTTCTATTTTGAAGGAATAAAACCACACTGTTCATGTTCCAGCTTGTGGTATAACATTTCATTAGCAATCAGGAAGCACAACATTCAGAACCATACCTCTGATTCACTCTGTGAGCGAAAAAATAAGGTAGGAGGAACAGCTGCGACAATGTCAAATGCCAACTAAAGGATGTGTCTGGTCTGAGAGGCATGATAATTTGCAATTGAAACAGCTTCGATCTAAGGCCTTTGTGTGTCATCCCCCAACAAGCATCTCAATGCTGCCACTTTAAGATTGTGAAGACGTGAATGCTTTTCTGCTCTGAGAGCTAAAAGCTGGCACTTTCACAGCGATGACATCAACAGAGGAACCCGAGGATGCAACTGGGACAAAGCGAAGAATTCGAAGTCACTACACTTTGCTGTCTATTTTTTTTTTTTTTAAGCTTGTACATTGCTACATTACTTCTGATGAAACGGTGCAAGATCACGATGCTCCTTCTTTCCAGGACAAAGGTTATTTTTTTGGCGAACTACCGACTGAAATTAAGCATGAAATTTGATTTCCTCCAAAGCTTGGGATGGCTAGCCATCTCAGTCTTTTCTCATGACAAGCCATTATCATGCAATTAAAGGCACATTTAACAGGCGAACGTGAGAGAGTGAGGCCCTATCGCTTGCCAATTCATCTGTTTCTACTGACATCCAGTATCAATCACAGACACTGTTTACTTCCTCACAAAAACCTTTCCCAAGATAGAACAGTCTCAATGTGTGGTGAAAAGCATGCTTTCCTATAATGTTAATAATAAGAAAGTACTGATTTGAAGTTTAATATACAGATGTTCAGGAATAAATAAGTGAGAAAGTCAATCATACAGTTAAGTGGAGGGTATCTTGATTATGTGATAAGGCCAGATGGCTTAACATCTGGATATTCAAAGAATTCAAAGCTTATCACTGATTACTAATGATTTTCACAAAAGGTACGAGCCAAATCTCATCTTAAAAGAATGTGTTCAATTTTGTGTGTGTGTGTGTGTGTGTGTGTGGGTGTATGTGCATTTGAAAAACACTAAATGACTATAATTTTAGCATTCCAGCAGTGAAAGGAAGAGCGGTACATCATGATCAACAAAAGTTCACCAAAGTTCATTTCATCTCCAGCAGCTGCCTTCCCCCAAACTCCCAGCATGTCAAATGAATCCAGATCACCATGTCTGCTAAAATCAAACGGGATGCTCTAAGACAGTGGCAGCAGACCCTCATTAGAGACCCCACCGGAACTCTTTGTTTTAAAAGAATTCTCCCTCTGATAAGAATTGCTTACAATGAAGCCGGCATCTTCCATCAGTCGCTCTCACAAAACGTGTTGCAGTGGGTCTGCTTCATTTGAACTGGTTCTAATTAAGCAGGATGTTTTCACCATGAGACAGCTGGCTGGTGAGATATAATTGGCTCAGACCTTCTGGGAGGAACCGAATGTTCACGGCCCTAAGAAGAATTTCGTATCTGCCATCTCCTCAGCCATAAATCTTTGTATCATTGACGGCAGGTCCGCAGAGCTCGCCCATATTAATCACAATGCAACTTAGTGACTGATTTGGAGATTTCTGCTGTGTAAAAAAAATCTTACTTTTCTTATGCCTTAAATGTTTGGTATTACATTTCAGACCTATGAAATGAAATGGAATATACAATAACTGGCTCATGGGTTCCCACAAGAGTTACTAAGCATGACATGACAAGATTAAACCGAAACTTAAACGTTGCATGGCGCCTAAAAATAAACTTCATTTAACTTTTTGCTCTTCGTTCTGGTGAAGAACGCTCTCTTTACTCAAAGATTTGAAAGTATGCCAGGAAATCAGAAACAAGTATTAAAAAAAACAAAAACTACACAGAAGATGCTCAAGTTCCTGCTTGTCTATTAGCCATTAGAGCAGGGCTGGGTGATATAACATATATATCAATATCATGATAATTGATTAGGTGATACAATTTTCGGAGATATCGTTGGTATGATGAAGTATTTTAACGTTTTTAATAATTACAAATTAAATGGTACTGAATGGATGGCGCTGATTTGATGCAATTAAAAAAATTCTCATAGTAAAAGTATCGTCAAACTCAGTTTAATGTTTTTTTTTTTTTTTACTTCTTTTAATTGTGATACACATCGTGTATTGAAGAAATGTCCTCAAGTTTCATAATATGAATATATACATAGTATGAATATATTTTTTTCATATCGCCCAGCCCAATTACATACATACATGCATACATGCAGCATTAAACTGATGACATCATTGTTGAGACTTCAAACCTGATTGGTCAGAAGTTGCTGATTAATTTTCTATAAACAGCAGCTCTGACAAAAGTTCAGACTGTAAGGGAAATCACAGGGAATTATTTGGCGGATGCTCCAAATAAGCGTCTTTTAAAAATGTGTAATAGATGATCAGATGAAGTGTTTTGTGAGGAGATGTTTATTTCGCATTTTTGGAAGGAGTCTCCAGTGTGAGTCAAGGTTAAAGCTATAACTAAGTTTGTTGCCAGGTAAAAGTCATCATGAAGGAGAGCATGCAGCTTGTCAGTAACATTGCAGGGTTTATTTTTCAGTCTTAATGAGACCTATAAGAAACATTGTGTCGTTCTTTAATATACAAAACAGTTTATTCATTGGAAAATTCCTGTGTATAATAAAGTTTTTTGTTTTTTAACAGCACCTTCTATATTCCTGTGTATATGAGGGACAAAAAAACCTTAAGGGCGTGTTATAATAGGAAAAGTTAAACTTTTTTGTGGGTAATGGAGAATCACACTTCCCTGTCGCTGATTACTCCTTACATATCGACCACCGACGACTCAAAAATGAGCAGAAAAGCTCAACTGGCTTACAGCACACAACGCAGCGTGAACGCTTTGCCATCTGGAGCTGTGTCAGCTTGTACATCTCTACAGAGGACAAGTGTATTATGGATTCAACTTCATCATCCGTGATGATGTCAGGCGTGTGAATGATGTCATGCTGTAGGCATCCAGGTCTGAGGTAAGCAAGAACATAGAGAACAGAGCCAGTACAGCACACATGCTTCCCACAGCTGTGGTCCAATATGCCTAGCATGGCTACAGCAGCCAGAGAGTAGGGAGAGAGCAAAACAACGATGAAGTCAAGAGCGATGACTGAGCCTACAGGCATCTCTCGTTCCATTCCTTCATATTCTACCCAACACCTGAGACCCTGCTACACTGAATAGGGTTTAAACTGAAACCTTTAACTCCAGCCAGACCTAACCAAGATAAAAGTCAGCGGGATTGTGCAACGAATGGAGGTTCTCACTTTTCTTTCAGAGCCTGGGGGATGGAGATGGTCTATAGAGAGCCAGGAGACAGTAAATAGCATCATAAAAGCTTGAAAAAAAATTATATGATAAATAGAGGCTTTGTCAAACACAAAAACATTACTACATGACTTGCAATCTTGATTGTGTTACCAGAGAAATGGAGAAGTTAGGCTTATTTCACAAGCCCAGTGTGTCTAATCATATGTCATGAAAAGCACAAACTTAAAACATTAAGTGAAAACATTATAAAAAAAAATAAATAAAAAAAAAGGCAAAATTATTTAATACAAATAAATATCTCCAAACACCCCCCCCCAAAAAAAAAAACCCACAGTGGAAGAGGTGGGCTTGGTTAAATTAGGGTGGTACAATATACACACACACACACATACACATACACATACACACATATACATGCACACGTATATATTGCATGCGTGTACAGAACACTAAACTTAGTCGTTTAGAAGGTGCTGCAAATTAGCAAACATGCTTTTCTACGTGACTGTGCTAAGCTTGGTCCGACTCAGAGTAGACCTAAAACCTACAAAAAGTCAAAACTCAGGGACTTTTTGCTTATAATTTACCATAACATAACATATAACATACCAGCTACCATGGTTATTTTCATGGCGAGAAAAAGGTTTAAACAAAAAAATTGCTAAAGTTTTATCAAATTTATCATGTCATAAAAAATTTTTTTTTATACGAATCAACTGAATAAAAAGAAAAAGTTCTGATTTGTTTAATACTTTTCTTGGTTACTGAATAATCCCATATTTTTTCCATAGTGATATCTTCATTCGTATTCGAAAATAGTAGACATGAAAACTTCTATGAGGAGGTGTGTGCAAACGTTTTTCGTGTTTAAAGCATTTATTAGTCAACACCAGTGAATTATCCACTTATAATAAAACTCCAGTCTCTGACGTGTAACCTCTCAAACTCTGCACAAATATGAAAACTAGACTCCTCATTACTCAGGCTTTTCAGCCTCTGATAAACAAGATAACATGATTATTTTAAAATAAACAGCAAAGTCAAACAATAATTAAAGCTTAACGAACCCTAAACGTTGAGTTTGTCCAAAAGTGCAGAAGCCAATTATTTAATTTTTTTCGCCACATTATTTACTGAGTACACACATAATTAGACTTGTACAAACACGAAATTAAATTTGAGGGGAAACTTTCTTGGACAATTCCGCTTTGTTTTTTAATGCGGTACATTTTTATAGAAACTTGTAAGAAAGCTATGTAAGATGTACTGCAGTAAGATGGACTGCAGAACAAAGAGCAACGTTTATGGTGAAACACATAAAAAAAAGAAAAAAAAAAAAGATTTTAGTACTAGACAACATTAAAGGATAGAGAATATGAGAGCTCAGATTATTGTGGGTCCTGAGTGAAACTATTTTCAGAGTCAATACACCTGGTGTTGAGAAAATAAATAAAACAGAAGCAAAAGAAAGTGAAAGATGTTAGTTTGTATGCGTTATGTGTCCTTGGGTACAAAATAAAAAAACTTCAAGCATCAATAAGAAACGGGCCATTAATAAAGCCTGAATAAGGGAAATAAAAAGACTGTGTTCATATGCAGGTGAAGCTGACTCTTGGTGGAAAACTTAATGTTAGAAAGCACTGGAGACTCCTTCCATGAAACTGAAAGAAACTGAGGAAGCAGAACGCTTTACCATACCAATGATAAAACATTTTTATTTGTTAAATAATGTCATTAAAAAAAATTATAATAAACTATAATTAGCTTTAGATTACTCAAGATGCCATACAAGTCCCTGTGAGTGAGCTCTTACTATAAAAACAATAACATTTTATATATTGAACCTATGATCTGAATTAGAGCTGGAACTATTTTCAGAGCTGCTCCTATGGAAATTTAATGAAGAAATTCTGAAACCATTAAGAATTGAGAATTCAACAGTACTGTGGTGTTAAAAATGTATATCGGATACATTTAAAGCCTATTCTAGAGGTTTTATTGCCTTTCCCTGTTCTTTCCTTTATTTCACCCAGAGAGACGGAGTAATATGGCAAAGCCTCATTTCTTCAGTCTGTGTAGGAAACACACAGGAACTTACAACCACACAGCGATGATCAGATGGTTTCTGACAGGTTGGTACACACAGGCACTGCCACTTCCCTCTGCTCCAAACCAGAGACACTTCCACCATTGTTCGACGCAGCCATCAGTCAACAAAACACGATTTTTCCACTCACTGGCAAGTGCTGGCAAGTACTGGCTGTCCAAATGAACACACATACCATCCAGGACTGCACAAAAGTAAGTGCATAGTCAGACCACCTTGCAGAGGTCAGAAAGGAAAGAGATACTTTCTTTTCCAAACACTCTTACAAAAAATTCCTTTTTTCCTTAAATGAATCAGATTCGTTCTTTACACTCTTTAGTCGCCATCTTTAGCCTTTCTAAACCCATTAAAATGAAGGCCGGATAGAAATGGAATGGTTCTCCGATCCATCAGCACACATTAGTGTTAAATCAGAGCCCTTGTCTAGAGTCATTAGCCACCTAGCGAAAAGGATTTGAGAAGCCTGATGAGGGTGAAACATTACACTTACTGAAAGGCCTCCTTTCAGCGTTCTCTTAACAGCAGTGAAATTAATCTGTCTGTCCGTACTGCCAAGTTTTATTGTCTTCTTAAAGAACTGGAGTGATTAATTATACTGAAACGGCAATCTTCATTACCCATAAGACTTAATCTTAATCCGCTGATACACAGACATGCTTCGATGATGCTGGATGTACAGGATATGAGTGTGACGATTAAAGAGAATCTATCTTAATTATAAGTGGCTAATGTGATCAGCTTAATACCTGGTAAAATGAACAGAAGGGTGCCCAAAAATAATATGATTTGATCAGATAAGCTGTTCGTTTTAATTAAATAACGGTCGCAGAGATGGAAGACAGGAAGGGGGATTGGGAATTTGGGAATAGTACCCTAAAGTTAATCTCCTCTCTCATCTATTACTGTGCAGCAAAAACCTTGCCCCATTTCACAAGCACAATCACTGCCTGAACCGTCCTGTCTGATTTGAGGTCCTCTATAAGCCTAGCATCTATGAACAACAGTTCCTTTGAGTGCATATTGGGAACCTGAACGCCGATCATGTGCCCCAGTAATCACGGAACCCATTTACTCGCCATGGAACATGATAAGAGTCATCAAATCCAGCCCCTCTCACACACACACACACACACACACACACACACACACACACACACACACACACACCCTCCTGCTACTAAGCACCACTTCAGTAATGAAGCTGAGCTGGAGAGGAGCACAATCCCCTCCACATCCCTGTGACTTGGGGGGTGTTTTATATATTTTTTTTTAAAACTTGCTTGCTGACAATCTTGCTAGACAATTTTTGTCTAGACAGTGTCTAACAATAGTTACTTAGCAAGCAGAATGTCAGAGATTAGATCCCTAGACTGCCAGCGCTCAGCAAATAAACAAATCACATGGCACATGTCTCACATGTGCTTGACCCATTTTCCAAGATGCCGTCATAAAAACACCTCATGTTAAGTTATTAAAGAGACATCACATCGCAATACGTGAAGACTTTTATCGGGATACACACTAAAATCACAATCTATAACAAGGGCAGTGGTAGCTCAGTGGTTAAGGTGTTGGTCTACTGCTTAGAAGGTCATGAGTTGAAACCCCAGCACCACCAAGCTGCCATTGTTTGGCCCTTGAGCAAGGCCCTTAATCCTCAGATATATGAATGAGATAAATGTAAGTCGCTCTAGATAAGGGTGCATCACTAATTATCATCAGCAGGGGCGTAACCTGGCCTGGGCATTCTTTTGTCTTTAGCCCCGTATAAATCTCCACTTGGAGCAGTTTGTCACTACGTAATTGAACATCAGTAAAAGAAGACCATCTGTAATTTTATATCTTCAGTGAACAGAGGCGAGAACAATCAGACAGGGTTTACAGGAAAATATGTGGAAATATTTGTGTCTTGGCTAACAGATCTCAATTCTCCCAAACGCTAGCTCACAGTCAGTGCGAGGGAAAATGGATATACGCCTTTTGGGTTTGTTTTTTTTTAACCAGTAAAGGGGTTGAAACTGAAACAATAAAATCCTCTCAAGCTGAGCAGGAAAACAATGTGTGTAAACATCTATACAAGTTCCAGTTTACGTGAACATGATTTGAGCAGAGCATAAGGAAAAATAACGCACTTTGCATGGTACAGTAGCAACTAAAACCATACAATGATAGATTATCTTACTAGCGACAACAATCTAGCCTAGGTTTATATTTTATTGGTCTGGTAGTTCTACAAACAGTGATGTTTGCCAAGGCAAGTTTTATAATAATTCGAATTTTTTTCTGATCACGTCATACATTCACAGCTAAGTTAGCAACGTTTCCATAAAACAAAAAAACTTAGGCTACCGGCTAAACTAAAAAAAAAATGCACGGAGAAGAATCTGGGCTCAATCCCGGATGATTAACAGTCCAGCTAACGGCCCTGATCATCAACTTTACATTTATATTCCAAGAGCTCTGTTTCACATAAGATGGAGGACCTCCACTCTCCTGTGTACTACCAACAATTTATCCTTTGCATATGGCAGGACACAGTTCACCTCATCAGGTCATGCTCAAGATGGTCAGATTACTTAACATATGCAAGTGATGTGCGCCCTTTCTCTATCTCTCTCTTTCTCACACAAACACACACACGTTCTCTTCTCCTCCTCCTGTTTCTACAGTACGTTATGTTTAACAGTGTTTATGATGTCTGAGGGGACCACTGACCCAGAATTGAGCACAATGCCACCCAGCTGTTGATGATGTTTCTCGAACCACATGCACTCCTGTGCCTAGATCCAGGAGTACTTGTAAAGCAGTGAAACACAAAATATTGCAGTAGGTCACCAAAATTATTTTTAGCAGCAGATAAGCTCTCATGTGCTTTCCATATCATAGTTTTGTGGTGTGAAGGAAAGAAAACGCAATCTGGCCTCATACCTGTGCAACACCAGTTATGAGAAGTGTCTCATAGTCTCAGAATTTGAGTTTTGGACACTAAACCAATCCCTTGTTACCATAACAGGATGTTAAGCTTTATACATGCTGCCACATATAATTTTTCTTATATCCATTTTATATACACACCACACACACACACACAGACACATATATATATGTGTCTGTGTGTGTGTGTTTATTTATATATATATATATATATATATATAAATAAAGCACAACACTGCAATACTTTGAAACAACATAGGAATGGTGTCCTTTATCTTCTTTCTTTTGATAAAGAACAGTGTGAGAAAAGGATAAATCACCACAAGTAGAAAAAAAAACTAACATTTATTCTGGTAGCTCTACCACCATTAATCAATACACGGACATCTAAAAATGCAGTAAGGTCATATATAGGAAAGTGTATCTCTTTTGACCCTTCTTTACTCTTGTTCACACTGGGCGAGATTCTACAGAGCCATTCATCGCTTATTACAAGACAACATTTGTCTTTGTAATCTACTGAAAATTCAATGCATTTTGTCTACCTCTGAATATTTTCTGATTTCTTATCGTCATCCTGCACAAGCAGACAGAGAAAACACTATATGGGTGATCAGGGTTTCAATTGTATCATAATGAGATTATATTCACAAATATGTATGTAAAGTAAAGCTAAGACGTTCTAAACTAAAGCCGGGTTCAGACTGTATGATTTTGGCTATGATTGGTCGTCTGAGACAAATTCTGAGAATCCTAAAAGATTCCTATTATCCTAGGTCAAAATCTGTAGTCTTTGTTTGCTAGTTTGACATGATCCCCGACAGCTGATTAACGGCCGTTGCGATCAAATTTTGCCCCTGATTAAATTCCTGCAGTGTCAAGAGGTTTGATGCACAGTCCTGTAGTGTGGCTCCTCCTACGCCATACGAGTCGTTTTTTGTGCGTGCTTTTTACGTATCTTGATTTTTTAGCATCTTGACTGTACAGTTCGACATTAATGACAGCTGAGATCCTTCAATGTGACATGGCTTACATCGGGGATAATGTTGGGACAATCTGACAAATAACAATCGCAAAGGACTATTAAAAATCGTACAGTGTGCACACGGCTTTAGGTAACATGACCCAAGTTCCACAAGTATATGCATATTTCAGGTAAATTACTTAAAACGTTAATAAAACCTACCTACCTACTGAAATTTTATCATGATAAAAATTTCCTTAAATGTCCTCATGCTATTAATGTGGATGCTAGTTAACCACACTGTGCATATTTGCTAGGGGTGTTACGATTCAATCGTTTTCTCGATGCATCGATTACTAATCCTGCCGACCTTGAAGTATGATTTTTGATTCAATGATTGTTAGTGTTGGATGATTATTGATTTAAAATGCTAAAATGCAAATGCATGACGATTTGAGACGATACTACCCTTCTAAAATTCATACACTCGGCAGACGGCAGAGTCTATAGTGAGTACTGGTATAAGCATATATACAGTATGTCATCTGGCACATGCTATCTAGAAACCCGACAGCAGCTTCAAGAGCTAGTTAACTATGTAGAGCATCACAGAGATTACAGAAATATTTTATCTGCTTTTACTGTTGGAAAAGCCCCGAAGGTGTATAAAAGCTAGAATGGTGTTTCTTTGGCTTTTGTCCCAGCAAATGACACATTCCAGCACTGAAAAGCCCCAAGTCGGTGAAACACTACAGAAATTGCTTGTTAAATAAACGCCAACTGACTAATTCCTCCCACATCAAAAGGAATAAAACTCCAGCCATAATTTTTTCTCAACGAAATGATTAGAAAACATCAACAAACCATGTTTGCTGCTAACAGAACACACTGTATAGCAAGACCTGCCTCCAGTAGCAGGACATACACCGATTGGCCATAACATTGAAATTATCTGCCTAATATTGTGTAGGTCCTTTTTGTGCAACCAAAACAGCTCTTACCCGTCGGGACATGGACTCTACAAGACCTCCGAAGGTGTGCTGTAGTATCTCGCACCAAGACTTTAGCAGCAGATCCTTTAAGTCCTGTAAGTTGCGAGGTGCGGCCTCCATGGATCAGACTAGTTTGTCCAGCACATCCTACAGATGAAAACTCTAGATAGCCTTCTCTCCCATACATGCACCAGTAAGCCTTGGGTGCCCAGGACCCTGTCGCTGGTTCATCGGTTGTCCTTCCTTGGACCATTTTTGGTAGGTACTAACCACTGCATTCCAACACATCAACTTGAGGACTGATTTCACTTGCTGCCTAATGTATCCCACCCCTTGAGTCTCATTCACTTCACCAGTCAGTGGTTTTATTGTTTTGGCTGATAGATGTAAATGACTCTAGGGAGGACTTAATTGGACAACCCTGACGTTTTGCCTAGATACGAATTATTTTTTTTTTATTCTCCTGTAAATGATGAGCTATAATATTAAAACTAGAAGACAGACAGACAGTTAGATAGACAGATAAATTTATCAATCCCAGAGGGAAATTTCAACTTTATTTTTTCAAATATATATAGTGAGGTGTCAGTCTCCGGAACACTAAATGAAAGAAACAAAAACTCTGAAACAGTTGTGATTTCAGGGGCACGTTTGTTTGTTTTTTTATCAATTCTATTTTGAAAATTATTTTGTATTAAATGGGGCAGCTGTGGCGCAGGTGGTAGAGCGGGTCGTCCACTAATTGTAGAGTTGGAGGTTCGATTCCAGCCCGGATGACTCCACATGCCGAAGCATCCTTGGGCAAGACACTGAACCCCACGTTGCTCCCGATGGCAAGTTAGTGCCTTGCATGGCAGCTCTGCTACAACTGGTGTGTGTGTGTGTGTATGTGTGTGTGTGTGTGAATGGGTGAATGAGAAACAGTGTAAAGTGCTTTGGATAAAAGCGCTATATAAGTGCACCATTTACCATTTAAATGGTTAAATTTTCACCACGACCAGCTATTTTAATCAATAATACTACATAACATTTTGTCTCATCCATCCTCCTCCCATCCCCAGATAATACTAATCAAAAACCTGTTTTATTCAGAAATATATCACATTCTTCAGGGGAAAAAGTGTTATAACTGTTTAAAATTGATGTGAAGGCCATATGCAGCTTTTCAACAATAGAGCAAAGTGCCAGTCTGAATTAGGACAACTTTGCACATGATGACCATGGTCTTCTTACAAATAAACAAACACTGTGAAACTATTTCCATAAACAAAGTCTCCATGATATTTTTGGAGGGAAAAAAAAAAACACAACTATGCAATATGTGAGAACCGCTCTTCTCACTTTCATGCCTACATCCAGCTGCTAAATCTTCTGTAGTGTTAATGACTACATCACAACTCAGTAGATCATTCGTCTCATTACTCACTAAATCAAAAAAGAAAAAAACGAAAAAGAATATATATATATGTATGTATATATAGAAATATAAATAAAAATCACAACACAATCCCACAATGCTTTGCAAAATCATGGCCATCTGGACACAGCAGTTGGGGGATTAGAGGAGGCCTCACAGGGTGAGTAAGTCTCTCTCGTTCTATCCCTCAGAGAGAGATAATTACAGGGAGATGCTCGGATTCTGGGTTGCCGCCCTCGGATTTCGCCGCAGCCATGGTGTCGGAGCATGAGGCCATTACAGACATACCCATGAAGACATACATACACACACACACACACACACACACACACCTATTTCCAGTACACACCAACTCATCGCCGAGGCTTGCAACACAGGCCCTGGAAACGCAACCACATGCTAGCGGGTTTAG
Source organism: Ameiurus melas (assembly GCA_012411365.1). Taxonomy (NCBI): domain Eukaryota; kingdom Metazoa; phylum Chordata; class Actinopteri; order Siluriformes; family Ictaluridae; genus Ameiurus; species Ameiurus melas. The sequence continues at coordinate 33,613,124 of CM022754.1, read as the reverse complement.
ATTAATACCCAGGCTCAGCTTTCTGAAATAAACTCTGCAGAATATAATACTTAACATGTCATATTGGAGTAAAATTGCGTGACATTTTCCTCAAGGCAGACAAATGGCCAAATCGCCCATTAGGGTGATGGTCATGGTGTCACAGCATCGCAGGTAGTCACAGTGGTCTACTGGACGGGTACACCCCGTTTCTTACACGATCAAGTTTCTTAATCCTGTGGTTCTCATGCTTTTGTGCATAGCAGCATCTGCTCTAATATTTCTTAACCCAATCCCTCTGGACTAGATCATACTCCAGCAAGCTCCAGTTCTCCACGCAGGGGATGCAACTGCACTGAACAACACTTTGACTATGTAATCCTGTAAAACTGTTGTAAACATGTTATCTCTGCCGCCATTCCTAGCATGTTCGTAACATGATCATACTATACACATTGTACTGTAAAACAAGTTTTGAATCCTTAGGTGCCCATGTGTTATTTCCATTTGTTTATACAATTTAAAAAATTATTTAAAAAATCGCAAAGAGATACCAATAAACACAACTGTTCTAGGGTTGTGTAATCTGGCAAATACATATCGCAAGAGGACAGAAAAACATCTATTGATTTTATTTTCCTAGATTGTCTACATCACCAATGTCGGAAAAAACACTTTTTTGCAGCTGATTTACGTCACTAAAGATGATGTAAAAATTGCGTTTTTGCTGTAACACAAACAATAACAATCACGGAGGAGCGTGACACAGAGCCAAACTCCCCGCAACACTCCGACACAGAACAGGCATCTGCCTAACTAAAAGATAAGGAACTTGTGTCTAAAAAGCAAAGCACTTCTACCGTTTTGATATGGTTTCAGTATATCAGACACTAACAAGAAAGGTAAGGTATGCTTCAGACCAGTCATGAATGTGTGCAGATAATATTTTCATCAATTTTAGAGAATTTTTTAGATATATCATGAGATATAATTTTTTATTTTTATATATATATATATATATATATATATATATATATATATATATATATATATATATATATATATATATATATAAATAACACACATACACACACTCTCCTCAAAAAAATATTGGGAACACTTAAACAACACAATGTAACTCCAAGTCAATCACACTCCTGTGAAACCCAACTCTCCACTTAGGAAGCAACACTGATTGACAATCAATTTCACATGCTGTTGTGCAAATGAAATAGACAACAGGTGGAAATTATAGGCAATTAGCAAAACACCCCCAATAAAGGAATGGTTCTGCAGGTGGTGACCACAGACCACTTCTCAGTTCCTATGCTTCCTGGCTGATGTTTTGGTCACTTTTGTATGCTAGCGGTGCTTTCACTCTAATGGTAGCATGAGACGGAGTCTACAACCCACACAAATGGCTCAGGTAGTGCAGCTCATCCAGGATGGCACATCAATGCGAGCTGTGGCAAGAACGTTTGCCGTGTCTGCACGCCATGTTGCACCACAGACTGTCCAGGAGTTGGCGGATGCTTTAGTCCAGGTCTGGAAGTAGATCCCTCAGGAGACCATCCGCCACCTCATCAGGAGCATGCCCAGGCGTTGTAGGGAGGTCATACAGGCACGTGGAGGCCACACACACTACTGAGACTCATTTTGACTTGTTTTAAGGACATTACATCAAAGTTGAATCGGCCTGTAGTGACTTTGATTTTGAGTGTGACTCCAAATCCAGACCTCCATGGGTTGATAAATTTGATTTCCATTGATAATTTTTGTGGGATTTTGTTGTCAGCACATACAGCTATGTAAAGATAGTATCTCATTAAAGTATTTAATGAGATTATTTCATTCATTCAGATCCAGGATGTGTTATTTTAGTGTTCCCTTTATTTTTTTGAGCAGGAAAAAAAAAAAATATATATATATATATATATATATATATATATATATACACACACACACACACACACACACACACACACACACACACACACACAAAACTGGCACCCTGTCCAGAGTGTACCCTGCCATGTGCCCGATGCTTCCTGGGACAGGCTCCAGGTTCCCCGCGACCCAGATGAAAGAATAAGCGGTACAAGATGGATGGAGAGAGAGATAGATAGAGAGAGATAGAGAGATAGATAGATTTCATTTCAAGATATGGAATTATCCATATTGTGATAAGATCCTGTCCATATCACCCAGCCCTAAACTGTCCTGTGCCAGTTTGACAATGAAAACAAAACAGATGATTTTTACTATATCTCTGTTTCTACATGGTCAATAAGTGGGCCATATTTCTTAGAATGACGTGATCTGACAACTTAATGGCTGGGATGATCAGCAACCACTGTGTGCTAAACAAAACAAGTATCTACATTTGACTAAGAAGTGCTTCGCTATTTATATGCTTTTGTTGTTCAGGGCTCTGCTGTTCTGCACAGCCTTTCTCTATTTGAGATATAATGACAGTGTGACTAACAATGCAAGAGCTTTAAACAACAATTAGAGGATCTTATTGTTTCATTTTGGTTTTTGGTTGTGCCAAAAGATGTCTGTGCAGAGATTTAATAATTATCTGCTTTAGTTTTCCACCTGCAGTTTTTTTAAATGCTCACTGTGATACCATGAATATGTAATATTTTTTTGATATTTCATATTGATCTTTTTTAGACCAAGTTATCATACCATGAAAATTTCAACCTGTAACACCACTACAGCCCAGAAAAAGCAGCAACCTTGACCATCACTTCAGCACAAGCCTTGAGAGGAGTTTGTACATCAGGTTTATGGACAGATTTGTTGCACGGAACAGAGACAAGGTATATTTTACCCTTGGCATTTGTCCATTTGTCCATCTGTAGCCTGGGTGAGGTGTTCAATACAGCAGAAATATGAAACTTGTAAATAATATACTCCTTATCGCAGGTGTCAGCTCCAAAGCACTGGGAGTTACAGAACAAACACAATTCCCCTTAAGGGAGACTGCATCACCCAACCTTAATAAGCTGCTTATTAAGAATCACATGAACCTGGTTGACGTGATGTCACCGGCATGCGAGCTGTTCACAAAAGACATTCCTATAATGGAAAGAGAGCTTTGCTTTTATGTTGACGTGAATACCTAATGAGAATTTATGCTTTAACGCTGGCTATGATGCTGGCTCCCCTCCAGCGAAGGAAAAACAGTACTTTTTCTGTGATTACTTAAGCCAAGAGAAAAATGCTTACCATAAAAACTTGCATAAATATGAGCGAGAATCATAATGCATTATCCTCTGGCATTGCTCAGTACCGATGTGTCCAAGAGAGTCTCCATGGACATCGGTGCTGGACTGCATCACTTTTTAATATTTAACCATTAGCTAAATGGAAAGCTCTGCTTTGATTCACAAATCGCCTTTTCGTTTCGCTGTTCATTTTATAAATAGGCTTTTTATCCGTTTTCTGTGCTATGTATTATTACTTTTAGGAAGAAAGAAATGTGGGTACCATCAGATAAATAGATTTGTAATAAAATAAACAAATAATTATGCCAAGCTAATTAAGTTCAGCTATTTATTATGGACGCTTAATAATAAAAAATAAATGACAGTCAAGCAACTAAATTTTTTTTTAAATACCGTAATAATGCTGATAAGGTAAAGGAATGAAATCAGGATATTTAATTTATTCTGCCTTATTTTATAGATAATTTTCAGACTTCTGCAAACCTTTTATATGAGGTATGAGATGTTTTGTGCATTACTCAGGCCAGTCTAATGAAAGCCAAGTTTTCTGTCTCAGTGTTAAAAACCATTAATCACCTTCCTTACTCTTACCGCACTTCAAACTCTCATAACAACCTCCCGTTTTTTAATAAAGCAGCTACATGGCTGGGGTTATCTAAGGGAGTTCTGTTCACTTCACTCTCCACTTGTATGTGAAGTAAAAGCAGTCCATTTCAGCTTGGGTATGGTCGTACACTCCTTTTGAACATTTCCTGCTTGCACACGTCTATCACGCTCCGTTTTCCTACAGCGCCACATCTGCTCCTTCTCAAAGCAAATGAAAGAATAATGAGGCTGAGTTGTGTAACTCTGGCCAGGACCAAGCTGATGGGATGCTTTCAACTCCCTTTCCTCATACTACACCACAGGTGAGACTAAGGGACTGAGGATTATTTCAGTTTGGAATTAAGCCCACTAATTGCAAACCTAAATATATCATAGTCTAAAACAATTGATGGAGAAAAACAAAACAAAAAAACAAAAAACAAAAAAAAACACGTTGCCAAAAATGCACATGGAATTTGGAAATTGGAAAAACATGCTGTACGCATGAGTGACATTGGCGGAAGACACTAAAGCAGGGTTTATCTCACGGATACAAGCCTGATGTTGTGGGAAGTGTACGAGACCTGTAATCCTCTACAGGTGGTCATGATGTTCTACTAAAACATCTTGAGGCAAGCAGATTTGTATCGTCATCCCCATCCATAAATAAGCATACAGAGAGACATGAAATATGAAAAAAAATATATGAAGAAATATGGTGCCTTCAGAATGTAAGGGCTATATGAAGTGTATGACAAGTCAGTGTACAACTCAAGAACTGGTAACACAATAAATACATATGGCCACGCCTTAACTAAACAAAACAACAGTATCAATCAAGAGGCATAAACATGCATAAAACAGGCTAAGAAAACTGACTGAGAAAATCCCATGACACTGTAAGCTATTGTAACCAATAGCATATGAGGGTGTAACAGTATACAGCATGGTTTCTCTGAAGGACCCTTTTAAATGGAAAACAAATTTCAACCCCTCTCAGTAAAAAATTGTTTTATGAGGAAAAGACAATTATTTATATATGGGTAAATATATGTAACAGTATATATTAAATTATATAATTAATATAGGGAGGCACTGTGGCTTAGTGGTTAGCACTTTTGCCTCACACCTCCGGAGTTTGAATCCCGCCACCGCCCTGTGTGTGTGTGTGTGTGTGTGTGTGGCTTGCATTTTTTTCACGTGCTACAGGGGGTTCCTTCAGGTACTCCGGTTTCCTCGCCAAGTCCAAAGACATGCATTGTAGGCTGAGAGATGTTTCCAAGTTGTCTGTATTATGTGAATGCGTGTGCGATTGTGCCCTGCAATGGGTTGGCACCCCATCCAGGGTGTCCCCAAGTTCCCTGGGATATGCTCCAGGCTCCCCCATGACACTGTGCAGGATAAGCGGTGTGTAAAATCGATGAACAATGAACAATGTAATTTAATACCAAAATAAAAGCTTTGAAAATGGTCGGTTGTGATTTCCTGTAACCAAAAAAACAAACAAGGCCCCACGGAGATCCTTCACATACTCCTGGGGGTCTCGGGACCCCACTTTGAGAAACATTGGTATCTAGTGTATATTATTTAGTCAGTAAAGTCAGACGATATTAGGATGCATGTATTAGCGCGTATGTATGTAGCATCTTAAAACTCTAGATCAGTGACAAACTGGTAAGATTTGTTGAATCCAAGTCATCAAAACTTGTGTGACAAGTATACTCCAGATGACATTGCAAACATAATATGTTCATGGTGCTCATATCACCAAGATATTAGAAACATATCCTCATATACATTCTGAAAACCTGCTATAAATGAACAGCCTGCTTTTCACGTTATCCCCACACCTCCTTTCAAATGAACACTTCCTTTGTGTCTTCCTTTTTTATACCATCTCTCCCAGCAGAAAGGTCACACTACACAATCTGGACCATGTCTGCTCCGTTTCCTCCCATACGGATTATTTCTAGCATGACCATTGCTGGGAATGAGATTATAGGTAGCAGCTAAAGCAGCAGGAATACGATCACTTCTGAGCCGAGACACTTACTGTAATACCGAGTGAGTATAGTGTTACGCAACAACGCACAAACAGGACAAGTGGAGGCTCTAAATCAATTACATTTTATTCACTGCATCACACTTTGTAGGTCAGAAAAAGATAAAGCACAGGCCTACTTGTGTTGCTTCTCTAATAAATCTACATGCCATAATAAATTCCACTGTAGTGCAAACACAGGCTGAATGAAAAAAATATCTTGGTTTGAGCATGTAAAATCTATTTATACAGAGCTTTAATTGCTGGTTCAACTGCTTGAATTAGGAGGTCTATATCACATCACCACCTTGTTCTCAAGTAGTCTCCACACTGATCGTTAATCTAGACATGTAATCTTTCTCAGTGTATTACAGTGGTTTTCAAAGCGGCGTCCATGCTGCAGAGGTGGAAATCACTACCAATTATAATAATTAAAGTCTTTTTATATTACTCTCACGGGTGTAACGACCCAGTGATCTGTATCAATCCATAAATTTAAAGGCCAGTGATTGAGATGATTATGATTTTGTGTCTAGTGTCTAAAAAGTCTCCATACACAGGGGACTATGTACGCCAGCACCACATGGGTTGTGCCTTCGTCAGTGGATGTTCGTGGACGTCCACTTCTCGGTTGGGCCGCAATTCTTCCAGTCATTTTGTAATTGTTAATAAGTTCGCCAACAGTGTCGTGTGTGTTGTGCACGGCATGTATCCTGTCCATTGCAACCTTGCGACAACTTACTGATCCGGCCATGAGAATGATTCCAATGTTTTTCTTTTGTCAAAGGCATTCTTAAAGGCTTTCTGAAAAAAATATATACATTATAAACGAAGTAGGAAAAGGTTTGGAAGACATTTTACTAAAAAGCGTTCATTTCCCCCTATGTATGGAGACTTTCAGGACACTCTGTATAATGGATTAGTTATGTATAATGGATAAATTGACTAGACTCAAAATGGGACAATCAAAAGGGGTAAAAAAAAGTAATATGAAAGTGTATAGTCATATTTTGAAAATGATTTGTGTAAATACACTAGCAAGGTGATTTGCTCATAACTCTTCTACTTTTAAATTAATCCTTCTCTACATCATCATTTACCAATTAAATTAACAGTAAGTGGGTCATACATCGCTTGTAGGCTACTGAACATATTGAATCGTTTCATAAAATAAATCATTGCTTCGGGATTTAAAATTAGATTGTAAAGTGTGGAAGCCTGACGTTTCACCCTTATTTATTACTGAGATCTTATAGTTATTAGCCTGTCTAGATCTAGTGGATTTAATCCAAACATAAAATATATATATATATATATATATATATATATATATATATATATATATATATATATATATATATATATTAATTTATAAAGTAATAAATAATGTTTACTTGGACCTAATGTGTTCTGTTGACGGAAATTTCAGGAATAAAAAAAAAAAACTCTAAATAAATAGCCGATATGTGGACTGTACACAAACACGGAGCCTAAATATTTGACTGAAAGGATTATGTTCAGATGTGTGTGTGTGTGTGTGAGAGAAAAGCTTCAACACCCATGGTGTGATGATTATGAAAGCAGATATACACGACATACACGCACACATGATCAGACCACAACAGGTCACATCAGGCCTAACATCAAAGAGTAGAACACTAATTTGAACAAATTATTAGCGTTATTATTTATGCATTGATTTGGCAGCATTTGAAATATTATGCCCATTTTGTTCTGGCTTCATGTGGCGGTAGTTTATTGTATAAAACACTGTTTATAGTCTTCTGCGTCAAGAAGTTTGTGTGATGTTCCTCCACATCCTGCATGTTTCTGAAGCCAGGAGAGGGGGAATAAACTCGATAAGCTATAACTCGAGAGCTCACATTCATACGTCACTGGAACAAGCACCTGAAGAGTTATGATGAGAAAATGATATGTACATTTTTGAACAAGTCTCAGCGCATGTGCAATACATCGGAAGCACTTTAGTCTGGATGATCAACATCTCCATATGAGATGGAAATAGGACTTCTTTTCCTTTATTTTGTTTTTTAAGTGCACATATATTGTAGGTATTTGTTTGAGATCAGGAGGAGAGGCTGGATCACTGGAATATATTTTGGCTTGGTTCTGTGCATTTCAAGTGATCCGGACAAATCCAATCCAAACCCAAAAGCTCAAGTTACGCAGCGCGGCTTTGAATATAAACACAGTCCAAGTAGATGAGAGTAAAGGAGACAAGATTTCTAGCGACTGTTCTGTCAAATCATAACGAAATGATTGATTTCATTAAGGCTGGGTCGGTTCGGTAACCCATCATGTGCTGATGCATCAATAGGAGCATGGATAAATGTATGAATTCTGTCAGATCGGCGGTGCAGGGAGTTATGACGTAATAATATCATTCCGAGAAACGGAAGTCCAATGCTGAGAGATGTGCTTAATCAGACTAGGAGTTTAGCACTACTGGGCAAGACGGAGGATGAGTCGGGGCTCACGTATTCAGCTATTCATTCATTCGTGTGTGTGTGTGTGTGTGTGTGTGTGTGTGTGTGTGAGTGAGTGAGTGAGTGAGTGAGTGAGTGAGTGAGTACCTGTCATCGTAGCAGAAATCAGCGCCCAGTGTGTTGACATACAGGACCAGAGCCACAGCGCTACACACCAAATCTGCAATCATCTCTCCCCCAAGAACACAAGCCCAAAGAACAGCAAGCAGAGCAAACCAAGACACAAGCCGACAGGCTGAATGGATCCCTTCTATCAGTTCACTATTTGCGCTTTCCGTCTTCAGGAGAAAAAAGGAAAATCAGAGCAGAAAATCCGCGTCCCCATGGCTGAAGCGCGTAATCCCGGCGTGCCGCTCTTAGCCCATGATGAGAATGAACAGCACGGCTTTGATCCACAGCGTGAGCCGCGAGCGCGCGCAGTGTTTACAGGAAGACAGGCTGCTCTCGCTCTCTCTCGCGTGCGCGTCTCGTTGCAGCCGGAGTGTTTGTGTAGTGTAGTGTAGTGCTGCATGGTGGACGCCGAATAAACGTCGCGACTAAGCCGCGTGTGGTCGCCGTGAGCAGTGCGCATGCGCCCGGCACCTCCCCCGCGCGCGTCTCCCTCTCCCGGGCAGAATTAAAGACAGAAGGCACCGATTTCAGCAAGCCAGAAGGAGTTAGAGCAATCCTATTACTGAACACACCAGTGATCAGAAAACATCAACAGACTCCTTTGATTCATTCAGTGTACAATATGTAGGATACGTGCCAAGTGTTTCTGCATTCTCAGGGAAACAAAATAAATAAAAAGTTTACTATATTTTCCCTTTCTTTGATACTGCTCAAGAGGACACATTTTGTATCTTTTACCTAGGTCCATGTACAGTACTGTGCAAAAGCTGTAAAGCAAGGATATCTTCAAAAATAGTGAAATTAAATGTTTGTACATTTTTCCTATATATATATATATATATATATATATATATATATATATATATATATATATATATATATATATATATATATATATACTTTGCTTCATTTACTACGGTTTACAGCTCTTTATAGCATATATATATATGCATATATATATATATATAGTCAATGTGTAGTGTGAAGACCCTTTGCTAAAAACAAACAAACAAGCAAACAAACAAACAAACAAAGTAGTCTGAGGTAGAGTTAGTGCAGTGTTATAAGGAAATGAGCTGTAAGTTTTATTGAGCATCTTGCAGAACCAGCCAAGGTTCTTCTGGAGACTTTGACTGTTACACGTTCTTAGTATTTTGGCAGCAAAATCCAGTAACATTTATTATGTTTGTGTGTGTGTGTGTGTGTGTGTGTGTGTGTGTGTGTGTGTGTGTGTGAAAAGTGGTCTCATGTAATATGCTGCTTTCTTTACTGACATATGAAACATTTTGCTGAAACATTTAAGTTTATGTTGGAAAACTCACGCTTGGAAATCTAAAATGTTTTTGTACTGACTCTATAGTGTAGGAGTCCTAAAATCAAAAATTTCTAAATGGTTGTGGTTATAACATGCATTTCAAGGGATTAAAAGTCCCAAGTGTGTCCTTAAATTGTTTATATACATCTATGTCGTTTGTGTAAAAGATACTCAAGTTTGTGGTCTGCGGTTCCATGTTAATCTATCTGTAATCCAGGGATTGAGCAAATTATTATTTTTTTAAATAATAAATTAAATACATTTTAAACACAATGAAATTGATCTGCACTTCAGATCTTATCTAGTTTAAACTCACAAAACCTGGTGCATTTCTGAACAGAGATTTGAACTTGTCCAGTACTAAACTACACTGTTAGTGGGCATATTTCTTTAAATTTATGGCATTTTAGCAGACACCCTTATCCAGACTGACATTTATCTCATTTATACAACTAAGCAGTTGAGGGTTAAGGGCCTTGCTCAAGGGCCCAGCAGTAGCTGGTAGTAGTACAGACTGACTTTCCAATCTGTAGTCCAACATCGCTACCAGAGCTACTACGGAGCTACCACTCGCCCTTTGTTAGATACATGTATAAAATGACATCATTATTAGCATTACATGTCCTTGTATACATAAAAATGTTTTCCCATAGGCTTTAGGTTTTAAATATATTTTGAATAATCAGCTCTCCATGCAAATACTGACGTGTTTGTCTTTTAGCCGGTGCATAAAGTGTATATTTGATTTGCAAATAAGTGATATGCAGTGAAGTCAGGTGGTTCTACCACAAAGCTACAGTCTTTGTGAAATTGTTGTAATAGTTTCTAAAAATTTAAAAACATAGTATTCATGTACAGCAGTGGTCACCAACCCTGTTCTTAGAGATCTACATTCTTGAAGACTATAGCACCAACCATAAACGTGCCCACCTGATCATCCAATTATCACCTTAAGATGTTGTTGATCAACTAAAACATGTGCGTTTTGGTCAAAGTTGAAACCTGCAGGATGGTAGATCTCAAGCAAGAGGGTTGGTGACCACTGATATAAAGGATTTATATAAGCCAGGTTCATAGTTTTCTTTAGATTGTAATCAGTGTCATTGACAAGCTGCATTGCAAAACATCCACTGAAGGCCAAACCAAAAAGATCACATTTTCTTTCACAGATTCCAACTAATCATTTCTGATACATACCCATTTTCTGCTGTTTTTACCTGAAAAAAAATGTTTAAAAAAAGAAAGAAAGAATAATCTGAAAGTTTAAAAAAGAAGGAAAAGAAAATATGGGGAGGAGAAAGAGGAAACGCGAGAGAAATAATCTTGGAGTTGCTACAGAGACAAAGAATGCAGTACGGTCCAGTGAATATTGATGCATTCCTGTTTCAATAGCCCGAGCCAGTCCACTGAAGCAGGCCTCAATGTAGCTATTCACAGGACAGCTGAACACTATGATGTAATCTATTTGAGCTATTAATTAAAGTGAGCACTGTAACTAGGCCCTATTCCTTGCTTCACTGTAAGCCATCCATATGTGGATGCCCCCTGTAGTGAAATGCCCTTCAGGTCTGCCCTCAGTGCATGGGTCTACAGCAAGGAAAGTGGGTGTTTATTTTGAGTCGGTTAGTAGTGTGTGTGTGTGTGTGTGTGTGTGTGTGTGTTTTGCTCCATCCAGACTGCAGAGCTAAATTGAAAATATATCCTTGTGCATGTCTCTGACAATAGCGTCAAATTCATATTTATCATATAAACGAGTGTAATTGTAATCAGGTTGCAATTTCCAGAAGAATGTATTTATTTTAACAGTTGTTCGAAATTGCTTTTGCTAAAAGAAACGTTGCTACTTTACGTTACAGCTGCAGTGAACTTCTGATATCTGCAATACAGTGTGCATTGCAAGATTAATATTACATGGATACTATGAAATATGTAAAACCCAAGAGGCACTCATTTCAGGGAATGTAAACAGCTTTAATGATATAGATCAAATTGTGCCAATCGTTACAAGACATTGAGCTTAGTATGTAACATATTCAATACGACAGTGCATCAGATTTGCTGCGTATCTAAAGTTAACGTTATGATATTTGAATAAAAACGTTTGTAGAATATAGACATAAAATTTACTACAGTGGGACATTTTTGATATGATATGAAAGGCATTCTATATAATCTAGTTCTTTAAGAGATGGCTTATATAAGTGCATGTATAAGATTTATCAGATACTTAAACACATCAGAAATACAGAATATGTTCTACAGACTAGGTAAATGCAGTGGTGATTGAAAATTTGTGAACCCTTTAGAATAGAATTTTCTCTATTTTTGCAAAAATATGATCTAAAGCATCATTAGATGTTCCTCAAAAGAAGTATTCAAAGTAGATAAAGAGAACCGAATTAAACAAATGAGGCAAAAATATTATACTTGGTTCTTATTGAGGAAAATGATCCAATATTACATATCTGTGATTTGCAAAAGTATGTGAACCTTTGCTTTCAGTATCTGGTGTGACCCTCTTGTGCAGCAATAACTGCAACTAAACATTTGTGGTAACTGTTGATCGGTCCTGTACATCGGCTTGGAGGAATTTTAGCCAGTCCTCAGTACAGAACAGCTTCAACTCTGGGATGTTGTTGGGTTTCCTCAATTAATTGATTGCTTAAGGTCTTTCCACAACATTTCTATTGGATTATGGTCAGGACTTTGACGTGACCATTCCAAAACATTGACTTTATTCTTCTTTAGCCACCCTTTGGTAGAATTACTTTGTGCTTAGGGTCATTGTCTTGCTGCATGACTCACTTTCTCTTGAGATTCAGTTCATGCACAGATGTCCTGACATTTTTCTTTAGAATTCACTGGTATATTACAAAATTCATTGCTCCATCAATTATGGCAAGTCATCCTGGCAGAGATGCAGCAAATCACGCCCACCACCTGTTTCACAGATGGGATAAGATTCACCTGTTTCACACCTGATACAACCACCACCATGTTTCACAAATGGGATAAGGTTCTTATACTGGAATGCATTGTTTTCCTTCTCCAAACACAATGCTTCTCATTTAAACCAAAAAGTTCTATTTTGGTCTTATCCCTCACCAAAACATTTTTACAATAGTCTTCTGGCTTGTCCACATGTTCTTTAGCAAACAGCAGAAGGGCAGCAGTGTTCTTTTTGGAGAGCAATGGCTTTCTCCTTGCAACCCTGAAATGCACACTGTAGTTGTTCAGTGTTCTCCTGGTGGTGGACTCATGAACATTAACATTAGCCAATGTGAGAGAGGTCTTCAGCTGCTTAGAAGTTACCCTGGGTTGCTTTGTGACCTCCTGGGGAGGGGAACAATGGTCTTAAATTTCCTCCATTTATACAAAATCTAATTGTGGATTGGTGGAGTCCAATCTCTTTAGAGATGGTTTGGTAACCAGCCTGGTGAGCATCAGCAACTTTTTCTGAGGTCTTTAGAAATTTTCTTTGTCCAACACATGATACAGAAACATGTGCTGTGTAGATCAGACTTTGATAGATTTGTGTTCTTTAAATAAAACAGAGTGCTCACTCACACTTGATTGAAGACATCCCATCCAATTGATTGAAAACACTTGACTCTAATTTCACCTTCACATTAACTGCTAATCCTAGAGGTTCACATACTTATGCCTCTCATAGATATGAAATATTAGATATTTTCCCTCAATAATAAATGTCCAAGTATATACCCAAGCAAAAATAGAATATTTTTGTATTATGTGTTTAATTGGGTGCCCTTTGTCCACTTTTAGGACTTGGACTAGGATTCTGGTGATGTTTTTGGTGAAGTTATGCAGATATATGGAAAATTCTAAACACAAACTTTCAAGCACTACTGTAATCAGTCCCTTTGGGTGAGTTGTTACTATCCCCTGCTGAGCTCTGCTTCAACTCCACTATGCTTATAGTCTCTGAGGTATGACATTGTTTTCTGTCCCGCTTTTCCCTGGGTGCTACAATTGTGGCCACACTGGACCAGCTTCACACCCACATGATTGTTCCAGCTCTGGCGGAAATCATGTATTCAGTCAGGGATATGCACTGTGACATCTACTGTTTTAGAGTAAGGCCTTCATTTATTTTCCAACTCAGAGGTATGGTACGAGTGAATGTGAGTGGGATAATTAATGGTGCAGGCCCATGGCTTGGGGCCTGAATGACTGTTGTATAGAAATGAAGCAGGAGAACTACAAATGTCAAAATGACCTAAAGATGAAGTTGAATTTTGATAGCTACTATGAGAGATCAGTTTAATATTGGCAGTAAACCAAACAGGAACGATCTCTTCTTGTATTGTTTAACCTGACATGGTCATGCTTGTTTCCCTCCATTTCTCTCCAATTATGTAATTTAGATGCTTGTTTGGCCGCTTGTCATCTTGAGATTGGACTACTGCAGCTAGCTCCTGGCAGGTCTTTCCCGGTACGCCCTGTAGCTGAACAAGAATACAGCTCTATGACTTGTTTTCTTCTCAAGTTCAGTCACATCACACCACTGCGGTGTCCCATCTACTGGCTTCCTGTAGCTGCCTGCATCAGTTTTAAAACACTGATTCTTGCCTAGTAGAGATAGTAACCGTATACAAATGCATTTTTTGGAATGAACAGATATGCTCTAAACAGATGCAAATACAGATATATATTCTAGGTGTGTTTTTGTTTTAAGAAAAATTGACAGAGCGATCATCAGGGTTGAGACTACAGTATAGGTGTGCATTGGGACTGTAATCTAATGGGACACAACAAAAAAGCGAGCAGTCATTTATACAGATTGTGGGAAAAGAAAGCTCACACTAATTAACATTAATGTTCAATGCTATGTTATGCAATTGTAACATTTTTAGTTTGTCTCTGGTCAGGGTTGCAGTGGTTTAAATTAATCTACTAGTTTGTTTATATTTCGGAAAATAGTACCAAATAAATTCCTAAGGAAATGAGGCAGGTACAAAGAAAATAATAACTGTGAATATATTAAAATAGTGGATATAGTTGAGACCAATTATGCAATCAAATGATGCAGCTGAGGTCAAGGAACTGTCAGAGCATGTATTCACAAACCATGCTGAGAGTTTTTTCCCCAACAACTCTCTTCTGGTTTAGACTATGCCTACTTTCAATAGAGATACAGATAGTACCATTGCGTTATACCCCTACTGCGTACAAAGCCAAAGACTTATCATACCCCACAACATTACGTTCCCTTAGAGCCTCTAGCATGACTTAACTTGATCCACCATCCCTCAAGACACCAGGAAGACATTCATCAAGATTCTACTCTGTACTATCACCCAGGTGGTGGAATGAACTTCCCCTGGCTATCTGAACAGCTAAAGCACTGTCCTCAAAGACTGAATAAACTCAACTTGTACTGTTTTTGCTGCTGTACCAGCTCATTGCACGAATGCCTCTCTAAGTGAGTTTAGTTCGATTGTATTTTTAGATCCTTATCTATTTGCACTAGCATAAGGATATGTTTTTGATCGAGACTACAAAGCACTTCTGTAAGTCTCTCTGGATAAGGATGTCTGCCGAACGTTGTAAATCTGATCTATTAGTTTGGACTAAGGGTTCAATCAGGGCTGACTAACAGGGTTGGAAGGGTTACTTTAAAAATGTATTCTGTTACAGTTACAAATTACTTCATAAAAAACTGTAATCAGTAGCGTAATCCAAGTATCACAATATGAAAATAATGTAATCTGATCATTTTTGGATTACTTCAAGGCCACATATATAAATAAAGTCAAGAGAAAAGCAAGATGATCTAAAATACTTTTTATTTAGAGCTTATTTTAGAGCTCTGTTTGACAGTGTACACAACAGTGCTTCACCATCGCACGTTTGCTGAGAGTAGGATAATGGTTGAGAGGCAGGAATTTGGCCAATAGTTGCTGCAAGCCTTTTATAATCGACCAGTTGGTGTGCGAGAAGGCAGGAATTACAGAGAGGGGTTAAAACAATGCAGACATGCACACACATGATGCAGTATTAAACCATAAGCACATCATAATGAAACTAAAGCTGAATTCCACACATTTTCTCAAAATTAGCCTGCTGACTAATCGTAAATCTTAGTGTCATATTGTAGAGCAAAGGTTATGGGTCATTAAAAAAACAACAACAACATATGTTCAAGACCTGCATGTACAAAATGATTTTGGACCATCGGTGGAAAAATAGGAAGCATTTCTGCTTGGGCTTGATTTGCTGTGGCTAATGGTGAACAGCCACAAGGGAGGCGACTCTCTCATTTGTCAAATGCATGCAGCTGAAAACACTTTCTCAGCAGGTCTGTATCAGGTGGATGCTATTAAATCCCATTCTCATTTTTTAGCATTGAAGTGGTAATAGAAAAGGACTGGTCACTGATGGATAGATCGAGCAAATGGTTAGAGTAGCGTATTCATCATCATGAGAATGGGAGCAGTGACGTAGTCATTAATAATGCTCACACCCTGTATATTTCTCCAAAGTGCTGTTGGTGTTTGTGGGAGCTGGGCTGCTAAAGAGGTAATAAAAGAGGCTGTGTGGTTTAATACAGTCATATTAGCTTCTTACAATCATGCTGAGTGGATTTACAGATTGCATAATGCATTTTAGCACTATATAAACGGACAAGCAATAAACACTCGAAAACCTGAATGGTGCACATTGAATCAGGGTTATGAGAGGAGAATTAAGCAACTTTTATGTAATAATGCCAGGCTTAGCTGAGTGTCTGGCCCCTTTCCAGTGCTAAACGGAGAGTACTGAAATTGCCTCACTTTAAAAATGAGGTGACCTTTAAAGAGATGAGGTTAAGTGTGATGATGTTAATATACAATCCAGAAGTGAGAACATTTAAAGATGCAACTTCCCAAGCATATACATTATTTAAAGGCAAGAAGCTTTCTATTTAATTAAAAATCGCAATTACAGGTGGTGTATATTTGAGTGTAGTAGTTCAGTAGTCAGCGGGTTACTTTTATTTCACTCTGGGAGATCTGCTGTCTTTCACATCATGATGGAGACAGATATTCAACTCATTCCAGCCTTTCAGACAGAACAACCAATTTAATACTATTTCTCCAAATGGCCACATGGGGATCAATTCATCATAAAACACCACAAAAAAAAATTGCGTTGAAAAACAATCATGCTGGAAAATGAGCTCTTGTGAGAAATTCTCAAATCAAAACCAAAATGAAATTTGACAAACCTGGATTCCATGAGTCACAGATAAATAAGCCATAGAATCCACGTCCACCATCGATCAAAGAGACCATCCAATCATTAGGGTCTGTAATGGAGAAGGAGAGAGTTCTCTGTTTGGGCCATATCCATTTGAGTCACTCTCGATTACATGAGCTGAGCCAATGTGTTTCATGCCCATAAAGCTCAAAGAATCAATATTTTCCGCTTCACTACCTGCACCTGCACACATTTGCTACGCATCAGAAGAGGTCAAGGTTTCCAGGAAAGGTGGGAAGCCTTGAAACCTTTGATTACTCACAGGGGAGAGATGAGGAAAAATAATATGGAAAGTAATAGTAGTAGTAATAGTAGTATGTTTTGCATAACCTGTACGAGAACAACAAATTTCTTCCCTCAATAGCCAATAGTGTTTAAGACTCTTATTTAAGACTTGGTCATGTTCAAGGAGAAAAAAGACCAAGTCTTAAATAAGAGTCATGAACAGATGTTTTACTCTGCTGCTCAGTTTTATTACAAATAATAATAATAATCATGAACTCTTCTAGAAAGTATGCCTTACACTTCTTTTAAAAGAAGTCATTAAAAATATTTATTGTCCCAGGATCCCTTATATATTTTTTTAACGATTCATTTATTTTCACTTGTGTATTTTACACAGATCCTTAATTTCCGAGCTTTTATTCATATGATTCATTTACTTCATCATGATGTTTTATTTTCATGATTAATTTATTTTTGCATATGATTAATACTTCATATATTTTCACATGTAATTTTACACGATTCCTTTATTTTCATTCACTTGTGATTTTTACACAATTAGTTTCCATCCATCCATCCATCCTTTTTTTTATACCACTTATCTTACACAGGGCACTCAGGACCCTATCCTAGGGACCTCTGGGCACAATGTGGGGGACACCCTGGACAGGGTGCCAACCCATCACAGGGCACAAGCGCACACACACTCATATAGTACAGACAATTTGGAAATGCCAATCAGCCTACAACACATGTCTTTGGACTGAGGGAGAAAGCCATAGTATCCAGAAGAAAGCACCGAATCACGGGGAGAACGTGCAAACCCAGCTCACAGGTTAGAAGCAGGATCAGAAGCACCAACATCCGGAAGTGTGAGGCAAATGTGCTAACCACTAAGCCCACAATTAGTGTGATTTTTTTTCCATTTTTTTGGTTTGTTTAGTTTTTCTGCATGGTTCATTTATTATCATGTGATCACATGACAAATTTACTTATAATATTTTTCAGGGTATAACATGTTGAAAGCTTGTTGCAACACCATTCATTCATTCATTCATTCATTTATCTTTAACAAACACTTGATCCTGGAAAGGTTCGTTGTAGCCTATTCCAGGAACATTCCCTGAGTGCAAAGTGGGAATACAGGCAGCTTTACACACTTATTCACACTTACAGGCAATTTAGAAACCCCAGTCTACCTTGGAGGTGGAAGGAAACCAGAGAACCAGATAAAACTTTTTTTCTAGAACCCAGAAAAACCCCACACAGACACAAGCAGAACATGTGAAACTCCACATGGACTGTAACCTGAGCTCAGGATCGAACCAGAGACATTATTCACTGCACTACTGTGCCACCCTTGTGTGCTAATGTACTGCATTATAAATCATTTTACATTTTGAATGATTCCTTAGACACCTTAGCAATGATAACAAGAACACCGGAGCCTGCTGTATTAGCCTTGGAAACAGGATAGTTCTTCATTAATATCCTGCCATGAATAAAACATTATTCTAAATCCAAGCGTCTACACTATATCGTTTGTATTTGGAAAACGTTTTCCTTTTTTTTTTTTTGATGAGTTTTATCTGGCACAAGAAAGAGTTCTCATACAAAAACAGAGGCCTCAAAAGATTCATATACTTAAACTTCTCTTTTAAGTGTGTATTTGGATAAGATGTTAGATTAGATTTTGGAGTAGGCTGTCATCAGTCTGAACTGCTTCATTCATTCATTCCTTTTCCTTCTTTCCCTTCTTTCTTCCTTCCGTCAGTCGGCTATTCCTTGGTTTATTTATTTCATTGATCCTGATACTGTTGTGGACTCACATTCCCTCGATCTCCTGAATATTTTAAGCCTTCTCGCTGTTTATGTTATTCTGATGCAGGATTGTGGTTTTCTCCCCAATCAGTCATAGACAGGACAGGGTCGATAACTGTCATTGAAAGGCTTGGATAGCAGTCTGAATCAGGCTCGGTTTACATCCAGCCACCTCTGTCTACTTAATTTACATAATGAAACGATCATGCCCTTGTAGTTCCACTGCACAGGGAAAGCTTGCTGCATTTAATGCTGCTAAAGATAAACAGTCTAGTCTTACATTGTTAATGTCAACGTAAACATGCATTTATTTAAACCATCCCTATATACGTTGATTCAGCAGTTATATAAATGCAATTTGGTCTGCAGTAAATTTCATTTCTTCAGTTCATCGTGAACCTGTGAGTGATGGGCAATCTGTTGCTTATCTCTGTGCTGTGCTCAGCGTTCATCTGTTCTGAACGGGTTGTACTGGAGAATAACACAGACAGCAGGAACACTATTCTTTGGAAATCATTTTAAAGGTTGATATAAAATGATGGAGGTGGTATCTGGGCTGTTTTGCTAAAAGGCAACCTGATAACACTTAGTAAAGCATTTAGTAAAACTAACACACTCTTTTGAGGAAGAGACTCTGTGTTCTACCTTTCGAAACAGTTTGTTTTTGACGCTGTAGCAGTGCAATTGTTCCCATTTTATCATCTGTCGAATGTTGTTAGTGAAACCATAACCATGTGGATAATCTGCAAGATAAGGGCTAGTATTTCGAAAGTTTTCTTGACTACATGCTGAGCATTCCTGTGTTGTCAACGATTTGCAGGACAGAGATATTTCTGCAACACTCTATTATTCATATCATATTATTCAACCCAGTTGAGAGCTAAATCGCCTTGAGGAATTTGCACATTATCATGTGTTGGCGTGGGTAAAGGCTCATCGTGTGCCTTTTCATACCAGTCAGCACTAAAAAAGTGTTGAAAACTACCAGCCAAAAGAAAAAAAGAAAAGAAAAAAGCGATCTGCATTGTTTGCATTATCGACACACCGCCAAATCCTGAAATAAAAGTAAAATAAAGGCAACTGAACTGTTTCTGGCTTCAGGTCTTTAATGAAAGTTCCTGCTGTGAGAGATGCAGCAGCATTAGGTTGCGGTAAGTTTCGTGCCATTTTGTAGCCGAGAAGCGTGTGATGGGAATCCCAGCTGATTTGAGCTAACGCGTCTGGCAGAAAGCTGAATCATCCTTTAAAGCTCAGACACAAGCTCAGGCTTGCCACTCCTCGCAACTCAATACCCACTTACAACAGACAGCATGTAGGACAGTCATGCAGTCATTCCTAAAACAACAGCATTTACTCTGAAAGTAAAGTAGCTGTCCAAGACTAAGATGTCTAAGAATTGTGTGAGATATATATATATAATACCCATGCATCTGATCATATTCTGTACAGATTATTATTGCAGTATTAAAACCTTATAAATGATCAATTTGTTAATTAAATAATCTGCAATTGTTTTTTATGTGTCATGCATAAAAAAGAGTTTGGTGCAGTTTTATTTGCGACAGTCCACAAATGATCTAGACACAAGCAGTGTTCACTGAGGTTTTGTTATAGAAGCCCAGGAAGGAAGCCGGAGATAGAAGTAGTATACATGAGCTCCCTGAGACAGGATATGGGAGAATTTTTGAAAGGGATGGAGATTTAGAAGGGGGTGCTTATCCTCTTCGGTCCTTCTGCAGGAAGTATGGTTAGAAGATCAAACACACACTTGTTTTTAGTAGTGCCATAATTTAGAGAACAGTTACCATTTTTTTAACCATTAGCATTAAATACATTTTTAATAAAGCAATATTGAATCTACACAGTCTTCCGAAAAGTTTTTTGACCCAGGTCCTGTAAAAGTTCTCGTATTGTTACATGTTTTGTTTTAAATAAAGATTCCTTTTAAGATTAAAAGAGTAAAACAATTCACTGATGCACAAGAAGCACATTCATACAGTAAAGGCAGTTTGCTATTTTTATTTTATATGAATATATCTTTAAATCTAATGATAGACTACTTAATCAGTGAATTCACGACATGCTTTATCACAGCCTACATACAACTCCTGGCAAAAGACGATAGAATCACTACGCTTAGAGGATGTTCATTCGGGTTTTTTACTTCGTAGCAAATAAACAAAACACAGACATGACACAAAAATTTTTTGTTTAATAGCTAAACATTCCAGCATCATGAAACATACCTCAAACAAATTAAATTCAATTATTTCAATTAATTGCATTTTTTTTTTCCGATCAAGTTGAGGAAAAAATTATGGAATCGTCAATTAGTACTTTGTTGCTCCTCCTCAGGTTTTTATGACAGGCTGAATTCTTTGAGGCATGTACTTCACTAATGAAAAACAATATTCTCCATCAAGCTGGTTCCTCCAGCACACGTCAAAAGCTGGTGGACCTAGTTTCAGGCTTCTGTGTATATATTTTCTGGCCCAGAAATAAGCCCTGCCTTGTGAATAAGGTGTGGTACACAAGAAATTACAGTAGGAAAATATATGTATGTAGAGGAAATATGGTACATGATCTTTTAGTTATTGTTCAATGTGCATGTCTTTTGGACTGGGAGATGAAACCGAAGTACGCAGAGGAAACAACTAAATCACGGGGAGAACATTCAAACTCTGCATGCACTGGGCGGAGGCAGGATTCGAACCCCCAACCTCAGACAGGCAAGTCAAACATGCTAACCACTAAGACAACCACGTTCTGTGTTTTTAAAAATCCATTTAAAGTTACATTTTACATCAGAGAAATAAGCTAGCTCCTGATTTCACTTTAAAGCAACTAAAAGTCGTTTCCCTGTTCAGTTTCTCTTTTTCTTCTTTAAATTAAAAAGACAAAATAATACAGATTTTGATATTACCTGGAAACCACAACGCACAAAACTATGTCTGTAAAACAAAGAAACAGACAAAAATTTTCTTTCAAAGTTCTGACAATGGAGACTCCTTCTATAATATATTTATAGAAACTTTCACCATATCAGTAATTACATACTTTTTACAACTCTTTTTTGTTATTTCTGATTGTGAAATAATTGTGCTATAATCATGTAATAAGCTGTGTTGTATGAGCTATGTGTATTATGATAACCAAATAATATTTCGGGAAAATAAATTGAAAATGTTTCAACTTTCTGACCAATCAGAATCGTGAACCTGACAGCACTGTGTACTTGTATAATAGGAAGTGTAATTATAACAGGCTGTCAAATTACATGTTCATGTTGCTGCCTACTCATGCTGATTATGTATAAGTGTTAAATAACCTTGATGTGAACTCTGTGTTCTGTAGTAGTCTTTTTTTTTTACTATAAGAGGATAAAAGTACTTAACATACATGCCGACTTAATTTAATGCTGTGGATCTAATAGGCATACAAAGTATATGATAAGAATGAGAGGTAGCACAGAGAGACAGCAGCAAACAAAGGCAGAGAGTCAGAGAGAAAGATGTGGTTCGATAGGGTGTGCAGTCTGACATAAACAGCAGGTGTTGAAAGTAATGATGTGGTGTGGGAGAGGAGTGAGCTGTGTGCCCTGAATCTTGGTCTGACATGGTTGGTAGGAACAACATCAAAAAAATGTTGACATTCCTCTGTTTATTTTTTTTATTATTATTTAAAAAAGTGAATTGGAGAGAGAGAGAGAGGTAGAGAGTGCTACTTTGTCAGAGTAATAGCAAAAGTGTAAATTCTTAAAACAGGATAAGATTAGAGAAGGGGTAGTTTCTTTTTTTTAGTTTCTTGTGAATCTATCAAACCAGGTACAGGGCAGCATTAAGCCCTGCTGAGGAAGCCGTGCTGAATTGCTCCTACAACTGGTGACTTATAAATGACCTTCCCGAGAGCCATTCTACTAAGAGAATTACAGTATATGAGAAATTAACTACAGGAGCTCTTTTTCCTCTGCCATATGAGTTTGTACATTCTGCTCTTTTCATCATTCCAATCTTCCATTTTTACATTATTTCATATCGAATGCATGCACATACTTATTTGTCTTAATTCAGAATTCATATTATGTGAATTTCCAGGTTATTTGTAAACAGTGTGTGTGTGTTGTAACTGCAATAACTGCACTGTAGATTCACTCATTTATTTTTAGTGTACAGGCAGGAGTGTGGAGGCTAGCTTTACTGTCTGAATTCTAATGGGACGGAGCCATGCCCTGCATATTAACAAGATTTCTGTCTCTCTTTCTTTATGTCTCTCTCTCTCTCTCTGTGTGTGTGCCCTGTCTCTCTCTCTTCTTTTCCCTTTCTTTCTTTTTTCTTCCTGCTGTGAAGTGACAACAATGACAGTGGCAGTGACAGAGGGCTTAGTCACTGGTGCACTGAAATATTGTGTGTGTGTGTGCGTGTCTGTGTGTGTGTTGATATGAGTATATAGTCATACATATTCTGCACATAAATGTAGTAAAAGAAGCTGATGAAGGACTTCTGTTCAGTCCTGTCCTGTCCAATTTGGAATTGACAGGTTTCTCTTGAAACTTGTGTATTTGTGTATTAAGCTTATTACATCTACTATCAGCAGGGCGTGGTGGTTAGCAAGTGATTATCAAGTTTGCCTCGCATCTTTGGGGTTGGGGGTTGAAATCACACCTCCGCCCTGTCTGTGTGGAGTTTGCATGTTCTCCCTGTGCTTTCTGTGTTTCCTCTGGGTACTCCAATTTCCTTCCCAGTCCAAAGACGTGTGTTGTAGGTTAACTGGCATTTCCAAATTCTCTATAGTGTGTCAATGTGTGTGTGTGTGTGTGTGTGTGTGTGTGTGTGTGTGTGTGTGTGTGTGTGTGTGTGTGTGTGTGTGTGTGTGAATTTGTGCATGATTGTACCCTGCAATGGGTTGGCAACCTATTCAGGGTGTCCCATGCCTTATGCCCTGGGACAGGCTCCAGGCTCCCCCGTGACCCTGTGTAAGATAAGCGGTATAGAAAATGGATGGATGGATGGATACACCTACTACCATTACTGAAGTACACTACACCATCATCAAGTGTGTTGATCCACTGCAAGCCTCTATAAAAGTGTCACTGTACACTGGCATTGATTTTACATGGTGCTGGAACGGTACTGGAGGGATGGACAAAATTCTTCCAAAAGATATTCCCTCAGTTGGCGCACGTAAGGTCAAAAGGAAATACGTATACACTGCTTTGCGGAAAGGCAGATGTTTTCTGACGTCATTGTGAAAAGGGACTATATATCTAAGCCCATCGTGGACATATTGCTTTTAAATATGTCACTTGTTGGGTTCAGTTATGTGTTCTGAAGTGTTGTCTTGGTTAAAAAAAACTGTTCAACGTGGAATTAAGTGGACTTTAATTGGATGAATGAACATTTTACAGCAGTAAATTCTCAGTAATGATTAGGTATTTATGCTCCTACTATTGAGTAATGCACACACTGAATCTGGGCAATGCTGTGCTTATAATCTTGGACTGTGCTCCCAGTAAAATACCATAAAACCACACCTTGCTTTAAAACATGATGTGGATTGATGGAGTATTTATGAAACCACATTCGCGTCCCTAGATAGAATTCCAGGGTGTTTTTTTTTTTGTGTGTGTGTGTGTGTGTGTGTGTGTGTGTGTGTGTTTATACATAGCTGTTCTGCAGTGAAATGCCTTATTGTACCCTTTTAACATTTGGTTCATGGCCACTGCCAGGCAGGCTCCTAAAACAGATTGTAACTTTCAAATAATATAAAATATTGCACCTAACTTATTTTGTCAGCACAGCCTATGTGACACAGTTACAAATAAATACATACACTTAATATACCTTATTCCCACTAAGTGCTTTGGGTTACTATGGAGTAGGTGAACAGAGGTATGGTGCTCTGTAAATGCATTTTAGCAAACCAATCACACATCAGAAAATGCAAATTCAGCAAATTCAGAAATACATCAACAGAAAGGGTATGGCCTAACTGTATATTGCATGTTTCCAATCGGACTCTGCGAATAACTATAACAATGAAAACAACTGCTCATTTTCAGTCTCTTATCTAGTAAGTCTAGAGAAAATGTTTTGTATGTAAGTTATGTTGCTATAGTGAGGAATTCTTGCTTCTGAATAACCCAGCTTCCTTAAGGCAAGTTTTCAGAGTAAACACATAGTCATGCTGTGCAAAACTGACAGCCTAGCTAAAATAACATCAAATGAATGCCCTTGATAAAATAATCATGAATAAAAGCATCAGTAGATTTATTTAGTGAGCCCTGTTATTTCCTCTTAATTTAACACCCCCCCAGACTCATCTCTCAGACTCATCTCTCAGACTCATGCATATTGAACCCAATCAGCAATGAGTGTGTATGTGATGATCACTAAGGACCTTAGCATTATGCATCCATCCATTCATTTTCCGTACCACTTATCCTACTATTGTCTTTGGACTAGGGAAGGAAACCAGAGTACCCAGAGGAAACCACCAAAGCACAGGGAGAACATACATACTCCGTGCACACCGGGCAGAGAAGGGATTTAAAACCTCCAACCCCCAAGCTATAGTGTTTTTACATTTGTGATATTATTTTGGTTTTTGGCTCTTGTGTTTTTTTGGTTTGTTCATGAGTTCTGCACTTGCAGGCCATCATGATAACGAGGCCCTGTTCTTCAAGCAATGCAAGTTGTACTAGTAAGAAATAAATATTTATTAGCACTATTTATATGTGGGATTTAATCTTTCTTTCTGTTCGACAATTGTGCATGCATGCATTATCTAAGAACATGAAGGTGATGAAGATATTTCATGTCTGTATACATTATCTTGACATGATGTGCCATATGCATTTATTATGTACTATAAGCTATAAGAACTACCTATAAGCTATAAGAACTACCATGATTCAGCAAGTTACTGTATTTATTCTTTTGGTATAAGGCTGAAAACATCTCAGCTGTTCACGGCTGTACGTTTAATAACGTTATAATAATAGCATGGTAGAAAGACACTCAAGATATGAAAGTGGTGAGCTTCAAGACAGAAAGATTAAATCTCTGAAAATCTCTGCGCAGCCATGCACTCTGTCAGAAATAATGGCCACCGAAATGGCTAAGCTCTCAAATACAGTCAAACTCTTTGGATGTATGTAATATGTCAAGCTGGTTATAATACTGTCTAGTGGACAAACAACCCCTGGTCCCTGGTTCAGTACTAAATGTGAGCTCTGGTCTATTTGTCCATGTGACATGGCTTTTGTGTGGGCAGTAGTTCCACACAGTAGGTATGTCCACTGATGGGCATAAAAGTTAGGAATGGAGAACATGGAGGAAAATATTTGGATTGGTCTTACTGATTGATAATATTTTGACAGCCTTCAACAACATAATCTCTTTCTCCATAACCCTAGGCCATGACTGCTTCCACTCTGCACAAGCAAGATATACACACACCCACACTGAATCATACATCATAAACATGGTTGAAATATGCTTTTTATTTCCAGTTCCTGTTTTGGTCAACCACACAATTTGTGTGTGTATATCCATCTAAAAACTTTTCAACACTCGTCTGATTCTGTTAGAAAACCATATCGCTGAATACTCAATATAACGAACTGTTCAGGCCTTTGACACTGTAAACATATAGACAATTCTGTCTATCAGACTGACAAACATGAGACTGTGTGAATGCAAATGGCAAATAAACAGTCTGAAAATTTGGTTTCTGTCTCATTTCTAAGACAATGATGTGACGGCAATGAAAACAGGGTGGTAGATCATTTTCAGATGCAAGCAATGACCTGACAGTGCTGGAGTACATGAGCGTGGCCAATGTGAGGCTCGAACCGTGATTTCGAGCAGGTTTTCCATGGTGAGGTCATACTGCCTGGCTACAGGTCAACACCATGCTTAATAAAGAGATGAAAGACAGCCATGTGTTTGCTTTTAATTCCGCTTTAAAACTAGAGGAGAACTCTTAGGGTCCTCAAGGACTGTAAGATTTATGGGAACATGGGTACGTACACATCTTCCGTTTGCACGTCTGTAATTTTTATTTAATTTCAGCATCATAGATTTATCATGTCTGTTATATTTTATCTTTGGAACAACTAGTCTTGTTTCTTATTAGCTGGATGGAAGAGTTTTGGATTTGTGGGTTTAGAAGCCCTTACTGATATATTCTATTCCAAGCTACTTGTAGAAGAATATGGCTTAATTTACCGGGAGGGTTAATCTAACAGCTGTGAGGAACAAGTCAATATACATTCAAGGTGAATTCAAGCCTGTGGTCCAAAGCACACCCTACACATCAAAGAGCAAATAAAAACAGTGTATGGATGTTTGAGATTCTGAGGATGTACAGTAACATAATGCTGATGCTATCATTAAAATAATCTATATTTCAATAGTATTATGAGAATTAAAAAAAACACCTATTTGTTAGGATTTGTGGATGGAGAATCTCTGGGTTATGATTCTTAAGAAGAGAGAGAGCAAAGTACACAAGAAAAACGGCACCCTCGCCTCACTACTTACTTCCCGCACCAAGATTGGGAGAGTTTGCCAAATAACACACAGACACACAAAGTTCTATTGGCAAGATCTCTCATTTATTGCAAGAAAGGCAGAGTATATATCATGCTTGACATACTACAGAGACAATGGGTTAACTATTGATTACTGTAGCTAGGTGGAAGGGCATATTTGCATAAAACAGGAATCATATCAATGTAGGTCAGGAACAACTCCATATATGGTTTTCAGGAAGTCACTGGAATATTCAGGAAGGTATGTAAATGCATGCAAATGATATTCTGGGACCCAAAGGAATATACAAATGGTAAGGAGGATTATCTGTCTGTTCCTTGTTGGAAAGAGTTAAAGGTATTAACACAGGAACAAAGAAAGTGCTAACGAAGGAACAGAGACTGGGGGCGTTCACAGTAAACTTATCACTGTTCTACATGTGACTGTAACATTAAAATGTCTCACCTATGATAAGAGTGTGTCTTTTACTTAGCGAGCTAACATCAGTTAGCTACCTAAAAGACAAGCTCTATTGAAGGGAAAAAAGATGTATTCATGCTCAGATTCCTCAGCACAGCTTGTGCTGCAGAGTGAGCAGTACCAACAGTACCACAGGGCTTCATTCCAGCTAGCTAGAATGCAGTCTTCAGAAGCAAACACATGCTTCTGTTTGCTTTTGGCGTTTGTATTTGATCTGTGTATTTTGTTTTCACGATTGCATTTCAGAGAACTAGCTAAGGTTCATGGAGTAGCATGCTGTGATGATGTATCTGAGCTGGAATACTGTATGTGCTGAACAGAATTATTTATATTAGTGGCTGTCCATGGTCTGTGATACAGCTTATAAATTATGACTCTTCTCACCAGTTGCCAGATTCAATGAGAATATAGGAGTTGCTTTACCTTCGGAGTGCTATAAGTAGTTTAGCAACACAGCCACACTATACACTGTTTAGGCAGTATTTACATATTACTTATTTATTTGATCTGCCGCTTCTACTAATCACTTCATTCATAAATGGTAATATTGTTCTCACTCAATTATTTTGTAATTAGTACAGGTTAAATAGCATTTATTTCACCCATTTTTTCTTGCTGTGTCCAACAGCAGAGGCAGGTTGGTGATGTGCCTTACTTTATAAGATTCAGTACACAATATGCTTTAAAGTGGCAGCATCATTAAATTAAAATGGATGTCCTTGCCACACAATTAACTGAGGGTCGAGGCTGAATAACTATATATATATATATATATAATATATATATATATATATATATATATATATATATATATATATATATATATATATATATATATATATATATATATATATATATATAATCACTGATCTACACAGTGAACAGAGAAAATTATTTCTGTCAGATTCTTCAGTATCGTGGCACATGCTATCCTCAGAGACTTGCACCAGTCTGCTGGGATAATTGCGGTTAAAAGGTGACTGCAGCTACTGTGTGCATAATAGGGAAAACTGAATATGAATATATTACTCAGAATGAACAGATAATGTGTTCTAACTGCAACAAATACAGGGGGGATTTAAAAAAAAAGAAAAGAAAGCTCATGAGAAAGAATCTAGAGACTTCACAAACTATAAGTGTGCTTCGGGGAAAAGACACACAGTTGGGAGGATTTTTACTTTAATACGGATGATCACATGAAGTTTGTAGGTCAGATGTGAAGTTCTGGGGATAAAGAAAGACCACATTCATTTGTGCGAGCATAAATGATGCGTTTTATAACAATGTTCATTCATTCATCCTTAGTAACTGCCTGGTCAAGGTCACAGTGGCTTAAAGCAGACTCGTAGACTAGTTTGTTTATTTTTTGTGAAATAGAACCAACTAAACTTGTTCGAAATGTTCACAGGCAGGTACAAACAAAAGAAATCACCATGTGAGCAGGATTTTAAAAAAAAACCCCAAAAAACAAAAATACAGTTATTACAAAACAACCCCACACAAACAGTCCCATAAAAAACCAAAACAAAAAAACCCCAATAAAATGAGTCCACACACATCGGGGGCAAATCCAAATACAGATACAGATATGAATATTTGGAACATTAAACAGATACAGACAATGTATTGCATTACCACCCTAGCACAATTAGCATATTGTCCATCCATCCATCCATCTTCTACCACTTATTCCTTTTTCAGGGTAGCGGGGGAATCTGGAGCCTATCCCAGGAAGCATCAGGCACAAGGCGGGGTACACCCTGGACAGGGTGCCAGTAACTAGCATATTGTTTTATAGGTAATGATATTAGCGTATTCCCTAAGTGCTTTAAATTGCTATTCCTTCAGCATTTTACACATTTTACATGTCATTCTGAATAAGGGTACCTGCTAAGTGACTAAATGTAAAGGTAAAAGCAATAAAAGCAATGAAAAAATATGATATCGATGAGGGAAAAAATTATTTGTGATGTTTTTCCTGCTTAAAATGGGACACTATAACAACATCAATAAACATTTCCTTTGTTTTGACATTTATTTATTTATTAAAAGTTTGTTGCCTCAAGGAAACATTGGACCACAACGGACACATTGAAACATTTGACATTTTCATGCAGAAAAAAAAGAATGCATTATTTATATATTTTCAATATATTTATTGAAAACATACATTTCTTTAAGCAAACACTTGAAAAAACAGATTTATCTAGTTTTTAATGTATTACACATATCGTATTTAATAAAAAGTAACATTTCATATCCAGATGTTGCACTCAGGCAACATTGTACCAATGTGGAACACAAGTATTACCAAACCATCATATCATCAGGTTACTAAGCAATCAATTTACGAAGGTGAAACATAAAAACAAATGGTGAGTTGCAAACAACATGCATTGTAATGAATTTAACAATCATCCTAATCAAGCCTGCAACTGTACCTCCATTTTCATCATCATGGGTTCCTCATTCTTATACTGAACTCCTTCCTGTTGATTTTCTAGTAAAGCAAAATGAAGGTGATACATTTTTCCCATGAATTGTGCATGGATTATACAGTACGTGATATATTTAGCATAAATATATAAATAGCCTGAACAGTCATTCTGTTAACCCTAGGTTAAAATTCTCCTCTCGTATGTGGTCTGGTTATGGGAAAGTTATCGCATATTATTGCTGAGATAAAAGGTGAAAGTGTTTTAAATGTATTACTGAACAATTCTGTAAATGTTGCGGTGGAAGGTGGATGAGATAATTTCGGTCATGGACTCAGGGCTGTAATCTCATGTGCCCATATTGAGATGGTAATTGTGTCTTCTCTCTGGAACCAGTGTGTGTGTGTGTGTGTGTGTGTGTGTGTGTGTGGGTGGCTGGGTGGGTGAGTGTTATCAGCATGACACCGCTACCACTCACCACTGAGACTGGAGCTGCAGGCTGAATTCTGAATGCATTGAGATGAATGCATTCTGTATCCTTGGGTCTCCCCAAGCACACACATCTCTCTCTCTCTCTCACACACACACACACACACACACACACACACACATGCACACACTCAAAAATTATTACTGTCTTTATGGTCCATTTATATAAAACTATGCATTAGTGCTCTGTTGTGCTCAGTTTCACAAAACTCTGCCTTAAGACATTTGTTAACAGCAAAGCCATTGATGTGGATGCCAAAAATGAAACCTTATATTAATTTATATTGAACCTTATATTTGTTATAAACTGGGGCACTGTGGTTAGCATGGTTACCTCACACCCCCAGGGTTGGGGGTTCGATTCCCGCTGCTGCCCTCTGTGTGTGGAGTTTGCATGTTCTCTTCATGCTTCAGGGGTTTCCTCCGGTTACCCCAGTTTCCTAGCCTAGTCCAAAGACATGCATTGAAGGCTGATTGGCATTTTCTAATGGTCTGTAATGTGTGTGTGATTGTGCCCTGTGATTGGATAGCACCCTGTCCAGGGTGTCCCCTGCCTCATGCCCCGAGTCCCCTGTGATACACTCCATGCTCCCTGCGACCCTGTGTAGGATAAGTGGTATAGAAAATGGATGGATGGATGGATGGATGGATGGATACACCTACTACCATCACTGAAGTACACTACACCATCATAAAGTGTGTTGAGCCACTGCAAGCCTCTATAAAAGTGTCACTGTACCCTGACATTGATTTTACATATCACTGGAACGGTACAGGAAGGATGGACAAGATTCTTCCAAAAGATATTCCCTCAGTTTTTTGTTTAAAAAAAAAAATCATGGTGGTGGAGATTGCGTTCTAAAATTTCGTTCAAAAATCTCCCATAGGTCTGCAGTTGGATGGATTTTTATAAAGGGTGGAGACATTCCTGATTATATTTGTTTCTTCAGAGTTAGATTCAGTGGGAAAAGAAATCTAAATTCTGTGTGGGTTTAATCAGGAGTATGTGGTCGTTTGGAAAGCAGGTCGTCTGGCCCAGAAGAGCAGTGGATGACTGTGTACAAAAATCTAAATCTAGCTGTTGAAATGACTTTAATTTAGACTGTAATTTAGAACTTAGCATTCAGATCAGGTTCCCATGACCTGTCATGTGCTGGCTAAAGAAATGGAAAATGTCTTTACTTTTTGTGGGTTCGTTATTATCATTTATTTATTTTTTTTTAAGTGTGAAACATTTCTTTCTGCTTGGATCAAAGGCTGGGATCACACCCCATTCTTCATCTTGTCTTTGAATTTCCATTATATCTGGTTTGTCTACATACAGGTTCACCAAGAATGTGGCAGAGAGCATTGTTTCTCATCAAGGCTACGCTTTTGGAGACCGTCTTTTACAATATCCTGTGCCCTTTTCTGTTTCTCCACATGCTTTGACTTTACAGGAAATCATTCAGTATGTTTACTGTAGCAAGGCACACAAAACAACAAAGGAAAGAGTCGAGTTCTGTTTACTGTGGACAAATCTAGTGTGTGGTTGTATACTCAGTGGTGTGCAGTGGTCGCACGTCAGCGGGGGCGGTTGGTTGAAAAAAACTACCTCTCTATGTGCTTTAAATGAACACACACACACATCTTGAATTGCTTAATCTCATCAGCGCAGTGTTATTTGTATTGCTGTGCACTCTGAAGTGGTGGGCTGGTTGGCTCCGGTCCGCTCCACCCATACATCATAAAGGCCAGACTGATGAGACTCAAGCTTGCTATGGCCCAATTAGTCTCATGCTTCCTCCCTTCATTATGACTGTGCAGTGTTCTCACTGTGCTTAACTACTGATTACACATTTGCCCTGCCTACAGCCAGCCATGCAATTACTCTATACAAACAGAGAACATCGAACACACGATTAAAAGAGGAAAAAAGTGATCATCTTTAGAAAGGAAAACAGACGCAGCTTAATAGGCCCAATAATCTCTTCTTTAATGAAAAACATAGTCAAATGCTTGCAATCTTATTCACTGGACTATTCACTAAGCAGATATGAGTTCAGCAGTGATTATCTGCCACTTGTAAGCGCATATATTCAGTAATATTGATAATATGATAATAATATATATTAAAATGAATGGGGTGAATATGACAATATTGGAAGACCGAATTGCTTCAGATTGTTTACCAGTTCACTGGTTGTCTTTCTTTGGACCACTTTTGGTAGGCACTAATGACTGCATACCATGAACACCCCACAAGACCTGCCGTTTTGGAGACGCTCTGACCCAGTCATCTAGCCATCACAATTTGTCAAAGTCGAATTTGCCCATTTTCCTGCTTCCAACTCATCAACTTCGAGAACTGATTTAATTTGCTGCCTAATATATTCCACCCCTTGACAGGCGTCTCATTCACTTCACCCGTCAGTGGTTTTAATGTTATGGCTGATCGATGTGAATGACTCTAGGGAGCATTTAATTGGTCAATCGTGACGTTTTGCCTCATATGAATCATAAATCTATCTCCTGGAAGTGATGAGCTGTACAATTAAAACTACAGACAGCCAGTTAGATAGATAGATAACTTTATTAATCCCAGAGGGAAATTTCCACTTCTTTTTTTGCTCAGATCCTTACGCTTGTCCATTTTCCTGCTTCCAACACATCAACTTTGAGAACTGACTGTTCACTTGCTGCCTAATATATCCCACCCCTTGACAGTTGCCACTGATACTCAATGTTATTCACTTCACCTGTCAGTGGCTTTAATGCTGTGGCTAATCGGTGTATTTGTGTAGTTCTGAGCTTGTATGGATAACACAACTCATTCATTCATTCATTCATCTTTGGTAACCACTTTTACTTTTAGTGGATCTGGAACCTATCCTGGGAACACTCCGTGTGATGTGGAAATACACTCTGGATTGGCCCAGAGTCCGTCAGAGGGCATCATGTACACACACATTGACACCTAGGGGCAATTTAGAGTCACCTATCCACCTACTAGCAGGTTTTTGGGAGAACCCAGAGGTAACCCATTTGGACACAGGGAGAACATGCAAAATTCTGCAGCCATTAACCAAAAGTTCAGGATCAAACAGCGGACCCTAGGAGCTGTGAGGTGGCAGTGCTACCTGTTGCACAAGTAAATTCAATTACTTTTTATTGCTCTGGTGCTGGAAATACTAAATAACTGAATAAGAACAACTTTGCTCAAACTGTGTTTCGTGTCTTGAGTCTTTTTTTAACTTGCATTATGTAGTATCATTGCAATAACTCAACAACTCTCTTTATAAGCGAGCTTAACGTTAACAGGTTGTTGCTTTATTCTCAGCACAGGGAAATGTTTTGAAATTCATGGAACACAGATGTTACAGAGGTGGAGGACAGATACGTATTAGGTTGAAATATACTTGAGAATTTCTGTAATTATCAAATAACAAAGCTTTTGTGTGCTTTGTAATCATTTTACAGTTGTGATAATGAGACTACAATCAGGACAGCATTCAAGCAGGTCATGGAGAATGGTAATTACAGTGAGGCCCACACTTCAATTTCAAGAGAAGAAGCACAGCTCTCTCTCTCTCTCTCTCTCTCTCTCTCTCTCTCTCTATGTGAGCTCTCATTCTACATGTTCATATTACAGAGCCACTGTTAAGCAGCCATAGATCTTTCAGCATCTGGAGTCGATCGTTGTGTACTGACACATGAACTACTCTCAGGCACTGACCTAACCACCAGCGGCCATGTACTTAGTCTGTTTGGACCTTATATCACTCTTGTGTTTATAGGAAAAGATTTAGCTTCAGGGCGAGATGTTGGAGGGGGGTCGTTTAGAGATAAGAGACCGACCTCCCTTTCGGGAGCGCTTTGGTACTCTAATGAACAGTCGAGCTCAAACATGTCAGACCTGAGTTATGGAGCTTTAAAGAAGCAGGGGACCTGGTCTTTAAAGTTTCAGTCATTCCTATGAAGCCAAACTTCTGTGCAACGTCATCATGACAGAATCTTAAACTAATTCCGGAAATGCACAAATTTAAAAGCTTTAAAAAAAAGATTATGATTGTCATTGTAGACCATTTTAGAAGGTGATGCTGTACAACTGCCTAAGATTTTTAAAGAAGTTTAAATTAGTTTTTGGCTCAAGAGGGGTTTAAAATTGTTGGAGTTCTTATAGATCTGAAAACCATGCCAAGAATTCAAAATAGCAATTAAAGCAATACATACAGTTGCAGTGGGAGTAGTTTGTACCAAAAACTATGTGGATGAAACTTGTCCTTGTTTTGCACAAAAAGGGCGAGGTAGAGTAAAGGTCTGCAGCACTGTGGGATTTAATTCCCCATCATTTTCTCTGACTTTCCTCTGTATTTGACAGGACACTAAGCACTACTCTATACTTTCAGTAGTTTTGAAACTAATGACCATGTATCACAGAACATGTCATGATGTCTTGTTAAGTTTCCCAGAATCCATTGCTCAGATACTTGTGTGCCACTTGTATTAAGTTGTAGTAACGTGTGTAAGATTTTGTTAATAATGTTAATGTTAATAATAAGACATTATTATTGATATTGGGAAGAAAAAGATATATTGAAATACTCACAAGTACTTAGCTGCTACAAGTTGCTCGATCAGTCATCCACAGTTGGTGGGAGTTTTTGGACGTAAAGGTCATGACAAATATATCTTTTACCAACAGTAGCAAGAGATCTGGCTAGTGTTCGCCATCAAGATAAAGGACAGTCTGGAAACACAAATTGGATTGGTTAAGAATATTTACAGACAAAATATATTGTGACCAAAGATCAGATAATAATAATTGACATTTGCTCTCAAAGTGGTGTATGGGGATACCTTGGGTTCTGTGAGGCATAGTCAGTGGTTCTGTGATGTTTCTTCATTTTAAAGTTATTTATCGTTTAGTTCTAATAGTTATTGGCTTATTTGACTTGAATTCAATAGGTTGTATCCAAACATCAATAACTGAAAAATAGTTTGAAAACACATGACATTTGACATGAAAGCTTGTGTACTTCCAGTAGGCATAACATAATTGACAATTTCAATTAAACTAATACCTTAAATGTCTGTTTTCTCCCCATAGGTTGGTCCATTTGTTTCCTTGGGATTATTTAGACTTTTCTAATTATCATAAATTGACTGATCTATAGACTCAGGCTAATGCTTAACAATTCCAATCTTTGAAGTTGTTCTACCTGCTCACATGTACATCAAAACAAATAATTATGCAAATCTTGCTATGCTCGACAATTCAATAATTGTGAAGGAAGCTGTTTGCTTTAAAAAGCAGCATATATCTGAGACAATGCACTGAAGTAATGCATTTCTCCAGCAGATTTTGTCTCTTGCTTGTGATTGTGCATTATGTTAGAGCGGATCTAGTGTGACATTAGCAAATTTATAACAGTTTGCACAATTGACGGGTTAATGTTTGTGTTAGTATTCTTTCCTTTTCTTTCAATTTCATCTTATATAAGCATTTACAGGGGTTTCTTTGCTGGGGTCTTGTACAACTCTTTCTTCTTGCATCAGAATCTTGGAAAAATGCCAAAACAGACAACCTGCTTGGTGCAGCCAGTGATGAATGACTGTGATGATGATGGGAGTGTAGGGAGAGCTCAATGTGCTGCTTGACAACAGCAAGCTGCTGCTCAGTGGAAAGTGGGTGCTCAAGCCCAATTCCTCATCCCCCTCGCCTGATACTGAGCACCACTGCAGATACTAGTGCTAACTTGCCAGGTCCATACTCTCTCACCTCACTCTGCTTTCCATTTACTTTGCACACTCTGGGTATTGATGTAGACCCGTAAACAAATTGGGTCCTTGAAAGAGGACCATCTTTGGGCAACAGTTCTGATCGATTTTGCTTCTCACCTTCATGAATAGGCCATTAAAATCCAGAGGCTGATAATTAGCTGCCAGAGAATATTGCTCTTTTGATGTACACAGCTGTTCTATTGCCTCCATTGTGGAACTGTAATGAGAACGGGCCTTCTCGCATGGTGAATTTCAATAATTGTGAAGGAAGCCGTTGGCTTTAAAAAGCAGCATATCACTGAGATAATGCCCTGCAGTAATGCATTTCTGTAGCAGGTTTTGTCTCTTGCTTGCGATTATGCATTATGTTAGAGCTTATCTGGTGTGTGCACCATGTTCGAATAGACATAATAAACAGGAAACAAATAAGACATTTAGACGTCAAGGACACTACCTGTGTTCAGGCATGCATAATTAACTAGTGGTATATCTGACCTTGCTTTCTGGGAACACAGCTAACATATAACTCATAGTCTTACTCTGTGGTTCCGTATTACTCATAAAGGTATAATATATTGTTTAGGAATGGTAAATTTGTATTATTATGAACTGGCCACATTGACATTTTAAAATAAAATGTTCTACACTGTATCTGCATTTGTTATATTGCTACATGATATAGTAACATGCCAACATATCCACTTTGCACTATGATCTCAGAACTTAATTAAAATAAACAAAATAGGTAGACTTTGTAGGTAAAGTAGGTAGTACATTGTTCTTTCCTTTAAGTAAATAAAACCCTGTACATGAAATGGAGTAACAAGACCAAGTAACAAGAAAGAAATAGAGCTAACCCTATAATTGTGAAGTAATCTAATGCCGTTACTCGCTAACATGGCCACATTCAGACAGATTTTGTGAGAGTGCAGACTACCATCTTTGCAAAAACAATATGCAAGCAGTTACATACAGTATACACAGATGAGGTGAATAATATATCAATGTGCTTGTTCTAATAAGTTATTTTTTCTATAGTAAAAAAAAAGTCTAATAATAAACAGCCTAAACAAATCTGTTATTCAACAAAGAAAAAATCATTCAAACAATTGTTGATATGGTGAACTTCACTTCTGTGAAAAGATGTTTATTTAACATTTTTAGAAGGAATCTCCAATGGAAGTGCTTTGTAACAGTGAGTAGGTTTTCCTCCACGGGAAAGTCTTCTGGACGAAGCACCCGATAACATTTCAAACTGCATTTTTCTTATTAACTCTGGAATGACTTATGTTAATAACTGTTAGAATAAACAATAAATCCAGTCAGAACGTAAGTGATAACAGGAACTAATTTGTTTCATGGATGTTCCATAACATTAAATGTAACTACAATGTAGATAGATAAACATCATGTATAGATAGATTATATGTGTCATCATTTAAAAAAAATAGTTAATAATCCAATCATGTGCTAATTGTTGTGGTATAAGATGAATAAAACACTTTTGGAAGTGATACTATGGAATATAATATGCATTATCCAACTTTGCATTAAACCACACTGTCATCGTTTATTTTCCTCATATAAGCACATCCAGTGCTTGTAAACTAGTATATTATTCCTTACATATTCACAGCCTAGTTTTTTTTTTATAAGACACCCCATAAAATAATTATTCATGAACATAGTGTGTAGAGAAGTTGAGAACACAGACAGATGATAAAAGCCTGTGGGGATCCATGGCTTCACTGTACTTCAGGTACTCTATTATGATAGATATGAAACCTTCATATCGTTTCCATTGCTCTGGCTCAGTGATGTGCCTTCCTCTTCATGGAGTGATACAAGAATATATGAAGCGCATTAATAAGATGAGGGGCCTCTGCTGCTCTCCCAGCAGGATTAAGCAAACTGGAGGTTCAGGTAGGAAGTGTTTATGAACTGCATGTAAAGACGTTGGAGAAATTCCTCCAGTCTCATAAAGGAGAATCACCCAGAGGCCTGGAATGATATAGAGTTTTGGCAAGGTAGATTAAGCATGGAAAAAGAAAGACCTGCGAAAACATGACACACTGGGGAATACACAAACAGGTCTTACACCAAACTCCAGCTGAGTGGCCTGAGATATTAACAAGAATTGGAAGCAGTCGATGACTACCACCCACTTCTGATTAAACAAAAGCAGTGTTGTAAAGAAGATACAGTATTAAGAAATACTGTTGTAGATTCAGTCAATTGGACAGTAGTAAAAACACTGTAGTAAACATAGTGTCATGACTACAAATTAAAAAGAATTCACGAGTCAATGAGTAAGTTACAAATGGTTAAAATTATGGTAGGAGTTAGGAACCATAGCTTAGAGCCATTATTCAAATAAAATCCAACATATTTGCTCTTTCTTGAGTTTGTACAAATTTTTTATTACTTTGGTTTGGCTTGGAATAATCAGATTTATAACAAAACATTTGTAGTAGTTATTTTATTATAATAAATCCTCAATGGTGA
Source organism: Ameiurus melas (assembly GCA_012411365.1). Classification (NCBI taxonomy): domain Eukaryota; kingdom Metazoa; phylum Chordata; class Actinopteri; order Siluriformes; family Ictaluridae; genus Ameiurus; species Ameiurus melas. The sequence continues at coordinate 33,573,838 of CM022754.1, read as the reverse complement.
TTCAGATTTTTTTGAACATATGCTTGTAGTTATTAAAAGTTCCTTCCATGTACATACACTGTACAGCCAAAAGTATGTGGGCACCTGAATATTGACTGTCCCGTTCCAAAACCATGGGCATTAATATTTAGTTGTTCTCACACTCTTCTGGGAAGGCTTTCCACTAGATTTTAAATTGTGGCTGTGGAGATTTGCTCATCCAGAGACAAGAGCATCAGTGAGGTCAGGCAGTGATGTTCAGTGAAGAGACCTGGGGCACAGTTGGCATTCCAACAGTTCAGTGGGGTTGAGGTCGGAGTTCTGTGCCGGCCACTCAAGTTCTTCCACACCAATCTTGACAAACCACGTCTTCATGGACCTTACTTTGTGCACTTGGGTATTGTCATGTCGGAACACATTTGGGCTCAGCCCTTTAGTTGTACTGAAAGGAATCAGTACAGTATACAAAGACATTCTAGACAATTGTGCGCTTCCAACTTTATGGTAACAGTTTGTTGAAGGCCCACATATGGCCGTGGTGATCTAGTGTTTCATTGTTATATGAATTAATAAAAAGTACTATTCAGCTCAAAAAAACAAAGAAGGGCGTCAACACGTTGTTAGCTATGTCACGGTGTTCATAATTCCCACATTATGCACCTCAAGCCTCAAAACAAATGTGACGTCAGACTTTCAAAGAGCACTATGGATAAACATATTTTGGAGGCATTTTTTGGAGAATGTCCTTCTTGGATGAGGTTTAGATTAATAGTAGCCTATAGTAAAACATGCTGGATATAATGCATAGCATCAGGGATCCCCATGTGCAGAAACATCTGTGGAAATCTCACAATCTAGAACACACTTCTCGGCAACCCAAACAAGAGTATCTTCCAAATAGCTTTCTTTACTTATGGGAGGCATAAAAGTTATCTTCCATTATTTCCAGACATTCCAAATAATATTTGGAACATTTAACATTTTATTTCAGATGTAACAAACAATTGATGTATATGTTTTTTTTTTTTGTTGTTGTTTTTTTATTTGAGGTTTAGACCTGACCTGGTTTACTCCTACCTACTTTCTGGTTAAGTAAGAAATAAAACATGACAAGGCATGCTGGGTATGGATCCTGATTAATTTCCATGTCCTGAAGTGTTTTATACCTTTAATACCACAGCAATGTGCTGAATATATTTATTTTGTTATTGATTAACGACACATCATACTTTTTTTATCCATTTACTATATAGTTACGTTTATTATTGTGAAAATAGTTATAATTCATATAACTAATTCACCAGACTTTCTCTTTTTTAAATACATGCAGCTGGTCATGTTACAGCCCTGCGGAAAACAAACAAAACTAGCAAACAAACAAACAAACAAACAAAAAACCCAATAGAAATCATCATAGAATTTGTAATGGTTTTATCGGTTATTATAGGAACTGTATTGGTTTTAATGGAAATTGTTTTGTTGGCATGATATGTCGGGGCGGCTGTGGCTCAGGTGGTAGAGTGGGTTGTCCACTGATCATAGGGTTGGAGGTTCAATTCCCAGCCCACATGTCTCCACAAAGTGTCCTTGGGCAAGGCACTGAACACCAAGTTGCTCCCAATGGCAAGTTAAAACCTTGCATGGCAGCTCTGCTACCATTGGTGTGTGACTGTGTGTGTGAATGAGCCACAGTGTAAAGCGCTTTGGCTTTACAAAAATGTTATAAATCGATTTGCATTTTAATGAGGGAAATAAGTATTTGACCCCCTCTCAATCAGAAAGATTTCTGGCTCCTATTTTGTATTTATTAAGAGCATCCACCATACACGAACGAACACTTTAATGTAATGCTTGCAGGCGGTATTATCGTCACAGCTGCTGTTATAGAAAATTAATCACCTTCTGACTAATCAGTAGAGAAGTCAGCAGTGCTGTGGTATAATGTGGGAACCAAATCTTTACTCAGTGTAATTAACATTTTGCACAGATGCATGTTTATAAATGCCACAAACAGAAAAAGTGATGCCTCTTTAATTTTTTTCTCCTGTAATCACCGGAGTGTCTAGTCAGCTCCTAAACACAGATGGCTAAAGTATCCAAAGATCCCTTCAGACAGTCACCATGTTTATTTCTTTGCTGCTCCAAGTTTCTAAGCACACCACTGTGTGTGTCAGCGAAATGTATTTAAAGACATCCTCTAAAGCCACCTTCAAAGCACTTCAGTGATGCACTGTGTACAATTAGAGTTTGTTTAGCTTTTGCAAAATGCCTGACTGTCATAGAAGATAAAGTGCTGTTTGGATCATTTTCCTTCACTTCTGTTTGGAACCTGGTTTATTCATTATAGCATGGACTTACAATTGATTTTATCTGTGCTCAAAGACGTTTTACTACAAAATGACATTATTAATTATAGGATGCCTTGATATGTCAGTTGATTTTGTACTAAACATGACAATTTTGCCCTTTTGCAGTGCATTAATTGATCAGTCCAATCAAATTTGATTGTAATAGAATAAAACTGAGGTCTGAGTTCATGGTGAGCTGATCTTAAACTAATGAACATATGAAAGCTTACTTAATTGGGTGGTTCTTCTCATATATTTCTGACAGGACTTTCAGAATTGGAAAATCTTCGTGATGACAGGGGGAAAAAAGGTAAATCTTTGTGATGAAAGATTCATAAAGCTCAGCTCAGAGACACACAGGCGGACAGCAGGAATGCTCTGAGTTGTATGCTAAGTGAAAGCTGAGTCCACGAGACTATAGAATGCAATTATTTTTGCATTTTACAGTATAGGGTTCAAGTAGTTGTTGACTGGAGTGGGCTAGATTTAATTGGTTTTGGCTACAACACTACAACACCATACCCCTTTTAAGTGTCTTCTGTGTAACACTAGCTTCCGACATATGAGCATTTTCATGCTGGTTGAAAAGGAAATCTGGATATAACTTTACATTTACTGCATGAAGATTGTCTTTACAGTAACAGGGGCATCATTCAGCCGTATGCTTTGTATCATGGTTTAATTCACGCATAGAATTTTTCTTCCCCATCATATCCATGTGCTTGTGCTACAATGCACATTAGTTCCATTATTCATACGCTTCACCAAATTTCAAGATTGCTCGTTTCGCTATATACTGAATATTTAGATAACAGTTAAACTAGAATATGTTTTATACATCACACAGAAATAATCAGTACCACATCATTGCGTTAAAGTCAGAGCTGTTCATTGTTACGTCAATTTGTAATTCCTTACTGATTGCCCTACTTTTATGGTGGTTATAAAGGTTGGATCATTCCTGCCAACTCTCATCAATTTCTTATTTGTTCGATTCTCCTTGATCCCGCCATGAGCAATTTCCTTCCCTAAGCGGAAAGGAGAATATAAAAAATAAGCTTAAATTACAGCGCTGTTGAATTCTCTATTCTGATTGGCCAGAAGGTGTTGGCTAATTTCCTATAACAGCAACTCTGACAGTAGTTCCAGCTAGTTCTATAATAACTTTCTATATTACACAGAGAGGAATATGCTGGTTGCTCCATGTAAACTGATTAAAATGTGTGCAATTGCTGATATGTCTAAGTTTTATGGTGAAGTGTCAGTAACTATCAGAGGTAAAATAATTGTAATAAATAAATGTCGTTTTTAATTTTTCCAATATGAGAAAGGCTTCAGGACAAACGGCTTTGTGGTTTCTCTGCAACATGACAAGATGCATTTTTTTTTGTCTGAGCAACTTAAAGAGAGAGAAAGTATAAAGTGAGGCTGGGGATAGAATGACTGATTATAGCTGCTCTATAGCTGCATTAGTGATTACATGAACTATCTTGCGTTGTGGATACTCCCAAGATTAAATGCAACTATAAATGGATAAAGTGATTGACCTATGATCATTTAATTAATTACTGAAAGTTTAAGCATTGGCACATTGCTGTGGTATAAGAGGAATAAAACACAAATAAACTGCTGTGGACCCTAACCCTAGGAATAAACGTTATTGGAAAATAATAAACTTCGCTTCATGATTTGTTAAATCACAATATCCTGTCGACAATCATTTTCTGTCATTGTTTAATTCCTTACAGTTTTAGAACAGAGACATGGTAATACGATGACATTCTCTGTTTTTATTTTTACTGCAACCATTGCTTTACATATTATACACTATATAAACTATACTTTACTGACAACTGCACTTCTCAAAATTTCGCAAAAATCAAACATTTAGTTCGCATTGATTTTGATTATTGCAAAAACATATTAACGCTAAGACTCTGGATTACTGATTAAAAGGTTTGGGGTTCAAGCTCAAGCATTGCCAAGAACTTCTTTTAGCCCAAAAGGTTTGAAACAAAGTATTGGCAACACCATTGACATCAAGCTACCTAATTTTATTTCAAAGGACAATAGCAACTGACACTCAGCTAAGCTAGCTAAACTGGTAAAATAGTTAAAATAAACTTATTATGGGGCCCTCTGGTGGCTTAGAGGACCAAGCAAGAAACAGCCCTGGTTGTTAAAACAATTAGTCAGACAGTGGCACAATATCATCGGCAAACCCAGCTTCAGAATCTTGCATAAATTTGAGGTGCCTCTGTTTTGAGTAACATTGTACGTTTAACTCCTGTGCAACTGTCTGAGAAGGAGTTAAGTCTTTAGTTATGTCTGAAGTCTAAATATCGAGATGCACAAGTTCAGTAATTCCTGACTACGCTTGTGTAAGGCAGCTTAGTGACAAGAAAGTGGGTGGTTTAAAAGTAATTTGTTCTCCATCTCATGCATTTTACATAACACACTCTGATACTCCTGACATCTCAAAATGGATTCTGGAAAACTGCAGCAGTAGAGTCACTGAGGTAAACGCTGCAGGTTTCCAAGAGTGTAGCACGGATGTAAGGCAGATCCAGCCTCTGTTGTAATCTCTTTATTTACCCAACTCACTTCTGTAACCATAAACACTGGACAGAATGTACAGGGACACAAATTTGAGCAATCCATCAACCCATCTGACAGGTTCAAAGGAGAACACCCATATTCTTTGCGTCAAGATCAGATTATTCACCCTTTTTTAAAAAGTAATAAGAGGGTAGCCTCAACTTCAGATTACACGTTAGCCAGGAAACTGTCCTAATCTCATCCTTTTAGATCTTCAGACCCATATTTTCCTAGAAGGACTTATGAAAGAAGTTTCCCTATGATAATTTTGGAAGTAATGGAAAAGCAGTCTCAGACTAACCTCTCCTTTAGCTTTTCATCAACCATTAAAGCTATACTTCACTAAAACTGTCTGAAAGTCTGTCTGTAGTAATGAAAGCCTGTGACCTGGATATTTTTTATGTGCAACAAAAAAAGATTACTGAGAGCTGAGCATTGCATTATAAGATTCAGGGAGGGATAACAGGCTGCTTACCAGCTGTATTCCTAGCCATATTACAGATATGAAATTGTATCATGTATGCTAGGATTTTGTTCAAATAGTCTAGATTTGTCAAATATAATTCTACATAGTCATATTTAAATATCAATATTTCTGAGAAATGTTAGTCTCCGAGGCCAGGAACAATTAAAGTATGTTTTGATGGACTACAATAAGCATGATGGCAGAGGCTGTGTGTGTGGATGAAATCCAGCCTAAGCATGTCTGCAGTGGAGACAACAGGAAAAACCACAATAGCCAAACCACTGAGCTTTTTCCATTACAACACCGTGCTAATATTGGTCAGCATTTTCTAGTTCTGGAGTACTCATGCACAACACATTTTAGCGTTTCCCCTGTTTCTACTCATAACACATCCATGAAGGCCTTGATAATGAGCTGATGAGTCTCAGACATGGAAATCATAATGAACAGTGAAGATTGACTAAGAGTAAAATAAAGGATGGCCTTAGCATTTATAGCTTTTCTGGTTACACTTTACAATAACAGTACATGAATAAACATGAACTAATACCTGAATTAATACTTACTTAAATATGAACCAATGATGAGTTAAAGCATGTACTAATCACAAACGAATGAAGAGCTAACCTTAACTACGACATGAATCTTATGAATTCATGTGTGAATAACAACCATCTAAACTACGTTTGTTAGCTAATTTATTAATTAACACTCAGGGGTAAATCAAATTTCACCCATGTGGGCAAAGGAGCAGTGCCCCAGGCCCTAGCCACCCAGAGCATGAACTAGTACTACAGTGGGATTTGAAGAGAAATGGATGGAGAATGATGCAAAATGGGTTGAGATTAAATGATTGGTGTTTATTATTAGTGCGTCTTTATACGTTCGATAACAAGGACCTGTGTATGAAAATTATTAAAGTAATCCAGCACCATACAATGATGTTTGTGTACGCAGCTGCATATGGTAAATGATCTAAACAATTTGAAATGATGTACTTGTACGTTTAATTCATATTCTTTCTTATAGAGTATGTTTGATTTTGTTTATGCCTACGTGTTAATTAATACATTAACTAACAATCATGCACTAACTTACTTAAGGTGGTAGTTATTCACGCATGAATTCATAAGACTCACGTCGTAGATAAGGTTAGCTCTTCATTAGTTTGTGATTAGTCATATACTGTTGTACATATACTAGTGTAAAGTATTACCGCTTTTCTCTTACAATTTTGTTCATGTGACGTCTAATAAAAGTTCACTTATTTCGCAACCTGTCTTTTTCAGATCAGGTTAATTGAGATGAGGCCGGTGAGTTCAAGCAGGAAAACAGTTTATTGAATAGAAATCTATAAGATTTTGTATTTCAGGCAAAAAAAAACAAAAAAACAAGGCAATTATTATATGAATAGTTTATATGAATTGACTTGGAAACACTTTATATTTAGGATGAATTAACTATTTATGAGCAATAGTTCACTTCAAACAAATCAAATGACGCAATGAACAAGACACAACAGCACATGTTGATATTATGAAAGATAATTCACAAAAGAGTGTTGTGATGCTGCCCTAAGGTGAAGTGGAGTCACTGTGACCTCATTGTTTGCCAATAACAGCACTTCTTACAGTGTTTTATTCCTCTTGTACCACTGCAGTATGCCAATAATAATAATAATTATTATTATTTTAATTAATGAACATCACAACACTCACAAGAAACTGGGAAGTAATTTTTCCTGAAGACTCCTGTGATGGAAAACCTAATGACTGTTACAAAGTACTGACACTGGAGACCCATTACATAAATGTTAAATAAACATCTCCTTACAGAACAGAAAGCTTCGCCATATCAAACAATGGGTTATATCTGTTTCTTTTCATTTGAAAAAGTCTGTTTATTGTTTGCCTTAGATTATGTGGATTGTCCACCATCTGGAAATGCTGGAAATGATAATGTTTTCATCTCTAGAAATGATAATGTTTTAAAACAAGTCTATTAATAGAAACATGTGAAATTTCCTGCAGATGTGCAGTTATGGAAAATGAATCAACACCTTCTATGAATTCAACAGTGTAATGTATTGCAATGTAATATTAAGTAATTGTATCAGCTCTTCTATTAACTGATTTTACAAAAAAAAGAATCGAATAACACCTGTAATAATTAATGTTTAATCTATCTACAATAGTCAATATGAATTTATGCCTTAATTAATGTGTTTAGTTTAATTAATGACAAAATTAATACGCGTGAATAAATGATGGATTCCGACATTTAGGAACGATTGATTTCAGTTGATCTTTAGAAATATGCTGTTACTTAATTTATGCTCATTCACATTTAGTCATGAATAGAACTATTAATTCCATATATAAATAGTGAGCATTTTAGATAAAACTTAATACATGACCTTTCTTCCTTACCTATTATTTTTTAATGAATAAAATTCCACATCAATAACATCCTTAAGGCGAGTCAGCATGGAAAAAAAAAAAATCAACACTCTTCCTGGCCTTGGTTTTGAACTTGTGTCATGTTGAGTTGCTGTAATAGGACACAACCGCTGTGTTTTGACATGCATTTTCAGCACTTGTCTAACATTAGCCCTACTCCATCTTTTGATCTCACAGCTGGATAACACACTGTAAGAACCAGTGAGCACAAAAGCCTGAGAAACTCCTAAACTTGAGTTCATTCCATGGGCCTTGGTGTAATAGCCCTAATGAAAGTTACAGCCTGGCATTGTTTTAGCATTTACTCATTGGACAGCATACAAATAGAGCCACACAGCCGAATCCTAAAGATCAAACGCTGTAGTAATTTAGCAATACGTGTAATTTTCTCTTGAATGGATGGGTTCAGCATGAAATTAGCATAATTACATCTGGGATTATAAGTTTGTGATTAAAGCATCTTTGTGATTCATGAGTGATTAAGGAAAAGTTGACCTGGACTTCTTTTCCTGGACTAATCATTTATGGATTATTATACAATTAGTAATATATTTACTATCTAAGGACTAAAACATGGCAGAGTGTGCTGTTATAGCAAACTAATTAACAATGGGGTGGTGTGATGACATGAAGCAGAGAGCCATGTGAAGTTTTATTTTCTAAGCTAGCATGTCCCAGAGTGTTTGAATCCTCTTACACCACAGCAATTTGCCAATGCTAACAATTTTTATTCATTAAAAAATGACATGTAATGCTTTTCATTCATTTATATTTATGTATATTGAGGTGCAATGTCTGTGAAATGTAAACAGATGTTCCTTCAGCAGCCACTCTTTTATTCTCTCTCGATAATAAGACAAACAAAACCCCCAAAAAACACAGCTTGTCATGTTACCAAGAAATCGCAAAACCCTCTGTCTCGAAGACATTCCTATGTAAAGTAACAGCTTTAACAGCACTGTCTTTTACAAAGCATTGACCTTGGAGACTTCTTCCAAAAAATAAACATCACCATTTCAAAAATTATACATTTTTAAGAGCATGTGACACTCTGCCATATAAGTCCCAGTGAAAGTTGCTATTATAGAAAACAATAACATTTCATGTCAGCACCGGTTCTAGCTATAATATGGTTGCCTTCAGTTTTGACTTCCCATCAGGCCCTTGAGATTTTAACCAGATCACACGACCCTGTCACATGCTATTCCTCTCCATTTGATTACAATCATCTGCTTTGTGTGTCCCCTTTTAATTAGCTTTCCCCTTTGATTAAAGTCCAGATCTTCATTTGTCTAGGTGCTAAGTTGCTGTTGTACGTTGTGTATTTTATGCCTAGTTCACGGCTTGCTCAAATTAGGACTTGGTTTGACTTTGTATGTTTTGTTTGTCTGTTACTTAATAAAATGCTTGGACTTGCACCCATGCCCTTCATTACATAACAAACATATAAGAACAGGTGCATTAGTATAAACATTGCAGTCAGAACTACTGCCAGAGCTATCCTGTTATAGAAGAATAATCAACACCATCTGACTAGTCAGAATCGAGAACTGAACAGCGCTGTGGTATAAGAATATCTAACATGGGTGCAGATGTTGAAATGCATAGTCCAAAGATACTCTGACTGCTTAGACCTGCTAAAAATATCATCCTGCCAGCCTTATTGTAAAGGGTCCAGAAATAATATGACAGAAAACAGCAACAGAAAAGCAATGCAGTGAGTTGGCTTATATAGAGTTCCCATGACCTCAAACCATGGATTTTTTTTGGATGAAAGCTAATGACAGCACTTCTTCTTATTGTCGTTTCCTACTTTTCTGAAAAAAGTATAATTCCAGGATAATATTCCATGTGGTGTTGTTTTAATCTCCAAACAACGACCACCATTGTATGAATTAGTCTTAGGAATGATTGGATCTGAGTTCTTTAAAATCCTCTTTATACTCCAAATTTTAAATGCTTAGACGCCCTAGATAACTATAAAAGAAGTGACTAGTGCGATAACTCAGAGGATTTCAAGTCATCATCATATGCTATGCATGTGTAATGTGCAGGCAAATGACTACTTTTTTACTGCATTATTTTTCCTGGAGAACTCTAAAAGAATGTTACATCATATTGTTATATTGGTTTGATTTATAGTAAGACATAGATTTCCACCCTGTCTTTTCAGACATCATGACTCATAGCAAGCAAACGTCAGAATTAATCAGAATGCACAGTGAAATATTCATAAAGCCACAGGGCACAAGTTCAGACTATAATGTTTTAAATAGCTTGGAACAGTTGTAGAACATTTTCGTTATTAATTATATTACACAGTTAAAATAAAAAAAAATGCTGAGTTATAACCCAGTTGCTGGGATAAGGGGATGGGTCACTTTTCTGGGTTATTTCCTATTATGTTAATCCAACTTTTGTTAAAGTAGTTAACTCAGATTTGAGTGGTCAATAGGAGCTGATTCATTTTCTGTAACAGCAGCTCTGACAGTAGTTCTGCCTGCAAGACAAATTAATACTTGTTATAAAATGTTATCGTTTCTAACTACGCACGCAGGGACTTTGCAGTGATGCTATTTACCAGAGAACAACATACTGATATGGTGAAGGAGATATTTTATGTTTATGGACGGAGTCTCACTTTCTGTCAGCACTGTAACAATCAAGTTCTCCAGCACAGGAGAGAATTCAGGGCATTCCAGTGTTTTTTTTTTTTTGTATAAAATGGCTTATTTCAATTTATTTAACATTGGCCATTGTAATCTTTACAAAAGTGTCTTAGAATAAATCCAAGACAAATAATAACATTTCTACTACTGTAATGATTTATTTTTATTTTATTGTGCATATTACCTCCTTGACTTCACTTTAACATTACCAAGAACCCAGCATTCATGTTCAGAGATTGAACAAAACATCCTTATTTTGGTCTGCTTTAATGGTCCTGAAGGACACGGCACCTAAAAAACAAAAAAAAAAAAAAAAAAATCATACATACAAACATTAAAAGAAAAGAGGAGCAACTTTAAATAAAAACTGGCAGTAAAAAAATAAAAACATTTACCAAGAACTTCATTAATGCATTAATGTTCAGAGATCAAACATGTAGTACAGTTTATGCATTTTGTATTTGTATTATATATTATGTATTTTACATCCCAACATTCCTTAGACCTGCGTGAGAGAGAGAGAACGAGACAGACAGACAGACAGAAGATAGGAAGGGTAAAGGGCCTGAGATCTCTGTCCTCAGCCAGGTACTTTGCAATTTACAATCCATGTGGTGAACACATGTCTTCTGTCCATAGACCAATTGATTCGTTCTCCCTCACACAATTTGACAGGCTCTTATCTCTTTTGACAGGGTTATTCATTTTCCAAAAGAAAACGTCTAAGAATGTATGAAGAAGCTATAACTGAAAGATAGTCAATGTGACCTGGTGTGCATATTGGATGGATATTGTGCAAATGTAAATGGCGCACTTATATAGCTTTTATTCAAAGCGCTTTACACTTCACTAACCCACACACACACACCAATGGTAGCAGAGCTGCCATGCAAGGCGCTAAATTGTCATCGGGAGCAATTTGGGGTTCAGTGTCTTGCCCAAGCACACTTCGGCATGTCACATATGGGCCCTACGATTAGTGGACAACCCACTCTACCACCTGCGCCACAGCCGCCACAAATGTGCATAAGCTCTGATATAACCAGCGTAGAAGCTCAGGGCAAAAGGCAGGAGACACCCTGGATGGGGTGGCAAACCATTACAGGACACAACCAGCCTACAGCGCTTGACTTTGGACTGCGGGAGAAAACTGGAGTACAGGAGGAAACCCCCAAAGCACAGGGTGAAGGCAGGATTCGAACCCCCAACCCTGGAGGCGCAAGGCAAACATACTAAGCACTAAATTAAATTCACTTCAAGGAAGATGCAAGAGAGGCTGGTGAGAGAACAATTGTGCTACAAACAATTGATAACAAGAACTAACTTGCTTTGCACATGTTGCACAACACTAACTTTGTAATTATAAACTATTAAAAAGCACAATGACACATTTATTACTATATTGTGGTTGTAATCATTAGTGCGTTTGCTGTGGTATATGAGGAATAAAAGACTTCAGGATATGCTGTTATAGAAAATAATCCACTGTGGATCACACTTTGCTTCTGGTGGAGGAAATAAGACTTCATAACAGTGTCTTACACCGACCAGAGTCAACATTTTAATACATTTTAAATACTTTAAATAGATGAAGAGCCTTCATCTCCACAAGAGACCTACAGAAAGTAGCTCCAAATGCAAGCATTTAGATTGAGCTGATTGAACATGATGATGTTGCCCACAGGAGAGTCTGAGGTACGGGCCACACATCTGTTAGGCATATTGCCCTCCACAGTCATTATACAGGGATCATCAAAGGAAGTTGGAGTGGTGTGGTTTATTTCACACTTTCTTACTTTCTTGCTTTTGATACCAAACATTCTTGAACACTTTTATGCTCCAACCTCAGCATACTTGAAGAGCTTCACAGGAAAGCCTGTCAAACTGGACATTAAGAATGAAAACACATTCAGATGGTTTCAGTCAGCAGCAACTCTCCACACAGATCATATAAAATAGGACTGTGGTCACTGATATCTTGCTGTATCAACATTATTTTCTCTACTGATAACTGTAATTGAGATGACCTGGATATGCAGACATTCTTTCACTAAATCAATCAGAGTATCAAAGTGAAATAGTATATTGTAGTATACTCTATGTAGTGTATCTATTCCTTCTGCGTATGTGTCCACATGATGGTTACTATTGTTCCTGGAACCTCAAATGTGAGACATATACGAGCAGGTGGTGCAGCTCTTGTCCAAGGTAAGTCCTCCAACAATGCCGATAATGGATCTCTGTAGGAGATTTATTTCCAAAAAGGAGTTTAGGCATCAGCAGCCATGGTATGTGTGTTTCCAAAATGTTCCACTCTTTCAGCTGGATTTGGCTTCAGAATATGTCAGGATCTCAGGCGAGTCTGTGCTGCTGCCTGACCTTATGACAAACACAAAGAAAGAGTGAACACGGCTGGGTGTGAGTGTTGCTTTAAACCATATGAAACATCCCGGCTTAAGTCCAATAACATTCATGACCTTTTGCTTTGTCTTGAAAGCATTGTATATTGAAAGCATCTGACATGCGGTTATAATATTTCATTCATTTTAGTTCACAACTGACAATTTCAGGGTCAGGCGTTTGTTTTCTAAACCAAGACTGGACCATGGATTTAAACCTGAAGTGGACGTGGCCTAAACCAGAAGGATTTTATTCTAGTCTCAAACCAATAGTCTGTGAACTCTTTCTGGTGTGTTCTAAAAAATAAAAAAATAAAAAATATATATTCGCGTTTCAGTCAATCCAGTTTTTTTCGATTTTGTGCACGCAGAAATGAACGCAAAATCAAGCAAACACTGCAATCTTCCAAGGAGCATTCGCTATATTTCTAAATTACCGCAGATTTGTGTCAAGACGCATCATTTGACATCATCACAACGTGCATTCGGTCAAAGCCCTTTTTGATTCATGTGTGTTGAACACAAGTACAGCTAAAGGCCTCATTTAATAGCAAACATCACTGTAAAAGACAGTGCAAAACAATTTGCTTGCAACAACATGCAACTGCAATTTCACCAATTCAAGTTTTCTGAAGAAAAAAAAAGCACAAAAACAAAGAAATAAATGAAAATGCATCAAAATCAAGCATTTCTGGCTGCAACAACCGCAGAAGTAAAAACTCTGTGAAATCCTGTATGGAGTGAAGTACAAGTGCAGGAACAAATACTTAATACATCTGAAATAAATATACAACATGGAAAAGTCCTTGCAAGCTCATAAGCTTCTGTGTTTCTAATTCTGTGAGTTTTATATGCAACAGAGGTGATTTGTTTTAATGCTTGAATCCAAATGATGCAACATTCTGCTGTAAGATTTTCTTCCAGACTTATGGGCTCATTGTGAAAAAGTATTCATGGGGGAGTGGGGAGCAAAACACCCACTGCCAAAGCACAATTTTATTTTGTAATATTGTTATATTGTTTCATTCATTGATTAATATGCTCATTTACAGTAGTACATTTATGACTGTTGGGCACACTACCTCGGTTTACAGAGGTAAAAAAAAATCTTAAATATCATATTGTGGAATATATTATTTTTTCCTGTCAGCACTTTGCCTTAAAAATAAATTTATGTTTCATGTAGGATGTAAATAATGGCTTGTTTCAAGTACACATTTAGTTAAGTGTTAACACAGGCAGCATGGTGGCACAGCAAGAAGAGTTGCTGTCTCGCAGCTCCAGGGACCCCTGTTCAGACCTGAGCTTGGGTTCCTGTATGAGCATGTTCTCCCTGTGTCTATGTGGGTTTCCTCTGGGCTCTCTGTTTTCCTTCTACTTCCCAAGAAAGTCCTTTTAGTTAGATTTATTTTGGATTTTTGTGGAAGCAAGTGCAACAGCACCACCATTGGTTATGAAAAAATTAACAGAAAGGAATAAAGACATGATATTGGGGCTGATTTCCAGGTAGAAGCAAGTTGAGGCTTTGCTACAGTGCGGAAATAGCTCAGTTGGGAGTATGTTAGAATGAAGCTCTAAGGGTCTCTGGTTCAAGCCTGGGTTTTGGCAGCTGAGAATAATGCACTTCTTCAGAACTCTGTATTTTGGGCAGTGGTGGCTCAATGGTTAAGGCTTTGGGTTTCTGATCAGAAGGTCAGGTGGTCATACCCCAGCACTGCCAAGCTGCCACTGTTGGGCCCTTGAGCAAGGCCCTTAACCCTCTCTGCTCGAAGTCTGGTGTATCTTGCTTGACCCTGTGCTCAGACTCTAGTTTCCTAAGAACCTAGGATATCTGAAAAAAGAATTTCATTGTGCTGTAATGTATATGTGACCAATAAAAGCGGATTTCTTTCTAGCTCAGACTATACATTCATGTATCCTATCAGTGTGTCTGGTGATTGCACACAATAAAAGGCCCACTAGATGTGATCTGCAGTTGGGCTGATATTTTTCACACACTAATAACTCATCCATCACTCATCAGCAGCAGTGATTGAGAAGATGTGTGTGAAATACAGTCAGGGGTGTAATGAATGTGAATGAAAATGAATATTTACTCTATCATTCTTTTCCCCCCAAAGATGTTCTTTGGAGAAGAAACTAAAAGTATATAGACTAAGCACACATTAAAACAAAGAAGAGACTATATTGTATACTGCAGTTATTGTACTATAGCCTATATACTGTAGTATAGCTCTCACATCATCACATGACCAGTCATTACTACAGCACAATTCCTGAAAATTCGAATCATATTATAAATTATTTTTAAAACAAAGTAGAAGAAAATGTAGTTTTGTACTATGACACGATTGGATGCAATGAAACATAGAATAAAAGCAGATTTTATATTCTCCATTAAAATCAAGTTCAAGCTGCAGCTTAATCAGAGGTTTATTTATTTTTTATCATAGATTACAGCTCCTCTCTGCGCCCTTCTCTGACATTGTAGTAACAGCTGGATGTGATGGCTAACACTACTCAGGAGACTAACTTTTCTTGAGCAAAAGATGTGAAATCACAGGAAATCTCTCACAAAGCCTACTGAGAGACACACAAAAGACACACAAAAAAAGATGAATAAGATTTAACAAAGGAATTCGTTTTACTCGCCTTGTTTGCAAAGATAGTTTTGTTTATAATGGCTTTGCTACAGATCTTATCTTAATGTATTTCATCTCACCATAAGTCTGCTTTGTTTTCTGAAATGATGCCCTGTAAACTGCATCAAATTTACAAAAGAATATTAGATTCCAATTTCATTTAGCAATGAATGTTTGCGAAGAGCAATCTAATGCACAGCTTCTTTCAAGCATAACACACATGCTGAGATTACACTGATATTTAGTTCCTCAGACAACACTGGTAATTATCTATAAATTGTCCTCAATGCTGGAAAGAATGAATCATGTCAGAGTGCAGTAGGGTAAGGCATAACTGTCTAGGCTGACATTCCCAAAAGCATCGCAAAGCAAAAATCATCGTAACTGCGAGAGAGGGTGTTCAGTGTGATGCTCGCTACGGGCAGTGGTGGCCCAGTGGTTAAGGTTCTGGGTTACTAATCAGAAGGTCAAGGGTCGAAGGTCCCCGAGACCGCCAAGCTGCCACTGATGATGGGCCCTTTAGCAAGACCTGTAAACCTATCTGCTGTATCATGGGTGATTCTCTGCACTGACCTGATCCTCCTAACAAGCTCGGATATATGAAGAAAATTATTTTACTGTACTGTAAATGTTTATGAGAAAAAATAAAGTCTTGTTTTCTTTGTCTAACATTTGACAATGATCTTTGTGCTGGGATGCTTTTGGGAAATATGGCCCTGTGCTTCTCTGGTATCGAAAGCTTTAATAGTTTTGTTACGCTCAGATATTATACTCAGACATTCCAGAGAGCAGCTTTTCATATGATGTAATACATAAGTAGACATTGGACCTTGGACATATGAGCCTCGATCTGACTATTTACAAAAAAAAAAAAAAAAAAAGGAAAAATGTTAATATCCCACCCATACAGAAAAGTTTAGTGCATTTTTTCCATATGTGATTGTTTGACACGGTTAATTTATTTTCAAGAAAAAAAATTTCTTTTTTATTATAATGATTTTATTATTTTTTTTTTTTCAAGTGGTAACATTATTCAGATGATGTCACATGGATTTACTTAGGGTCACACGTGCTTCAGGGCATACCATTATGGAATGAATATATATATATATGTGTGTGTGTTAAACAATTACTGGCACCCTTTTAGTCAATACTTTGTGCTACCCCCCTTTGCCAAGATAACAGCTCTGAGTCTTCTCCTATAATGCCTAATGGGGTTGGAGTATACATGGCAGGGGATCTGAGACCATTCCTTCATACAGAATCTCTCCAGATCTTTCAAATTAAGAGATCCACGCTGGTGGACTCTCCTCTTCAGTTCACCCCATAGGTTTTCTATGGGTTTCAAATCAGGGGACTGGATGGCCATGGCATGACCTTGATTTTGTGGTCAGTAAACCATTTTCGTATTGATGTTGATGTATGTTTTGGATCATTGTCCTGCTGGAAGATCCAACCACGACCCATTTTAAGTTTTCTGGCAGAGGCAGTCAGGTTGTCTTTTAATATCTGTAGATATTTGATATAGTGCATGATGCTGTGTATCCTAACAAAATGTCCAGGTCCTCTGGCAGAAAAACAGAAAAAACATTAAAGAGCCACCAGCATATTTAACCGTGGGCATGAGGTACTTTTCCATATGGCTACCTCTCTGTGTGTGCTAAAACGACCTCTGGTGTTTATTGCCAAATAGCTATATTTTGGTTTAATCTGACCATAGAAGCCGATCCCATTTGAAGTTCCAGTAGTGTCTGGCAAACTGAAGAGGCTTGAGCTTGTTTTTGGATGAGAGTAGAAGTTTTCTCTTGAAACCCTTCCAAACAACTTGAAGTGATGTAGATGACTTTGGATTGTAGTTTTGGAGACTGTCTGACCCCAAGACACAACTAACTTCTGCAGTTCTCCAGCTGTGATCCTTGGAGATTTTTTGGCCACTCAAAGCCATTCTCCTCACAGTGTGTTGAGACAATATAGATACATGTCCAATTCCAGGTTGATTCATAACATTTCCAGTTGACTGGAACTTTTTATTTATTGCCTAAAGGGTGGAAATGGGCATTTTCAATGCTTGTGCTATTTTTTTTATACTTCCAGACACTTCCAGTTTTGTGAAGCTCAACAACCTTTGGCCACACATCACCACTATATTCCTTTGTCTTACCCATTGTTATTGACTAAATAAATTCGGCACATGTGTTACCTCATATTTATACCTTTGTGAAACAGGAAGTCATGGTTGAACAATTTCCAGTTGTCTGGAAAAAATGTCAATTGGAATACGTCAAATATCTTTTTCTTATATGAATTCATAGGAGTGCCAATAGTTTATTTTATTTGTATTTTTTTTATAAACCTGTGTTGAATTTGCAACAAAGTTACAAAACAAAATATGAACAAAAGTTCAAAGGTTAAACAATAAAGACACATTTTCACAGCCTTCTTTGCTCATATTTACCAAGAGTGCCAATATTAGTGGAAGGCGCTGTAGTTCATTCTTGATGACAGCGTCACTGACGAAGGAACAACCAACACGTTATCCCAGATCCACTGATATGTAGAAAAGCCTTATTTGAATAGGTTTTGTCCCAGGCTCAGATATTCTGTACAGTAGACCTGCTTGATAAACCTGATGTTGTTGCCATAAGCAAGTTTTTCTTTTTTTTTCTCTCTTTCTTTTCTTTTTTAAAGTAATGACTGCCACTTGTTTTCTAGACAGATTCCTAATGTTGCTCAACTTTTCTCAACTCAATCTTTTCTTTCTTTTTATAATATCAGAACACAAGAGCCACAGAGTTCTGGGACTGGGGAAAAATAATCACAACAGTCTCTTCTACAAACTTTATATGCTGTCTCTAATGCTGACCAGAAAGCTCAGTGAGTTACAGGCCATAAAATGACATTTACAGAGATCTTGCTGAGCCAAGAGTTAACAGATTCAGTTGTTTTAAATTCTCTTTAAAGCTCTTTTTTGGACAAGGGGGTCAAAAACTAAATCAAGACTGACATGATTAGCAGAAAAGTGTTGGTGAAGTGAAAATTTATATAGGAAAGGTGAAGTCATGATGGTCTGTAACTGATAGATTTATTTAAATAGATTCCTAGTCGCTATATACAATATCCTGAAATGGTATTTTACATAGAGAAGTGCAACGTGTCAGGATTTTGCAGTCAAATGCCAAAAACAGTATAGGACACAAATAATTATATTTATTACATTACATTTATTTATTTAGCAGATGATTTTATCCAAAGTGACTTACAAATGAGGAAATACAAGCAAAGCGATATATATCAAGTTGAGAACAATGCTACCATACAAGATCTTTTAATGGAGTTCTAGAAACCAAAGTGCGCAGAGTAGAGGTGTACGAACCAGAGTACGTTTTCAAAAAAAAATTAAATTTTTTTTAAAGGATACTGTGGGGTTGGCATTTTAGGGGTTAGTTAGGCGTTCATGGAAGAGGTGAACTAATGCTTGGTCAGTACACCAGACTTATCATTTCCACCTGTAATATCACAGGGACTTCTCTCACATTTAATGATGTGATGAAAGAAGCATGACTAACCTCATCTGACCCAGCATTACAGACCATGCCACTCTTCACAACCTTGAACAAGATCTCCTTGTTTGTTGGGTTCTTAATTACAAAGGGGCATTTTCCACTTCTCTATGCATGAGTAATAGCCTGGAACGCAGCAGCCCTGAACCCAACCAGGTCTTTTAGCTCAATCACAGAGTCTGCTCATCCACAAGTGCACAGGAATTAATCTGAGTGCCACCCAGCCTGCCAGCCATGCCCACTCGGTACATGTCTGGGTGGCCGAGTTTGAGTGATCGCAACATTGGGATGTCAGTGTACATATGATGCACCAGCAAAACAACAAGACACAATAACAGACTGTCTGCTTACTGTAAAGCAAATATACAGTATACTGTATGTGGCCTCAAACGTGTGTGGCCTCATCCCTTGAGTGGTTTAACGAGACTGTCTGGCTGTCTGTGCTAAATGTGAATTAGCTTCAGCCATTTTGGCACCGATGTACACATAATGTCTGGATAGAAATCAGTGGACAGTGGAGGAAAAAAAAGAGGCATAGTTCTTCAAAAAAACTGTCTCTTCCCATCCTCTAGGGAGATATGGTTCTTAACTTACTGAGACTTCTGGAAGATACTTAACTATGTCCAATAGAACTAAGAGCTTTCAATCTAATTTGAAGAACTGTATGATATACCACTTCTTGGCAAAAAAAGGGGCATAAAAGAACCACAAAATAAGCAAGCCAGTACATACTGCTTGGTACATAAGGCTGAGAAGAACAAGCAGTGGAAAATACAATCCCGTATGTGTAAAATGTAATTTCTTTCCCTAAATTAAATGAAGAAACAGTGTTCAGCATGAACAATTGAATATTAATATCTCTATCTTTTTAGACTTTTTACAGTTTTACTGAGTGTATAAGTGATGTGCATACGAGTACTACGTTGGAACTACTCTTTTATTTAAAAAAGCATCAATCAAAGTTGGTGCTTAACCTTCAGGAGATGTTAATGATCCATTCAGATTTTCAAAGCATATGAAATGTTTTGTCAAACATGCAGTTACCCATTCATCAATGTTCCATAACGCTTATCCTACGTACTGTAGGCTTACATGGGGAAGCCTTGAGCTTATAACAGGGAACTTTTATTTAGTCTTTATTTAACCTGGATAGCGTCTCTGAGACTACATCTCTTTGAGAGGAGTGTCCTGGTCAAGATGGACAGCAGTCACAATCAATTACAATCACAACTTACAAAGAAGAACAAATTAAAACACTTAAAAACAATTACGCATCATAGACCCATCTTCCAGTTGCTGAATAGTAGATTTAAAATGTTCCCTAGACAACAAGTTTTGTCTTTTCAATTTCAATTGGAGAGAATTCCAGTCTGACCGAGGTGCATATATAAAAGATTTTTCCCAGTTCAGTTTGGACAGAAAGAACAGAGAGTATGACAATTTAATACTTTGGTGTTTGTAAATGATTAAATACCTGTGCATTTTTCTTCTAGTGGACATAGAAGGCCAAGGTACTCTGTTATACAAAGTACAATGATGTGTTGAAGGTTTACAATCTGATATATATCTTAGAGTATCATAATACACAGCATAAATAGAAGAAAGAAGATGAGATGGAGCAAACTGATACACTACATCACCACAATCAAGTACAGGTAAAAAAGTAGCAGAAACTAATTTCTTTCCTATGTTAAATGAAAAACAAAACTTGTTTCTAAAATAAAACCCACACTTTATTGACATTTTTTTCTTTAGTTGAGTAATGTGAGAGTTAAAAGACAATGTGTCATCAACAAGGATGCCAAGGTATTTATACTCTTTTACTGACTCCTTGTAAGGTCTTGCATTGTAAGATTTGGAGTTGGAAGGCCTGAGTTTAACAATGTGGTGGATACGGTGTTAAAATAAGTTCATATCATGAAATAAAATAAATGTTTAAATTCACCACTGCAAAAGTGAAACAGAAAAGTGCACAAAACGCTAAAATCAGTTAAAAACAAGAAAAGATAAACACAGACGGATCCTTGAGAATGACAACATGGGGCACAAGGTGGAGGACACCCTGGACAGGGTGCCAACCCATCGCAGGGCACAATTGCACACTCATTCACAGACCCATTCAGACACTAGGGACAATTTGGAAATGACAGTCAGCTTAAAATACACATCTTGTAGAAAACCTTAAAGGACTGGGGTAGAAAACCGGAGGAAACTCCTGAAGCACGGGGAGAACATGCCAGCACACAGGGCAAGAGGCGATTACATATATATATACAAGGTGTTACATTGTATATATACAATGTATATAATATATATAATATATATATATATTATATATATATATATATATATATATATATATATATTTTTTTTTTTATATTTTATACACCTCATACTCAATGTTCCCATGATATGCTCCAGATCCACAGAGAGTCTGACCAGGATAAAGTGGTTAATGCAAATGAATGAATGCAATGTCAGTAAAATGTCCAAATAAGTGTTTAAATGTGTTATAATTAAAATGATTTGACTAGAATTCCCTTTAACCGTCATAAAAATAATAAATGTTTACTACATGTGACTTGACAACATTTAATAATTTGGTGTTTAATTTTTTTTCTTACATACTTACAGTACATATGAGGGGAAAAACACATGACCATTGTTGAGCAGTCATTTTAGTTTCAATGAACATTAAAGTAATTAAGTAATTTTAAAAATTCTCTGAAATTTGGAGTTGGAATCACTGTGCAGAATCATTTATATTATGACAGACTAATGAGTGAAAAATGTTTCCTAATCCAATATAGCTTTATTGGGGGGTATTATTTACAGCCTGCTGACCATCATCTGGCAGAGGTCAGATGCTTGGAGGGAATATTTTCCTTTGATAAATGTGCAGTGCTCTCAATGATCTGCGCGGAATAGGAAAGATCACACTGAAAACCTGATGGCTGAATTTGGACATATGAGACTATTTATTACGGACCACTATATCATTACGATTGCATTTTCCGAGGACCGCATTGAAAACAAGCACAGCTGGATTCTTTCATTCAGTTCCAAAGCAAAGTGATTTTTGAGATGGTTTTCAGGTATTAATCACAATGAAAGGCAGTTGTGTGTTGTAATGAGCACATGGTAATGGCCATATCTGTGTCTTTACAGAACAAAGACCGGCAGCTGATGATTGATTTTGGTCATTTTCTATTGCCTGAGAAATCCAGGCTTATATACGATGTTCTGGATAGTCCCATGCTTTGAAAACTCATTGACTAGGTTTAAAGGTAGTGCACGTAATGTATCCATGTATGGTGACCTAGCTTGCTATTTAATTGCATTGCTACAAACTAAGAGAGAAAAACAACTCCTGATAATTTTTTTCATTTGTGACCTAAACAAAAACTGACCAAGCCATTAGCAAACATTTTGGCAGTGACCTGTGGTGTTCTCTCCATGTATTGCAAGTAGAAACTTGAAATTATTTGAGTCTGGCTTCTGTCTTTATTTTCCCTGCATATGTTAAACTGTGAGGTGCCTGTGTGTAGTAAACAGGAAAGTTTTTTTTTATGAAGCAGTAAAGTGGTACAGTATGCAGTATAAAGGGTAGAAATGTAATGCAATGATATAGAACTCCAAAAGGATAGCATCTAAGCCAAGAAGTCTATTATTGTCGGGTCCAAAACATTTGAGCAAATTGGCCTCTCTTCTCTGACCAGCAGTAGTTATAAACAGAGTACATTGGCCTTTCTGGCGCCACTAGAGTTGCAGTATATCTAATAAAGAAATAAACAATTTGGGACACTTTCCTTTTCCTTTTCATGTGAAGCTGATTAAAATTGTGACAGACTTGCAATTTTTATTTCCTCTTCTCTGTTTTGCCCTTATTAACGCTTTCCTTCTCTCATTCTGCCTGCTTAGTGACAGATAACTAAAATGGCAATGACAATCATCCAGCAATCACACAGTGCCATTTTACAAAGGTTTGTAAAATATCTGCTTTCTCTTATCACACAACCGAGTGATCCAGACTATATTCAAAACTCAAACACTGTAGGATGTTGTGTAGTGACTGCACATCCAGATAATGTAAAGTAACTAAGTAAAATTGCCTTTTAAATTTACTCTATATAAATTCGAGATAAACCTGATAACATGTATGTTGAATTACATGAAGGGCAGGGTGGCTTAGTGGTTAGCATGTTTGCCTCACACCTCCAGAGATTGGGATTTGAAACCCACCTCTGACCTGCGTGTGGGAAGTTTGAATATTCTCTCCATGCTTCAGGGGTTTTCTCCAGGTACTCCAGTTTCCTCCCCCAGTCCAAGGACATGCATTGTGGGCTGATTGTCATCTCTAAATTGTACATTGTGTGTGCAATCGTGTCCTTTTTGTGCAATTGGCACCCCATCAGGGGTGACCCCTGCCTTGTGCCCTGACCCTGGGATAGGCTTCAGGCTCCTCTGTGACCCTGTGTAGGATAAGAGGTATGAAGGATGGATGGATAGATGAATTATATGAAGTTGGAAGAAAAGCACAATTTCATATTTAATATGAAATATGAAACACACACAGAAGCACTGCGTATCCTTGTCTTACTATCCTTGATAAATTGATAAATATTATTGCAGCTAATTAATGCCTAACCTTAACCTTACCAACCAAAAGGAAACTGTGTGAGACATTTAGTCTTTTTCCTTTTTAAATAAATACTGCCGTGTTTAAAAAGTATTTTTTTTCCACCCTCATGGGGGTTTGATCTTGTATCAAGGCATAAAACTATGCATCTCCAACACATTTCCAGTCAAATATTGTATCCTAATATACATTGCTGCTTTTCACATGTAAGTTTCTCACAGCTCATAACAGTAAAAGTGTGATCTAACACCCTGCTGTATGTTATGTTTCTGGCAGACATGAAGGCCCCCGGTTGGAGGGTGAGACAATGGAAAGAGTGAGGAAAAGGTACATGTGGTAAACATATCACTTTGCTTAAGATCCCTTTAACTGCAATTAATCTTTCGGTTTCAGTATGAATAACAGTGAAGGTACACAATGTACTGTGGTATTGTGTTTGTGTGTACAAGGATGAAACTTGTTGGATTAGGATCATTGATAAGATGTTAAGCTTCCAATTATGAATATGTCTGGTGACTCAGGAATGCATTTTCTAATATTCTACTACATAATTAAAAATATATATTTCTAAACGGAAATAGTTTAAAGTCTGGTTACCTCTAACAGGGAGGGGAAAATGCATTGAAAGATCCCTCTGAAAGACAACAGGACATTGATTAGCTGAAAGCAAGCACTATTTAAAAAAATTAAATAAAATTAGCATTTAGTTTAATAATAAACCAAACCCCACCCCCCTTTCACCTCACAATAAAAATCCAAGTACCATGTTTGCATATCATTAGATTTGCAAACTTTCACACTAAATACTGTATATATGATTGATTTAATATATGTACATTTCCATAGTCAATATAGATTGGGTTTAATCATGTAATATTGTTTAAACTATTTCCGAAATTATATGGACCAAAGGAAAAAAACACAAGTTTACAGTACACCTTCCTGATGTTTTTGAGAAAAAAAATCATTCACATATTAAAAAAAAAAGAAAAAAAGAAAAAGAAAAAAAAAAAGAGGCTGACATTTAGCTTGCGTAATAAATCCATATCAACACAGAGTACATATTTCAAAGTGAAATACGATTTTCTGCCTGGTTAATATTCATTTCCTCCGGTGGATCTTTTCCTGCTTGTCACTTACTCTGTTGATGTAGAAAAATCGTATTAATTCTACCACGCAACACACCTCAAAAACCCAGTAAATATACAAGACATCCCCTACAGTTTCTAAAACTTTGTCAGTGTTTCTCATCAGATGGTTTGATGACTCTAACAGGAAATCCATGTCTTGCATCATAGTATTTAATAGTATGATATAATATGTCTCCCCTGATGAAGTACAAACAACATTAAGACATTACCTTCTAGCTCGCAATGCATAATTCATAGCTAAAATTGTTTAAACAGAACATGTGGCTCTTACTAGCTTCAAATGACAAACATCTGAATGGTGTTCAAAATAAATATTTATGTTTGCAGAATATCCATAAGTTCTCTGCAAACCCTATACTTTTGAACCGTGACTCTTCACCATTTCCTGAATACATCAGCTGCTGATCTTTGCAGAATATTAAAGAGCTTTCAGCTTCTATTAGCCAGAATGATAAGTTGCTCATAAAATGAGAACCGAGAGCCATAAAACGTCAGTGACCCAGGTGGCTTTTCTACAGTTTAACAGGGAATACTATCCTGGAGACCAAAGTAATGAGCAGCTGAAAATACAATTGAAACAACATTTAGAGTCAATACTGATTTTAGAGGACACAGGACATATCGGTACCTGGTTTCCCATGAGGATTATAAATCAATCAATCACTTATGGCAGATCCTATAAAGAACACAACATGGCTGGTCTTTTATATACATGTTGGCCACAACTTGAAACAATTTTATAATCGAATGTGAATCCAACAGCTACATGTGTGATGTTGGGAAACTTAATGATCTTTTATAGAATATGATGCTAATAACTCCACTGCAAGAAACAATCTTACATCAACTTGTGGGCTTTGAGATTTGAGGGATTTGAGTGTATTTACTATGAGAGAAAGTCCACAGAACAGCTAAGATCATTCCAAGAAAAATTAGTTTTACAAGCTTAGTGGTTACTAAAATGCAATAGCTAGTTCATGCAGTAGTAGTAATTGTTAGTATTCTTGACTATTATTACTAATAATATTATTACCTGTTTGGAATTTGGGCACAAGATCACAGAAACAGACCTGGTGATGTTTTACAAATCTTTAACTGTCTAGTTTTGGTGAGTTTGCACCCACAGTAGCCTCAGATTCCTTTTGTTGGCTGACACAATGTGGCCTTGTTGTAGCCCATCCACTTCAAATTTCTGCATGTTGGGCATTCTGAGATGCTTTTCCATTCACCAAGGTTGTAAAGAGTGGTTATGTTGATTTCCTGTTATGTTGATTTAAATAACACCCAAGGGTGTTATTTAAAAATATGGATATTTATAAATGTTGTTTTGGATGTTTGTTTTATGTCTTCTCCACTAATATACACACAGAAAGGGGCGGAAACAGATTTCCAAACTAAATTTTCAAAGACTGAATGTATGTAATAAACCATATTTTCTGTAAAATAAAAAAAATAAACAAAACATCACTGAGACTGCATGAGATGTCTCCTGCCAAGACAGAAGCGAGTATTATGCATAGTATTTACTTATTTCTATCACAGTTTATCCGTTACATGCACGGATTTTAGATAACATTAGCAACATGGTGAAACTGTCATTCCGGGGTGAAGAGGCTATGCTTTGCCAAAAATATCTATGTACATTTTACATTTATTAATTTCCAGCATTTCTGATATCCGCATCTGTGCAGCACAATAAAACCTACTCTGTTTTGTTTTATTTTCTTATAACAGTTTTATCAGCTCATTTCTGAAAGGCGCTGACAGAGTGGAAGCTGAAAGTGATGCAGGAGAGGACGGGGAAAAGGGCAGGATTTCACCTGTGCCTGGCTTTATATTGAGGAGCCGAAGCCCATAAACTGCTTTTATTCATTATAAAAAATCCTTTACAATATGTTTTAACCAGACCACTGAAATGATTCAAACAACACCTGTAATTCATATCTGCACACAACACTTCTGTGAAGCAATGGAAGCCAGAGCATTTTGCTTTCTCTTCTCTGTAGTGAGTAGGTCTTTAACTCCGGCAGTGTTTTTAAGAGACCTGTGAGAAAGCAAGCCAAATAAAAGATAAAAAGATAATGTTTTCACTTGCCTGGGTTACACAAGAGGCCGACTTAAAGGGTCTCCTGTGCAGATGTTGGTGCCTAAGTGGAACAATAGTATTGGAGCTTAAACAGTCACCTACATTAAGGTTTTAGGAAAATGAAAAAGTTGCCGTATATTTTCCCATGTAATGTTTCTCTGTAGGCCTAAGCAAAATACTAACGCTTTGTGGTTCAAGAAACATACTTTAATGTATTGAATTTTTCTTTTACAGCATGTCAGTAAACACTGCTCCTGGTGTAAAGGGCTTGTGAAATATCTGGTGGCCTTATAACTGGTAGCTTGTGGCAAACCTGACAGTGCAATGAAAACCACATGTTCTGGAGAGAGACCAGTAGTGAAAGGCGCTTACGAGTGTAATTATTATTTTCATGTTAAATGCGTACAAGAATATCTTATGATCTTTCATGTAGGATAAAAAAGAATATATTTTAATGCCATTTAGCGTAATGGTAATGATAAGTATATGATAATCTGAATTGGACCTGGCTGAAGGTTTTGTGCTTTTTCATCGCCAGCAGGGACAAATCTGCATTTTTATCATAGGAGGATCTGACAAGGCAATCTAAGTCAGAGTGTTTGGAAATCGGGCTGAAAATGAGGCGTGTAATTAGCATGCTCTGCATGTTTGGATAAAATCTGGTGAAAGCTTTCTTAACTATGGAACTTTTTTATGGACACTGGCAGAATAGCTATTCGAGCTTAAATCATGCATTCTAATAAGGAATTAATATATTCATGATTGCAAAGAGATCATTGTCTGGCCACTTTCTCCAAAACTAATTAAATCTTTTAATAAAAGAACTTTTATAAAGGTTTCTCCCCCTAACCCCCCCCGTCACCATGAATTTAGCTACAAAAATACTGAGCTGTTAAATAAAATGTGTGTTGCTAATCTCACTATAACCAGATTTAATACATAAAAAACATCATTTTCATATTTATGTTTATATACGTGTTAAACTAGCAAGGCCAAACTGCATGCATTCATAAAACTGGAAACTGGAAACATTGTTTGCCCTGTAATACATTTTAAGCACTTAAACAAATGAATTCATTTTAGAACCAGGATACAGAGGTTATGTGTAGATTAGTCTTGTCAGTTACTACACCTTGTTTTATGAGAAAGGTCTGCCACCTAGTGGAACCATAGTGTTGATACAAGCTGGGCTTAATGTTTTTCCCAGGCAAAATCCATCCCATATATATTTATTACCAAATTTAAAAATGTGTTTTCATTGGCACTATTTTACACCTCAGATTTTTACCCTTATTCAGATAGGCAGATGACATTTAATGGCAAGCCTCCAAGTGTTATTTCAGTCTTTCTTCACTTCTGTTCCTATGAAGTCTGGTGCACTGATATGTTCTCACTCTTGAGCTATCTCTGCTTTTCCTCTTTACTTGCTGAAATGGCTCTCTTGAGCCCAGTTTAACAGACAGTCTGCCCTTGCTGGGTGTTACAGCTGGAAGTCAGGGATATGATGCATACTGGTGAGGACTGAAGAGTTTATGCCCAATCAAGCTGGATCACGGTTCTGACACAGACATATAAAGTAGAAAATATAAAATATGGTATATGTGAAAGAACTGCAATAAGGCTAGTCAAATGATATAACTCTGCATTTACATAACACCCTAAAAGAATGTATTGGTTAATGATTATACAAAAACTAACAAATGTGAGCACGAGATCACCATACCTAACTTTCTCTTCATTGACTTGATCTATGCATTAAGATGATATCCATTCAGATAACTAAAGCATAAGACACATCTATTGTTAAAACACTGCATGGCAACTTTTTAAGTGTCGGAATGTAAACATTTCTTTTTAAATGTGACATTTTTCTTGACTTCCTCAGTAGAGTTACATGTAAGCTCAGATCGTGTCACAAAATATTTACATAACTTTACATAACATAAAAGATTGCTGTGGTTACACCTCTTGGCTGCAGAACTTAGTTTGTTAAGCTAGCAAAATAACTTGGCTAATATTGATGATGAACACAATAGTTTTGATTGTTAGGGTAGATTTTGACAGGACTGACTAATGCGAAATAAATCACTGAGAATATGATGATGCAAATAGTATAATCAGCTCTTGGCAACACAGGATATATTTGAGCTGATTTACTAGCAGTTTGCCAGATGGTTTTTATAGTAAGTAATTAAATACACATGTACACAGCTAAAAAAAAAAAAGACCATTAAAGATTTCTAGTTATTCGTAATGAGTTTTAATGTGTTTCAAGTGGTCTGTAATGGTAGTTCAATGGGATATGCTGTTTTCCATGGTTCCTGCTGGCTTAAATAATTTTATACTGATGATAATTTTTTACCCATGAAAGGAGGGTGGTAGTATTTAATAGTAACTAGGTATTTTTCCAGCAGGGTATTTTCGGACCTGCCATTTTAATGCTAGAGGTCATTTTTAGAATTGCTTAATGCATATTAATCCATCCATCTATCCATCTTCTATACCGATTATCCTACAGGGTCGCAGGGAACCTGGAGCCTATCCCAGAGAGCATCGGGCACAAACGGGGTACATCCTGGACGAGGTGCCAGTCCATCGTAGGGCACAATCACATACACACTCACACACCCATTCATACACTACAGAAAATTTGGACATGCCAATCAGCCTACCATATATGTCTTTGGACTGGAGAGGAAACCGGAGTACCTGGAGGAAACCCCAGCACAGGGAGAACACCCTGCACACACAAGGCTGCGGCGGGAATCGAACCCCCAACCCCGGAGGTGCAAGGCAAATGTGCTAACCATTAAACCCTCATAGAATTGGTAAAGATTTTCATGGTTACAATGGGATTTGTATTGATTTTAATAGAAACTGTGATGGTCCCTGTGGATCTCTACTGGTAATGTATTGCCTTATATTGGTGGCATGCTATGTCTAGTGGATACCGTCCATCCATCTTCAACCGCTTACTCCTTTTCAGGGTCATGGGGAACCTGGAGCCTATCCCAGGAAGCATCGGGCACAAGGCGGGGTACACCCTGGGCACACTCACAAACACACTCACACACCCATTCATACACTACGGACACGCCAATCAGCCTACCATGCATGTCTTTGGACTGGGGGAGGAAACCCCCGCAGCACGGGGAGAACATGCAAACTCCGCACACACATGGCCCCGGCCTGAATCGAATCCCGGACCCTGGTGGTGTGAGACGAACGTGTGTGTGTGTGTGTGTGTTTTTTTTCCCCAGCAGAGGAATTCGTTAACAATATTCATTTTGCGCTCCATATATCATAGCGGAATATATCATTTTGCGCTCAATATATCATAGCGGAATATACCGCTGGAAAATATACAGCGGAGCACCAGAATATAAAAACAAACAAACAAACAAACATAATCACTGTCTACACGACTCCTGTGTAATTCCCATCACTAGTACACGTAGTGATGTTGCGCAAAACTCCCTCACCTTCTCGCGCGTCTCGCTACTTAGCTGCCATAGCAACGGACAATGCACGCGCGATGTGAGCTCCTCCCTCCTCCGCCGGACAGCCGCAGACAAAAGTCAAACAAAGCTTCTAGACAGAGAAAAGTGCAACAAGGTCAAAGAAGGTGTAAAATGAAACAAAACACCAAAAACAGCGAGTTGTAGGAGGTTATCCATCATTACATTGACCTTAGAACAATTTCCAGAAATTTCCCAGGCTTTATCTGGACAGGTGTTACCGGAGACAAACTTTTTTTTTTCCTCAGGAAGATGAGTTAACGACGCCTAAACCCTGGAACTAACACAAGGTAGGCTAACTATTTGTAATTATTTAAATGATTGAATTGACTCTAAATAACTGATATACATTTAGTCGTCATGTCCTAGGCTTGTTTTGGCTCAGCAGGAAGTGTGCGTCCCTGTAGGTAAACTTGCACAGGGTTACGGGTTGTGTCCCAAATCACTCTATACGCCTTACCGATGTGCACTACACACCGAGCAGGAAGTGCTGAATTTCACACCCTAGGTAGGGCACTGTATGTCCTACCGGGAGTAATTTGGGATTAGGCCCGTGGCAGTGTTTGTGATGGAATCCACCATGGAGGAAAGATCTAATGTGAGCTTTGCCTTGTTTAATCTGCTTTAAAGTGAATTGTAAGAACACGAGCTTTCCGAAATGTCTTTCCCTTTATCTTTTTATTCTGACTTTAACGTTCTCAGTACACGTTTTCTTTACGTTTGTGGGCGTTTGTTCAGAAGTGGTCAGGCACGTTTTATGTGTTGAAAATGAAAACGACATATGATACATAGAAGAAGGAAAGAAAAAGAAAAACCAGGACTCAGGTAGTAGGTACTTGTAGAAGATTGCCTGGAAGATAATAGTTTCTTTGTTTGCTGTTCAATTGGAGTGTATTTGTGTGTGTGTGTGTGTGTGTGTGTGTGTTGTGTTTTGTTTTGTGCAGTATTAGTCGCTTTCACACACACACACACACACACACACACACACACACACACACACACACACACACACTGGTTTTGTAAGTACAAATAAACAAAGCCAAGACATCCGGAATGAATGTAGCCATAAGAGGTTATGAATGACTGAACAAATGAACTAACAAACTGCTCCTGGTTTAACCCTCACATCCAGTCAACCAGGATGTAGACACAAGAACACAAACAGATGGACTTTGATATGGGTTCTTGACAAAAAAGGTTGTGAAACTTCTGTTTTTTTCCCTTCTTGGAGCCGTTTCAAATGTGTGTAAGACTGACTTCTTCTTTGCAGTGAATCCAGTTCTGCAGTAGAATTTGAAAACAAAAAACCCAGTTGTTTTTATCCCAGTCAAGTTCAACTCCATCCCCTGCCCCTCTACATCCATTAGTAATTATCCATTAGTATCCAAATTATCCAGTCTATCCATCTTCTACCGCTTTCAGGGTCGCGGGGAATCCTGGAGCCTATCCCAGGGAGCATCGGGCACAAGGTGGGGTGCACCCTGGACAGGGTGCCAGTCCATCGCAGAGCACAATCACATACACGTTCATACACTACGGACACTTTAGACGCACCAATCAGCCTACCATGCATGGGGACGATCGAACCCTGGAGGTGTGAGGCGAATGTGATAACCACTAAGCCACTGTGCGCCCTGGCCTTGTGTTTATACGCAATGATATTACCAGTGTTTCTGTTTGACATTTGCCTCACTCCTCCGAAGTTGGGGATTCGATTCGCGCCTCTGTCCGGTGTGCATGGAGTTTGTACAATCTCCATGTGCTTTGGGGGTTTCCTCAGGGCGCTCCGGTTTCCTCCTTCAGTCCGAAGACATAATGATTGGCATCTCTAAATTGTCTGTGGGTTGGTACAATGTCCAGGCTGTTTTCCTCCTAGTGCCCAGAGTCCCCAGAAAT
Source organism: Ameiurus melas (assembly GCA_012411365.1). Taxonomy (NCBI): domain Eukaryota; kingdom Metazoa; phylum Chordata; class Actinopteri; order Siluriformes; family Ictaluridae; genus Ameiurus; species Ameiurus melas. The sequence goes on along the minus strand of CM022754.1, from coordinate 33,541,428 downwards.
TGCATGTAAACATTGTCAAACTTGACCATATACAATCCTGCAACTTGCAGTGCTGCTATTTCCATCCAGAGCCTTGATGTAATCTACATTTTTCTGAAGGTCAAACAGGGAGATAAAGGTTGCATGGAAAACAGAAATTCTAGTTTCCTGGAATGACTATGGGCACTGAGACAACCACAGTTCTTTCTAATCGCCTTGTGACCAAGGACGTTTTCTCATACATCAGGCTCAGTAGGATGGTTTCAGCATTAAGCTGTTCAAGGTGGTGCTGTTTTATATATGAACTATGTTACCACTGACCTTGTAGTGAATGAATGATCAAAGTAAAGCAAATACCATAGAAATACGGTCATGATTGACCACATTAATCCCAAATATAAGTTTGTGCTACATGCACATAAGGTTGGGTGTGTGTATTGTACTGTGCTATGTTCCTTTTGTTCTCTGGAGCATGCGAGAACAATATAAAGAGTGAAACGTATGACTGCTCACTGATAATGTTAGTCTTACAAAAACAGCCTCGGTGTGGAAAAAGTAGACACCGTTAGTTTGCCAAATGTTTATCACTGCACAGTTTGAGTGATAAATTTCTCAACTTGGAAAAATTTATGCCTTTGAGGCTTAGCCTAATAATACTTCAAAATTTGTCCGCAATGTTTGATACATGTTCATTTTGCACGTTAAAGATTTCTTTGTGTGTTTGACTATTCATAGTATACAAAATGCAGCTTTCATTAGTGGTTAGCTTCTGTTAACCATTAACTGTGGGCCTCCACCTCTTAAATATGTTTTGCACTTTATTTATTTATTTATTTATTTATTTATTTATTTTCTTCTCAATTAAATAATTGTGGAAGTGAGGGGAGAAAAGGTAAATGAATCACATGAATGTGAATATATGAAAATGAATTACATGTAAATGAATCATATGAAAATGAATAAATAAACAGGCAAAAAAATTAATAATAATAATAATAATAATAATGTTTTTCACATTTTAAAAGGGGGAACAAAGCTTTTGACACCAGTGTATAAGGGGGAGTAAGGCTGTAAATCGTTCATTCATTCTTGATGCGTGAATTAAAAATTCCTCCTAAGGAAATTGTACTGCAATTAAAATTGAAAAAACGGTCAAAAAGCCAATGAATTAACATTTTATTAATCAAACCAAAAATGTTTGGACGTGCTGTGTGATGGGTCATTCTCTTCAGATTTTATTGTCTGTTCAGCCCAAGTGACTCAAGCAGCAGTCATAAGTTAACCATCAATAACTGAAATGTGTGCTTGAGAAATATTCGTTTTTTGGAAATGCACTACATGGCCAAAAGTTTGGGGACACCTAATCACACCCATATGTGGTTCTTCCCAAAACTTCTACCATAAAGTTGGACACACAAAATTGTACAAGACGTCTCTATATGCTGTAGCTTAAATTTTCTGTCACTGGAACTACTTTAAGAAGCCCATACCTGTTCCAGCATGACAGTGCCCCTGTGCACAAAGCAAGGTCCCTATAGACATGGTTTGTCAAGGCTGGAGTGGAAGAACTCAAGTGGTCTGCACAGAGCCTTGACCTCAACCCCACTGAACATGGCCTCCCTGCCCGACATCAGTGCCTGACCCCCTCCAAAATCTAATGGAAAGCCTTCCCAGAAGAATGGAGGTTATTATAACAGCAAAGCAGAGACTAGATCTGGAACAGAATGCTCAAAAAACACATATGTGTTTGATGGTCACTTGTCTGCAAATGTTTGGCCATGTAGTGCACCTTCAGTACTTTTAGTACATTTTCTGCATTTAATTTAATTACGTTGTTCTTCACTGACAAAAATCAGTTTTGAATCTAATTGAAACGTAATAAGCCTTTAAACTAATGACTTCATCAACAGGTCAGAGCTTCAGGCCCCTTGTAGCAGGTGAGTGCCGTATATTGACATGGCATGTCACAGAAGTCCAAACAAGTTTCCGCTATATTTAACCAACCTAAAGAACACACTGAATGGATCCCACAATCAATACTTACAATTACTTAGATAAGCTATTACCTTTTATAATCTTCTCTTCCAGTAAGTTTAGTATATATTTTAGTCTGGTATCTGGTCAGGGAAATAAAAGCAGAGATGTTATGTACTGTAACCTCCATTCTTTTGTACAGCCAGTCATGCCAATTAGGCTTCAAGCCAGATGATTCCAGTCTACTCTCAAACAATTTTAACCATACTTATTTATTCAAGATGTTTGTATTTTTTCAAACTCTAACAGCAATAATACCTTACATGTTCTACTACTTGTACTACTAACTAGTTGTCTATGCTTCTGTGCGTTTATGCTTTTAAAGCACTCTCTCCCTTTTGCTCTGTCTTGCTACCTCCGCACATCTCTGCAGCTTCATTGACTAATTAAAGAGGCAGTTGCTAAGAGATGGCGGGCAGCAACCATTTCTGAAAGGCTATACAATTTGGTCGAAACTTAAAGCTCTGTGTCCTTTTAATTTTCCCATCTAGAGCTGACCCATGTAAGGAAGGAGACTGGAGAGCTCTCTCTCTCTCACACACTCACACACCAGTTACACACAAGGACAATATAATGGCAGCTTTCAGTGGCACCTGTGACTCTAAGGTGAGTCGGACATCCAGGCTCCGTGGAAAGTATATGAAAAGCAAGTCCAATGTGTGTGGAAGTCCTCAGGAGCAGAGTGACTGTAGCACTGTGCTGGAGAAGAGTCAGGAATTCTTTCAGATCTGTGACACTGAGGACAAGGGCTTCGTTACTCGACGGGACATGCAGGTAAGACAATCAGCATGCTCAGGAGAAAATGTGCTGCATTCTGAATTATTGCATTAGTAATAGTAAATACCGTATATTATATGCAATATTTAATTGGAATTGTTTAGCTGGACGATCAAAGCACAAGTATAATTACAATTTCGATAGAAAAGTTGTGAAATATCAGTAAGTTGTGTAAGATTGAATTAGGGGTGGGCAATATGACAAACATATCATGATACCTTTGTTCAATATATGATCTATAGGTTTGCTACCAAGCTGCCCACAAACCAGTCGTGTTGCAAAATTTAACATCGTAAAGGCAAAATTTGTTTAAAAATATTTTACAATGGTAAAGATTCAGTGCAAATTTTTAACATCGATTCAGTTGCTTCCGAATCAAGTTTATTAAACCAACAAATTAGTTTTATTGCAAAAAAAGTTAAGAATATACCCACAATATTTCAGAAAATTATATTGTAACGTAACGTATTACAATAACAATATTCTATCTTTGATTCCTTGCCTGAGTCTTAATAGTCTGGAATTCACTCATCACAGCGATGATATTAGTTGAGTCCTACATTCTGTTGCACCAGCATAATGTTCTCTCCATCATAGCCTAGATTAAATGTAATAGCAAGTAAGTTAATCAAGTTACCAAGTGAACTGGATTCAGTGTGACCTTAAATTATACCTTAAACTTACACCTACCCCCTAGTAGATGTAACATTTGACATGAACGCAGCTCCTGGAAGTAAGAATTGCAAGTTTACTGACTTTAAATGCACTCTTGTAAATGTATTTTTTATTTTGTGAGGAGTGTTATGCTTAATTTATTTCTGTGGTTTGTGGTCACCAGACATGGCTACCTCACTGAAATACACTATTTGTAACATAAGAGATCTTAGGATGTACTACTAACAGGATATACTTTTTTATCAACATACTGTAGCAAGCACTTTACTCTAGCACAAAATGTCACCAAATGTCATTACAAAATATTTAAAACATTTTACCATTAATTAAATGTTATGTTCTACATTAATGTTTTACAGGTCTTTATTTTTAGTTCCAATTTTTTCTTACTAAATACTCAAGTATGACAAGCACATCAAATACAAATATAAGAGACTGGTAATTTGAGACACCACTTTATTGTAAGCATAGTCTATTAGGATTTTAGTAAAATCTCTAACTCAAGTACAGACCTTGCTTGAAGTAAATATTGAGAAAGACAGGCCATGGATGTGTGCATGTCCTGTTTGTCAGATCATGTTACTGATTGTTTGGTGAAATATCTCCTTCTGTGCGATAAAGTTTTGGATCTACAGTCACCTTATGCATTACTTGTTACGATGTAACTTGACTCTCTTTGATACAACCATGCTGGTTTTAAACTAACTATGTTTAACCTATGGTTTCAGACTGACTTTACACCTTGATTTAAAAAAAAAAAAAAATCAAACTGATCTTCAACAGGTGCAACTGGCAGCTGAAATTAGTTAGTATGGACTCACTACAAGGGTGTTTTTGAGAGTTGTCTAATCTATTCCAGCAGAAAAAAAGGAATGATTATATCCCGCTATCTATAAATAGCAGATTATCTAACATTAATAGTGAATTTGAATGAGGATACAGCACATGCAGACCAGCCGAGTTGTGTGGAGATGTAGTCTATACTTTGCCACTGCTAATTCAGTGGAGTCTGTGAAACAGCTTGGGCAGCCATGAGTAGAGAAAGGGTAGAGGACAGAGCTTTGAGTTCCCACCTCTTCGGTTGTATTATTGTGCAGATTGGCCAGCCTCATCGATTCCAGTCTATTGTGACTGTTCTCTTTGATGACCCACTCATGGGCTCACACTCTGAAGCCATAACACCTTTGATCCACTGTTTATGGAGATGCACTGATATCCATCAGCTCCACATCTTTATTCAGTTTCTGTATAAATAATCTCAACACATTTGAATGCACAAGTTCCTAAACGTTTCCGTTTCATTTCTGTCTGTCTTCCTTCATTATTTGTGTGAATGCAGTTTGAATGCTAACTAATATCGAAACATTTGCATATTCGCTGAAGAACCAGACTCAACATTTAGACATGAATACTGATTTGGATTCTATTGTTTTGTTTATATCTCTTCATTTGTTCATATATTATTATAAATGCATACATTTATTACCTTCCAGCTGAACAGGAAGCATAGCAGAAATGGCTAAGCTCATTGCACATTTGTAATATAATTTTTTTAATCTGTGTATTAGACTGCGTGTATGGCTGTTTAAAAAAATATATAAATAAATAAATAAAGAATTACGACAATGTGGCCAGGCTAGTCCCACCCCCCAAAACTCGTACAGCGTTTCAGTCACGCTGAGGAGTACTGGCAGACATGTTGTGCTTACTTCTTCACACGAGAACCCGAAGTGTTAACAAATTGCATTTTAAAGCCACGCAGCAGAATAGTCTGCTGACACACAAGTTACGCCTAAACCTGATAACCGCTGTTTGTTCAGAAGCTTTAGTCTAAAAGTTCTCCTATCATTCTCACAGAACCTTTTAAATTTTATGAGGCAGTTGATTAGTTTCCTGTCTTTGTAAATGTTTGCTTAATCCCAATACAGGGTGTGTTATTTGCTTTTAGGAATAGGGCTGTTTACACTGTATCTATGGGGTTGGGCACTGAGACGTAAACACATAATTACCGAAGTCATTCAGACTCTAATTTGAAATATAATAAGTCTGGAAGACTGGATGAGCCTCTCAAAAAAGGCCATAATTACATTTTACTTAAGCATAATTCCCTGTGTGAAATGGGTTTCTTTGCATTCTAAGCACCACAAATCTATTCTAGTAACATAATTGCTTGTTTTCATTAAGATACGTTTTTAGATTGATTCATGATGTTAGCAACAAATTCAGGAGTGCTTTAAAACATATTCACATTACCAAATATTATTTAATTTGTAGATATCTCTATTTGTGTAATAGAACATAACTAAATCGTCCCACCTTTCTTCAGCTATAGGTCTTAAGTATCACCAGTATGCATGTATAATATATAAGGAATGTAACTGATGTGAGACAGTTTGTTGTAATCTGAAGTTGATTATTTTCCTATAACAGAATATGACAACGTGTTTTTAATTCCTCTCATTACTGGTTTATCAATACTTTAATTACATGGAACATCCACAAAACAAATTGTAAACAATCATTTGCCTACCAATGTTTCTTTTTTCTCTCTCTTGAAGTTGATCAGATTAAATTTGGATCAGATTTAGATTTATTTCCATTTGAAAAGGTATGAGGAGGTACAGGTACATTGGACTTATTGTGCATCACACTTTGAGTCATAAAGAGTCACAAGTTATATTAGATATAAAAACTTTATCTGGCCTAGAGTTAAAAACACAACCTGTTCATAGACTGTTGAGTGTATGAATGAAGTGTCCCTGAATAAGATGGGTGTGGGTAATATTTCCCTCCAGCCTCACTGACTACGTTTACATGGACAGCAGTAATCTAATTATTGACCTTACTCTGATTAAGATAATATTGTGATTAACGGGTTTACATGATTCGCTTTTAGAATACTCCTGTCATGTTCCCGTTTTGCATGTTATAGAACATAATTATATTACATCACCACGCCGTCCGACGTCCCTGCAGAATTTCACGTATCAATATACAGTTCATCTTCGGTATGGTACTGTATATAATTTTGGGAGTTTTTAGTTTTTATTTTTCTATGAACGCTTTAGGTGCAGTTAATTATTTGTCATGCTATACATGCTAATAGACAACTGCTTGAAGCCGTGGTCTGCGTCTCAAACCGCGTACTTACCGTCTATATAGTGGCCGAGATGCTTGTATTTTTCCCCACTACAGGCCTATATTAGGAAAGTATGCGGTATGAGACGCAGCCGAACTCTCGACAGGCGTACTCCACTTGTCTTAATTCGATTAGACCTTAATTCGAGTATGACCTTAATTAGATTAAGGTAAGTAAAAATTGCTGTGAACATGGTAGTTTCTTAGAGTATGGTCTTAATCCTGTTAAGAGTGGATTATTGTTGTCCATGTAAACGCAGTTACTGTCTTTTGCAATCAGTCTGACTGTGGTTGGAAAAAAACTTATTAAAAACCTGCCTTATAAGTGGCAATCCTCATTGGCTTTTTGATGTCTTAGGTTATATCCTGAGTTATTCCACCTGTACATAGAGTAAGCTGGGTGATTTTGATCACTAAGAATTAGGGATTTAACAATGTACTCTGAGCTGGTTGAAAATTGCTGAAAATATGTGATTCAAGTCGGTTGAGATGTCAAATGAATCGTGACACATTTTAAACAGCAGGGGCACTGAAGCTGTATACTGTGACCTCGCTTTACAGGCGCGTTAGGAACGAGCAAGTTGTAGCGTTAGTAAACATTTCCGTGGCAAGTGTTGGTGTTGAGGATGCCCCATCTTCATTCAAATCGGAGGTGTGACAGCATTTTGGCTTTCCGAAGACTACCAATGAAAGCGGTACGGTGGTAACAGACAAAACAAAAATCGTGTGCAGATACTGCAAGATGTTAATATACGCTAATGGGACAACAAACTGGATGCAGCATATAAAGCATCACCACAGAGAGAAACTCCAGTCACCTCTACCTGTATGTAAAAAGCTATAAACAGGCCAAACCATACTGACCAGTGGATTCTGCAGCTCCACTCTTGGCAACGAGTGTGAGAGCCACAGAGAGCACAAGGTGCATCAGTGTTTTCATGGCAAAAGATATGAGGCCATTTTCTCTCGTGGAAAATGCAGATACAGTGAGGGAAAGAAGTATTTGATCCCCTGCTGATTTTGTACGTTTGCCCACTGACAAAGAAATGATCAGTCTATAATTTTAATGGTAGGTTTATTTGAACAGTGAGAGACAGAATAACAACAAAAAAGTCCAGAAAAACACATGTCAAAAATGTTATAAATCAATTTGCATTTTAATGAGGGAAATAAGTATTTGACCCCCTCTCAATCAGAAAGATTTCTGGCTCCCAGGTGTCTTTTATACAGGTAATGAGCTGAGATTAAGAGCACACTCTTAAAGGGAGTGCTCTTAATCTCAGCTTGTTACATGTATAAAAGACACCTGTCCACTGAAGCAATCAATCAATCAGATTCCAGACTCTCCACCATGGCCAAGACCAAAGAGCTCTCCAAGGATATCAAGATTGGGACAAGATTGTAGACCTACACAAGTCTGGAATGGGCTACAAGACCATTGCCAAGCAGCTTGGTGAGAAGGTGACAACAGTTGGTGCGATTATTCGCAAATGGAAGAAACACAAAAGAACTGTCAATCTCCCTCGGCCTGGGGCTCCATGCAAGATCTCACCTCGTGGAGTTGCAGTGATCATGAGAACAGTGAGGAATCAGCCCAGAACTACACGAGAGCATCTTGTCAATGATCTCACGGCAGCTGGGACCATAGTCACCAAGAAAACAAATGGTAACACACTACGCCGTGAAGGACTGAAATCCTGCAGCGCCCGCAAGGTCCCCCTGCTCAAGAAAACACATATACATGCCCGTCTGAAGTTTGCCAATGAACATCTGAATGATTCAGAGGACAACTGGGTGAAAGTGTTGTGGTTAGATGAGACCATAATGGAGCTCTTTGGCATCAACTCAACTCGCCGTGTTTGGAGGAGGATGAATGCTGCCTATGACTCCAAGAACACCATCCCCACCGTCAAACATGGAGGTGGAAATATTATGCTTTGGGGGTGTTTTTCTGCTAAGGGGACAGGACAACTTCACCGCATCAAAGGGATGATGGACGGGGCCATGTACCGTCAAATCTTGGGTGAGAACCTCCTTCCCTCAGCCAGGTCATTAAAATGGTTCGTAGTTGGGTATTCCAGCATGACCATGACCCAAAACACATGGCCAAGGCAACAAAGGAGTGGCTCAAGAAGAAGCACATTAAGGTCCTGGAATGGCCTAGCCAGTCTCCAGACCTTAATCCCATAGAAAATCTGTGGAGGGAGCTGAAGGTTCGAGTTGCCAAACGTCAGCCTCGAAACCTTAATGACTTGGAGAAGATCTGCAAAGAGGAGTGGGACAAAATCGCTCCTGAGATGTGTGCAAACCTGGTGGCCAACTACAAGAAACGTCTGACCTCTGTGATTGCCAACAAGGGTTTTACCACCAAGTACTAAGTCATGTTTTGCAGAGGGGTCAAATACTTATTTCCCTCATTAAAATGCAAATCAATTTATAACATTTTTGACATGCGTTTTTCTGGATTTTTTGTTGTTATTCTGTCTCTCACTGTTCAAATAAATCTACCATTAAAATTATAGACTGATCATTTCTTTGTCAGTGGGCAAACATACAAAATCAGCAGGGGATCAAATACTTTTTTCCCTCACTGTATGCTGATATTTCTTAAAAAAAAAAAAAAAAAGGTAAAAAACAAATTGAAGCTAGGAAAGAGCTTGTTATTTCAAATTTGTTATTTGACATGAGATATTTCAATTTCACAAATAAATGTGCAGCATTTTGTCTGAGAAATAATAAAAGGACACTTTAATTTTTAATTTGTCTTAAATCTCAATTTGTTGCAAAAAAACAACAGTGAGAATCTTTTCGTGAATCGTGTCGCATCGTGGCTTGAGTGAATTGTTACATCCCTACTAAGAATGTTCTGCGCTTTCCTCATGCTACTCTGTGTGGATAATATTTCCATAGAGTACAGTACCGTATTTTCAAAATATACGGTAATGCCGCTGGTGAGAATACTTTCAACAGCTCTGCAAGCCTGGGTGAGGGACTGACGGCTGAGTCCGGACTTCATAAAATTCTTAAGATTTTAAATGCACCATGTCATGCTACTGAGAAATAGCAAATCCCTCCATCCTCTGTTGTGGCAGAAAACTTTCTGGATCTGAAAACTTACTCCATAAATATTCAATAAATATTTCCTTATTAAAGCTTCAGCACTTCAGTGTTTTTATATTTAGTTTGTGAAATAGCAGCATGTTTAATCCATTTTTATTATTGGCCTCGGATTATGTGGAGTGTCTGCCATGCAGGTCCTTGTGAATGAGCTGTTGCTATAAAATCAATAAATTATGTTGTATTGTCAGAGCTGCTGTTCTAGAAAATGAATACGGCCAATCAAATTGAAGAATTCAACAGCACTGTGGTATAAATATAATTTTCAAATCTTTTTAAAATGCATAGTACATTTATCCCCTATTGTGTTTCAGAGGCTTCTTGGAGAGTTTCCTCTGAGTGCTGAGGAACTGGAGAATGTGTTTGATACGTTGGACACTGATGGAAACGGATACCTTACACCAGAGGAGTTCTCCTCTGGCTTTAGTGGGTCTTTATATTATCAATCAGACAAAAAACTATTCTGTATTTTAATTCTGAACAAGAAGTATAGCAAGTCTTGCTTTGGTGTATTTAAGTTTTTTGTCTTGTTATTGTTATTACTATCCAGAGCAATTTGATCATTTTCTTCTGTGCTATTGCACATATGAGCCCAGTATACAATTTGAAAACATGTTACCTTGTCCAGTGGGGTGGGCTGGATGATGTAGGGGGGGCACCTAAAAACCTTCTAATAATACTCTGCATGTTTCCGGTGCAGGTGAGTTCATATTTGGCCCTGCAGCATCCGCAGTAACTCCACAGCCTGCTCCAAAGCACTTCACAGAGCCGATTTCTCCTGATCTGCTCTACCAGAGTCAGTGGGAGGATAAACTCAATGTGATCGAGGATGACGAGGAGAAACATTTCTGCGTTCTTATGGAGAACCTGGGAGCCAGCAATGTCTTCGAGGAGTGGGTGTAACATGTTTACAAACTAACTCGCTGAACAGTATGCTGACTGACAGTGTATCTGACAAAGCTCAAAGAATAATGCCATGTCTGTTATGGAGATGATTTCACACCAGAGAGAAAAGCAGTCACGGCTGTGGGATGAAAAACCCAAAACAAAGCAAAAAGCTTAAAAACAATACACAAACAGCACTGTATTTAATTTGTAACATGCGGAAACATTCCAGACTGAAAAGGAAAATCTTCACTGCATTGCATTTAAGTTTCTTCAAAGAAAAACAATCAGGGAATTTGCTTTTTTTTTTTCTTCCAAGAATTAAACTTCCAGAAGTGAAATATAATTCCCTGTTGCATTCTATTTTACTTTTATCAGTGCATGAAAGTTATGTCACTGAAATGTACTCACTGTCCAATCTCAGCTCTAAGCCATACTCAGCAACGTGGTTGTAATTGGAGTGTCGTGTTCCATGAGACATTACTGTACATATAAAGGAACGCCCTTTATTGTTTTTTACTGACTCATTTTTTCTTTATTCCTGCTGCACTGACTGTTGAACCCTTAGTCAACAGGCTTTACAGATTTACTACTAAAACATGAACAAATTATGAATATGATTAAAAATACTTACAGCTCACAGCAGGACCTGAGAGTTGTTATATTATATTGCATCATGCCATAATTATAGAGATTAAGTTATTTAAGTGCAATGCATTGAAGGTTTTGTTTTGAGTGTTGCATGTTTCTGCATATCTCAAATGAAAATCATTACAGTTTTTGTATTGTATTTCAGGTTTTAAGAATCTTCTCCTTAGGCTATATTTGGATAACATACTGAAATTGGACTCCTGAATAGAAAAGAAGTTGATCAGTGTTTGGTAACTTTCATTTCGCCAAAAATGCAGAAAGGTCCCGAGTAACACAGGCTGAACGTTTCTATAGTGAGACTATGCTGTTCCCAAGGGAGCCCCGTCAGATTAAACAGACATTTTAATATTAGACGTCATCTTCAGCCTTCATCTTTGATTTTGAGAAGCAAATATCACTTGTGTTGCATGATTAGTTTTGCCAGTACCACATTGCAATTGTTCTATGACGCAGAACAGAATTGTAGTGGAAGATATCAAGTTGATGAAGTATATCCTATTGGCTCATGGTGACCATTTGGATTACATGGTTCTGTGCATGTACGTCTCTGTCTTTAACTGTCCCCGTATTTCATAGACAATATTATAAATGCTGAAAATCTGATATGAGTAAAAAAAAATATTTAGCATTTCTGTTTATTTTACCAAATGGTGGTTTGTATATAAGATATGAATATGGATAATATTAGAATTAAGAGTTGAACTTTAGGAGGATAAGCTGTAAGCAAGAATTAATATTAGAAAGGCGTTGAAACGTGTTTTCTCTGTCCGATTACAGTGTCTAGAAACCTGCATCAATGTATTCCATTTTTTATTTAACCAATTTGAATTCAATAATTCTGTTTTTCAGTGTATAAAAAAACAATAGATGCTGTTTTGATAAGGAAGCATGTTTCAAACTATAATTAAAAACCCTTATAATCCAACGGTATATTTTGAAGTGAGTTATTTGATCTTCTCTGATGTTTTAGTCCAGGAGCAGTTCGCAGTCTGTGGGCTCAGCTGCGCAGGGATGAGCCTCATCTCCTATCTAACTTTGAGGAGTTTCTTGCCAGGGTCACTTACCAAATTAAAGAAGCTACCCAGGAGAAGAGCGAGATGGAAACTGCTTTGAAAAGGTCAGTCGTTTTCTATTTTATTTCTTATCTGAACAGTGCAGTATTTCTTAATTGCTTGATGAGAAATATTACATTGAGATAGTTGGGTGTCTGCAAGCTTAATTTAATTAAATTTATAATGCCAATCTGGTTTATGGCCGAAGCTTTCATGAGGGCTACCGTTAAATGTCATGATAGTTGGTATCAGCTGTTTTTGCCAAAATTTCAGAAAAGCGAGAGGTGCTCATGAAGTTCATATTTTAAATCTACTCTGTGTCCCAAATCTGGAAACCTCTTACAATTGTGCTATGTTCCACTTAACATCCTGTATAACACTAATGTGATTGTTATTCTCTAATTTCTGTTATTTTCCAATTTCTCTGCACCAGTGGATATTATTGAGACAAGCATAATTACAGTACAATGCTGAAAATAAATAAAAAGAGAAGTAGCCGTTAAAAATGAATTAATGGTTACGTAACCTACTTCAGGGACAATAACAGCTTTGAATTGAGCTTACAAAGCCAAATACCTCTCACAAATGATTTTTTTAATGATTTGGGTAATATTGTCTTTCTGACTCTGATGCTGCAATCAAATAAGCCAGCACATGCAGAAGTAAGCTGTTTTTGTCCTGGCAAAAATGAACGTGTTGAAAACAGGTCTAATATCAATTATGGAGGAAATGCATTCTGTGGTGAGAATTCTCACTCTCTGAATTACTAGCACTGGGTTTTAGTGTCCTGTGGGTGCACAAGACACAAAAAAATTATTGAACAAGTATCAGTTAATTTCAATAGAGCTTATATGTCCTGTACAGGAAAGCAGCTTCCCATGATGATGAAATCCAGCGTCTCTATGAGGAAATGGAGCAACAGATCAAAAATGAGAAAGACCGGATTCTTTTACAGGTAAGATATGGTAATGCTTCATTTTAGTTTTCTTTAGGAATAAGAAATCCTCTTATCATGATAATTGTATTATTTTCCTATAACAGCACACCATGTTTGATTACTTGCATATTATATGCTTGGAGCCTTCTTTCTTTTTATAAGGTGTGATATGTCCTGCAGGATTCTGAAAGGTTCTTAACTCGCAGTCAAAATCTCGAGTACCAGCTTTCTAGCAAAGAGAAGGAACTTGAACTGCTTTCAAACAAACAGAAACGGGTGAGTGAGTGTTTTGATTTCCCAGACATTTCTACGTACTTGCAAGTAATTGCACTCGCATATACAGTGCTGTGAAAAAGTATTTGGCCCCCATAATTCCTAATGCAGCTGCATTCATAATGGGGTTCAGGTGGACTAGATGCAACCAGGCCTGATTTCTTCTCTTTTTGTGTATATGTCATACTAAATAGTTTTAGATCTTCAAACGAAATACACCATAAAACAATGACAACCTGTGTAAACACACAATACAATTTTTATTTTGTATTTCTGAAGCAAAAAAAGTTACCCAACACCTATGCCCCTTTAAACTTAAAATCTGGTTGTGCCATCTTTAGCAGCAATAATTGCAATCAAATGCTTTTGATAGCTGGAGATCAGACTTTCCCAGCACTGTGGTGGAATTTTGTCCACTTTGTTTTAGTTCAGCCACACTGGAGGGTTTTCGAGTACGAACTGCCTGTTTAAGGTACTGCGACAGCGTCTCAGTATTTCAAGTCACGACTTTGATTATTCCACTCCAAAACTTTAATTTAGCTTTTTTGAGTCATTTAGAGGTGGACTCCTATGCTTTGGATACAGTATATTTGTTTGTGGCCATACGTGGTGCATTTATGTATGAAGAGGCGTATGCATGTGTGACTTATACGTGTGTGCATGTATATAATGGATGCAGTGTGGGTTGTCCAGTGGTACAGGTTCAGTATTCAGAAAGGATGAAAGAGAGAAAAAAAAAATTAATCCAAAGAAACTTTTCAATCAACGTTTATTCTTTTCAGAGTGTTTTTCTGTGTACAGTTTTCTGTGTACACAATATCACATCACTATTTCTCCCTTTATTGAAGATGTGCCTTAGTTAATTACATCTATTCCTTCAAAAACCTAATGCTGCTGACATCATAATGCCGCACATGAGGAAGAGACAAATAGCACACTCTTCTAATCACCAATACATAAAAGGCAGCTGGATCTTTTTATGCTAATAAAAAAAAATTACTTCAGGTCTAAAACTAGCCCTTTCTCTTTATATGACCTATTTCTATTGTTCAAGAAATCAAAAACAACAGTGGACCTTCAGTGTTTTGTTTATCAGAGCATTAACACTGAATGCTGCCTAATCAGGGCGCAGTACATGTCTGCTTTTGAGATGGCTTGTGTAATGATCCAGTATTTCAAGGTCTATTTTCGGCATCATGCAGTGCTTGGCACCATTGTACCAACTTTCTTATCGAACAGGTCCTTGCACACGATCCTCTACTGCTGGACATCTCTCTTCTGACAGCACTCAAAAGACTGTCTCTGTAGTTAAGTGTTAAGTGCATTAAGTGTTTTGTTTACGATGGTTTGTTGGTTGCACTCCTGTTCTTTGAATCAAGCAAGATGTTTCACCTCATTACAGTTACATTAAAAATGAAATCTGAAGACTTAGCTTTTCTTTTTAAAGTACATTATAAAGATACAATGCCTTCTTGAATTATTAGCACCCTTAATAAATATGAGCATAAAAGGTTGTATAAAATAAACATTACACACACACATTCAAATTAAATGATTTGAAGATTTCCACTCAAACAATAAGCAACATGATTCATATTTGCTTTAACTAAATAAATATTCTCATTGGAACTCCTTAAAAAAAAAGTATTTGTTCTCAAAAATATGTATCTCAATATGTAGGATACATTTTTTATTATTTTAAACAAATAGAAACAGAATAAGGAATAGAATAATTTTTAATTTGCTCTCGGTATACAGGAACTTGTTCAGTTCTCCTGCAGTATAAATATCTTATTGCACACATGTTAAATCCCCTTGTCATCTACTACCATGGGAAAAACCAAATAACTTTCAGCACAAAAGCTAAATACAAGAAAACACACCTGATACCTGCCATAAAATATGGTGGTGAATCATAGATGCTATGGGACTTTTTTTTAAGGGGGGGTTGCTTCTCATAGTTCACAGGCTCTGGAGAAGATTGATTACCTTGTGAATGCTGCCAAACTCAGCTAAAGAATATTTACCAGTATATTTTCAAGAAGTGACCCAAACATTCTTCCAAATCAACACAAACAATTAAAGCCCTGAATCCTTGTTTTGCAATAACCATCTCAATCTCTGGATTTGAAAACCTGTGGTCTGAATTTAAGAGGGATTTTCACACACATAAACCAAAGACTATAAACGAGCTTAAAATGTATTGCATTAATGAGTGGACCAAGCTCCCGCTAGAGATTTCTCCAACCTTGTTAGAAATTACAGGTAGAGACTGCTGTGATTCTCTCCAGGACATGTGACACAAAATATCAATTGTGACTGTTTTCGTTTTTGCACGATATTCTTTTTATAAATTCATGAAAGATTTCACTTTTTCTCAAGGCCACTGTATTTCTCTAATCTGCTTTGAGTTAATGCGTTCCTCTCGTGTGTGTGTGTGTGTCAGTTAGAGCAACAGTGTCATGAGCTGCACAGCGAGCAAAGAGAGACTGCAGTAGAGAATGTGAAACTGAAGCAGTATAATGAGGAGCTGGCTCACGAGCTGGAGCACACCACTCAGGAACTGAGCTTAGCACAGGAGCAGCTCAGTCTGCTACAGGAACAAGCTTCTCGCCTCCAAGAAGACAGAGAGCTGTGAGAACCCACTCACACTTTTTACACCCTGTATAGACATTACTTTACTTATTAACACATTCACAGGGTCATGTGCTGTATGCTGGATTTGCCCATGGCAACTGGTTGCCCACCCGCATTACATGAGCATGTGGTGTTGTCTTTTTGCTCCCAGTTACTTTATGCTGTTTTCTGATTTTCAGGGAGATGTACAGAGTTACAGAAGGTTTGCAAAGAGAAAGAGCAAGTCTACTTAAGCAACTAGATTTATTAAGGCAAGAATACAACTACAAACCCAGCAAACAACAGTCTGTTTTTTTTATACCATGCTAAAGGTCAGAACAGGTCAAATAGCTGTTTTTCAATGTTTCTCTTTTAGGGAAATGAACAAACATTTACGAGACGAGCAGGATCTGTGCTATCAAGTGAGTTAATAGAATTTATAGTCATTAGTTTGACTTGGCAGTTTTGTAAAGGGCTTAAAAGCAGGAAAGTTATATAATCATGTTTGGTCCCATAGAAACCAAAGAACTCAGCTGTAAAAGCATCAAGGACACAGAGATCTGGATACACAGAAAGGAAACAATCATTAAAAAGGTATGTTTTTTTTTGTTTGTTTGTTTTTTAAATAGAAGTGCATTTCAGTTGTAGAACATATGTAATCAGATCATTGTGTAAAAATGTTTAATTAAAAAGATATTAAGTGTTTTATAAGGTAAAACAGTGATTTGTTGTTTTCTTGTACTTTTCAGTGATGGTGAAGAGGACATACTGCCACATACTAAGAGGAAGAGTGCAATAGGTATAAAGGGACACAGTTTGGCTCTAGGGCAGGAGGATCAAGCAGGGGAATGGTGTTCTCCTACACACCAGCTACAGAGGATCATCTCCATTGAGGAAGACCACCTCCCCCAGCTCCTGCAGAAAGAGTACCAGCCCGAGCTCAGGAACTGGAGTGAGGAAGAGGAAAACCTGGAACATGGCATTGACCTCCAGATGACCAGTATCTTCCCTTCTGCTAGCACCCCAATCTCACAGTGTCCTCCACCAGAGAGCAGGCATACACACACCCCCACCTCACCCAGGGGGCAACCTGTGGGCAAGGAGACTGGCCAATCGGTGAGAAGCCATTTCACCCGAGTGTCCAGTTATACTTGTAGTGTAGTAGTTATTAGTCACACTGACGTTCCAAAATCACAAAAACAGCTGTTATGCTGTTATAGGTCATGTATCACACCACCCCATCATTGATTACTTTCCCATAACAACATGCCCTGTCATGTTTTATTATTTACGTATCTTATTTTGAAAAGACTGTGTGATCATTTTTGTTTTGTTTTTGTAGATCTGCAGAAATTGAGCTTGTTTCCATCTTCACAAGATGCAAATTGCATTAAGAAAGACAGCATTATGTGCACTCAACTGTGTATTCAACCAGCTGAAAAGAAATGCACGACATGATGAAATTAAAAACACTGTCTATATTCATGTTACTCTGCTACTTCCATGATTAAATAGTTTAACTATTTCTATGACACTCATTTTAAAAAGTAGCAATATTACCACCTCACTAGTACTGTATATCTCATAACTTATAGATACATATCATTGCTGACAGGTTGTTGAAGGCCTTAAACCTACTCACTATCAGATTACCTAAAATTCTTTCCTACAAACCGTGCTCTGTTTCGGACTAAACCGCCGGTGTGAAAGAAAGCCACCTTAGATAAGACAGCCGACTGATCTACAGGTGTAGTGTTTCCCAGTGCTGTGGTATAAACTATTTTAGCAAGTAGCTGTTCTGCTCTCTCATTCAGGAGGAAGGAGCAAGCTCAGGACCAGACCGTCTGTTTAAGATCGTTCTTGTGGGAAACTCCAGTGTTGGCAAGACCTCTCTACTGCGCCGTTTCTGTGATGATTGTTTCCACCCAGGAACCTCAGCGACTGTTGGTCAGTTTCAAACCTGCTGACTGTATTAACAGCATAGAGAGCTGAAGAAGCTTTTCTGTCCTAAACACCAATTTGGTTATGATACTTTGTTGTGTCTGTAAGTTCTGTTGTGTAAGATCTTTCCCAAGATAAAGTGTTTCTAACATAGTGACGTGCAGAGAACTGGGTAGCACTATAGAACGTTATCATTTGACACTGAAATTGTTTCTTGTTTAAATGTTGGATTTGAATGTCACTGCGGAGGTGGATGCTTATTCACTGTTACAGTACATCAATATCACTGTCTGTCCCAACTTAAGATCAATCATCTCTGCCCTTTACTCTCAAGCTACGCTCTTCACGTGCTCATTGATTTGTTATGAAGCCACAGTGAGACAGAAAGCTTCAAAGAGTAGAGATGAAGCACATTCTAGCAGAGCTGTTGACAACGATTTGAAGCAACACATCACACGTTTGTATAGAAGTCATTTCTTTGCCATTCTCCATTTACATCTAGGCATTGACTACAGTGTAAAGACGCTTATAGTGGACAACAGCCGTGTAGCACTACAGATGTGGGATACAGCTGGGCAGGAAAGGTAAGAGCATTACTGATTTTAAGTAGCTGTTGTTTATTTTCCTACAACAGCATTTTATTCAGCTTATACCACAGCACACAGCCAACAATTAAAAAAATATATTAATGAATGACACTTTATACTTTTTACCATTTATAGTTACATTTTATGCAGCTCAACATCCACAAAACAAGTTTGTTTCTGTTGTCACGTGCGTTATGGTGGCTGTAAAGAGTCATTATTTCATCCTCTCTTTTTCTCTCTTCTGAAGTTACTAAGACAAAAAATGCACTTTGTCACACTGCTGAGAGAGACTCCCATGTCGGAAAACATACCAAGACTCTGACCTTAAATGTTAAATAAATGCCTTTCCAAAAACATTAACATATTAATGATTAGCCATTTTTTCTTTGTTAAATCACAATGCCTATTTTAATCCGTTTATTATTTTGCTTAGATGGTGTAATACTTTACATTTACACTAATTTCGTTCTCAACGTTCTGACAGGTACCGCAGCATCACTAAGCAGTTTTTCCGCAAGGCAGATGGCGTAGTGGTCATGTATGACATCACATGTGAGCAGACTTTTACAGCAGTGAGATCATGGCTAGCCAGCGTACAGGTAATCCATGATGGCCAAGGGGCACACCTTTTTTAAACACAAAAGACTTGTAAATATTTATGCATGTTCATAGTCTGTCTGCGCAGATACTTCATTTGACTTTCTGGGCACCCCATACAAATGATTAAAATGACATACAATGCAGTTCACATCTCTAAGGTTGCCTGATTTTTAATGAGTAATAGTGTCTTAGATGGAGTTTTTCATTAGCATCTAGACCAAATAAAGGGATTAAAGAAATGCAGAATGAAGAAGCAGAGCACATTGTTTTCTTTGCGGTTACCTGGAATACAGTGCAACATAAAAGCAAGTGACAAAAAAAATAATTACTCTTGATCCATCACATCCTATTTTTGCATGATGAACCAGAAGTAAAGTGGCAGAAAGCTTGAAGCTTGAAAGATGCCATATCTGTTGTTGAATAATTCAGAAAGTGGTTGGTCAGGACAGGAATATATTTAATTTTTTAAATATTTTGTACTAACAATTAATTGTGCACTTACTTATAGAAAAAAAGTAACTGTGGTTTGAAGGTTAAAGTGACAAGTATTTTTCTGCTGTGCTTACAGTTCAATTTAACTAAGTGTGGTTTCGTGTTAATGTTATCTGTGTAAAATTCAGTCTCTGATTAAGAGATGTCTCCTCTCCAAAAACAAACAAACATATAATGTACAGGGATGATACCAATGTTTTTTTTTTTTTATTGTATTTACTGCCCAAAAAAAGAATTTCATTGTGACATGCGTATTGTGGTTACATCAAACTGTCAGTCAGTGGACTTAATACAGCTCCGCTCTCAAGCTGTTTATCATGCACGGACTTGAGTCAGAATAGCATGTAACCACCTCTGTTTTTATTTTTTATTTTAAAACTCCACACTGTATAGCATGTTCTTATTCACTTATTTCCTATCATTTATTTTCTTTTCCCTTTAGGAAGGAGCAGGAGATGACATTCCTGTAATGTTGCTGGGAAATAAGACCGATCTAGAGGGCCAGAGAGCGATCCAGTTCAGAATGGGGGAGAAATTGGCTAAGGTGAGTGATTTCACATTTGGTTTTTCTCTTCAAAAATTACATGTAAGCCAATGGGAAGCTGTAAGACCGTGTGAATGCAGCCAATTATTT
Source organism: Ameiurus melas (assembly GCA_012411365.1). Classification (NCBI taxonomy): domain Eukaryota; kingdom Metazoa; phylum Chordata; class Actinopteri; order Siluriformes; family Ictaluridae; genus Ameiurus; species Ameiurus melas. Next base: position 33,521,040 of record CM022754.1, on the reverse strand, counting down.
ATTAAAACCTTTTTTTAATCAACCCTTTTTTTTTTAAGTTTAACTTTTATTGAACATTTCTGCTGAACATTTCTGCTAAATCAACCCTTTTAATATGAAACTATAGACATGGACCAAGATGGATAATAGAGTGCTGGTAGAAAAAGCTAAATCATGTGCAGAATCTGAAATATAACACTTCTCACCATAGTAAATCCAATATTTATTATTACTAATAATAAATCTAATCCAGATAGGAAGCTAAGTTGCCTACAGTCATATAAAAAATAAATAAATAAAAGTACATTCCCTTTTAAGTTGTTGGCTTTTTTACATTTTTGGACAAGCAAACATTTGATCCTCTTTGAAACTGTGTCTATTAATAAAGTAGCTACACTATCAAATGACACATAAAATAGACATTTTGGGTATCAGTGATTAGAACTTGCTCAGTGAGTGCAGGTGGAATTGGTCTTATTTATACCCCTCTCAGATCTAGTGTCTGGTATTCCCTTTGTTATTAAGATGTATGGTGTCCTCATGAAAAGATCTAAAGAGTTCTATAAGATATTTAGAAAAAGACTGTGGATGCCTATGAGTCTGGCAAGGGATTTAAAAAGATCTCCAAATTATTTGAAATACATCATTCCACTGTAAGGAAAATCATCTACAAGTGGTACAGATTTCAAACGACCGTCTGATGCCAGGCCTTTTGGAATAATGTCCCCTGGACAGACAAGTCAGAGAGAGAGTTGTTTGGCCACACTAACAGCCAAAGACAGCTTTTCTGGAGAAGCACCTCATATCAACTGTGAAGCACGGTGGTGGAAATGTTATGGATTGGGGTTGCTTTGCTGCCTCCGGGACTGGACCTTCATGGACTGCGTTATGGAAGGGCCTAGTCAAGGGCCCCACATTTGAATCCCACTGAAATATTTTGGAGGTATTTTAAACGGGCAGAATGTGCAAGAAAAGCCTCAAACATTTCGCAGCTGAAAGAATATTGCATGGAAGAGAGCTAAAAAAAAATTTCAAGCAATCCTGGTGGACAATTATCCAAAACACCTACAAGAAGTCATTTCTGCTAAAGGGGGCGCTAAATACTAGCTTCTGAGGCCAAGGGTGTACTTACTTTTTCCACAGAAGAATATCACATCTATTGATATTTATGTTGAATAAATGAAAAAAAACTCAATTTCAGGTATATCAATTTGATTAATATACACTGTTTCAAAGATGATCAAATGTTTGCTTGTCCAAATATGTCAAAAAAAGCCAACAATTTCTATGGGGTGTACTACTTTTTTCACATGATTTGTAATTAGCTCATACAATTGCTTGTGCAAAAATAAATAAATAAATACCAGGCAACACATTTTCTATACAACAGCCACCTATTGTGAAAGGAACTTAAGTGCATCAGTGAAAAGAGATGAAACAGTGTTTTCAAGGAAGTAGATCATAAATAATTGTATTTATTTAATTAGTGTTTCATCTGCTCTTATCTCCACTGTCCACTGAGGTTCCTGTGATGTTTTGAGTGCTTTTGAGTCTATATTAGCTAATGAAAGCTCTTGAACATTTTTTTATTTGTTTTATTTTATGAGCCTAGCTGACAGGAGGAGGTAGATGGATTACATGCTATTGCTTGCATTAATCATGCTATAATGCATGTACTTTAGCAGTTTGATCATTCTGCTGTGTTGCAGGATTCTCAGCTGATTTTCTTCGAGTGCAGCGCTTTTTCTGGCCACAATGTGAACGAGTCCATGGTGCACTTGGCAAGGTATGTTAGCTTAAAGCTTCACTTAAATGCAAGGCGGATTTTTATCCTCACAAAGCCTGTTGTGCACTTGAGTGATTGTCATCCATTCAACTCAAAAAATATGCTGACCTTGTTCTTATTTATGCGTTGCTGTGTTACAAAGCCTCTTTTCTTGTAGGATTCTGAAGGAACAAGAGGACAGGGAGAAAGAGAAAACTGTCTCCCTGGTTGATGCCTCTTCAAAGAAGAAGTCCTGCTGCTAGCAGAGAGATCCACACACACGCACGCACACGCACGCACACACATTGCTTAAAGGCAGCTTGTTCAACTCCATCTCCCTGGTTTCAAGGGTACAGTTTTCCACACTTCTCACCCTCTACACCTGTGTTTTAACGTAATATAACACTTTTAGACATATTTTGTAATTGTTTTTAACTTTGTCAATGGAGTAAATGAGAAGTGTTATGATGGGTGAAGATTTGCACTATAGGTTTTTGGTAGATCAACTGTACATATAAAATATAGGCTCATCATACCAAAAGCATGCTTTATCATAGTATTTACACCAACATATATTAACTATTGAGAAAAGTAGGTGAAGGAAATCTCATATTTAAACTTTTGTTGTTTACAGTACAAACGTTTACATTTCTAAACTTAAAGCTCCAAATGTGTTTATTTGAAATGACTTGCCTTCCGTGTGTTTTATGAGGGGGAAACAAAATGTCAAGCTCATCTAGAAGAGGATTATTATAGTTTATTTTACCGTCTGAACAAACACATTTATTTTAGGAGTTTCTGAAGAGTTGCGAAGAACAATTGATAGGAAAGCTGCCCATTGTGTTAATTCTAAATACTCAAACTGGGAAGCAGGGTTTGTGTCTGTATGTTCATTTGTGTTAATTCTAATGTTTCTTTGATACATGGCCTAAATCCACTAAGTTTGCACAAGCAGATTAGTGCAATCACGGTTGACGACACTGCCAAATCTCAATGGATTTTTTTTATTAGTATTTTTTTACAGATTTAGTGCAAACACTGTTGACTCTACAGCCAAATGAAAGCTTAGAGCTATCCATGTTCTCCATGTAGTGCAGCTATTATCTATTTTTCACTTTTTTTTTTGCCTCTGTATCAAGGATAAATATTGAAAACCCTAGCACTTTGAAAGGATCAAGAAGGGCTTGTTTTTTATGGCATTAAATAAGTCTGAGGCCATGAAACAATTTGTGATTGGGACCTCAAATTGTTCTGTCTGTAACATGTGCTTGGTTTGACCATCTGTCCTGTGTGACAAATGTACATCATGCTAACAGATCATGCCACACGTGTGTGTGTGTGTGTGTGTGTGTGTGTGCGTGTGTGCGTGCGTTTGTGTGTGCATGTGCGTGCGTGTGTGTGTGTGAACTTTACATATTCAAACACAGCACAGTTCCCACTTCTAGACCTGCACTTCCCCTGTAACGTACTGTATATTTGAGTATTTTCCCTGCTCTAAATACATGAAGGACTTGGTTATTAATTACTTGACAAGCTGTTGAGTGTGGGCAAAATGCTAAAACATTTGGAGATGGACACTACCCATGAAGGGTAACACTTTTGTAATAGAACTTTATTGTATAATTGTTTTGAAGTAATTTACATGAATGTTTTCATTAATGGTTAAATGTTGAAACATTGGGTTCTGCACTTGCTGTAATTAAAGTTTAACAAAAATCGTATTAATCATGGTCAAATTAAACGTTTCTCTAAACATGCATCGGCTAGAATTTTGCTGGAAAAAAAAGTTGGAAAAACAAACAAAATTTATCTTGCAGCATTATTAATGTGCATTACTCATTAAATTCATAAAATTAAATTCTCTTCAAAGTCAGCTGTCCTCTATAGAACATAATTAACTTTGTTTGGCCAGACACTGTGCTTTTCCCGCCCTCTAGTGGTCATTACATATTTTACACAGTTTCTACAAGATTATTATTATTAGTAGAAGTATTAGTAGAAGTATTTTTTATTATAATTACCATTATTTTAATTATTGTTAATAACAATAAATTAAGCATAATTGACTTCAAGTATATGTATTCTTTCTTATTCTTTTCAAACATTATTCAAGAGGTACATATTTTGCTTTTTTGTTTGTTTGTTTGTTTGTTTGTTTGTTTGTGCTTTAATCACAACAGAATGTTTTAATATGTTTTCTTCTTGAGACTCTTTATCACAGCAGGTTTTTGGTGAAACTGAATATAATCAATGTCTGTGAATTACCACGTCATTTAAAACAGAATAACTTTGGATTGAAGCAGGACAGAAGGTCAGGAGGTACCTCGGGGATGAGTTCAGTAAGAGCACAGGTGAATACACACACACGCGCATCCTGCTGTACTGAAAGACTTCTGCATGATCCCACACCGTTGTGTTCTTGTTCTCTGTCCATTTCTCGTACCCTGATCTGTTGGTAGTTGTAGTTGGATATGTAACAATTTTTTCATTCTAACAAATATTGACACCGAGGAACAAAACGCCTTCACACTCACTACATATTGCACAGTAGAAAGAAAAATTAATAAATGTGCTATAATTATTTCTAATTCACCTACATACTGTATGTTTAATAGCTATTGTAATGAATTTTCTTGAACAAAACTAATATATAAATAACCCTTAAATTTGAGAGTTCTGCATTCGTGTGTTCCACTTGATTGTGCATCTAATTCTGCTAAAATACTCTATTGTAGTGCAGTATATTAGTAGATTAGTGCTTAAAGTAAAATGGCCTAACATCTTGATTTTACACCACAAATTGAAATACAGCTAAAATAAGCTAACATCGTTATCTTCAGACTCTCACTAGAACCACAATTTAATGTTCCTTTCCAAAATAAACTGTAAACTGACTCTTCACATTCATGAGGATAGTAACATTCTTGAGCTTGATTAGCAGTACATTCAAAGTTGCCTTGTGAACAGTCAGAAATATTGGACTAGTGCACGCTGTTATTGGCCATGGCAAGTATGCTATTGCTCAGAGGCGCACTCAGCTCCAGAAATATTAGCATATCTCTCAAAGATGAGCAGAGTCGTGGCCCAGGTTATTAAGCACTCAGCCTCTGTGCTGGTCTCTGGCACTGCGGATGGGGAAGTGCCACTTCCTCGGTCTCCATGGTGGTACTCAGGCACTTTTTCGCCCCCTGCTGGACGCTTAACGCATCTTATAGTCATGAGAGATATCTGCTTCACATAGCTGACCCTTAAAATCCAGCTCAAACGTGAAGTCCAAATCACGCTGTAGAAAGAGTGAAAGACAGTATGAAGAAATATTTTAGTATTAGGATATTCGTTATTTCTTGGGATGTTGCTTAAGTCTGAAGACTCTTAAGGATGTTCTTCATACTCACTGCATTATTTTCATTGGGCCTCATGGTGACTGTGCCTACAATCTCTTCTCCCTTCTTCACAGTCAGATACTCCTCGAGGTAAAAAACTGTCTGCTTCCAATGTGTGTAGGGAGAATCTGGTGCTACAAAACAAAACCGTCAAACCCCGAATGACCAAAAATCCACCTAAATAGAATATCTAATTTCTCTCATGATATGCAACCTTAAAAAAAGTCTGTGTGTGAATGTTTATTTGTTAGTAAGCAGTTATCTCTTGGTGCCCTTCGACAATTTTGAGCAACTCGACCCAGGCAATAGGACCAGGATACCGAAATTCTGATTGATAATGCTGCAAAGGTCAAGAGAAGTATAATATGCTCTCAGATCTAAGTTCTGGTCTGAGCTTTCCCTTCTATGCTTTAAAGCTCTTCACAGGGTCCAGTTTATCTCGTACCAGGCCCTGAGAAAGGGTAAGTGCAACCTTTATAGTACATCAAGCTACTGAATTAATTAATTTAATCTGAATATGAGAAATACTAGATGGAAACTGAAGACAACGAATTTTATATACTATGGGAAAAGAGGTTTTGTTTTTTCCCTTTAGTGTAAAGACACTACAGCAAATTAACTTTTCTATCTAAAGCAAGTATTGAGTTTAATTCACAGTACAAATAATAAAATATTGATGACGTTTAAGAGGACTTGTCAGAGAAGTAATGCTCCTGGTGGATTTAGGCAAGCTATTGAGTTCCTAGCACAGGTATATCCTACACACGTGTTATGGTCATGTGACATACCGTTTGATTAAAATGAGCTGCATGGAATTTTTGTGTGACAACCATGCATACATACTGAAGACACTCAAATATCTGTGATTTCTATTGTTCTTTTTCTTTTTCAAACAGAGATCGCTTATCCCATGTGAATCAATCATAAATACTACAGAAATCCTCCAGCAACATTATTTAACAGACACGTCTTGAAATCTTATTCCATCTAACTAGTACATAAGATACAGCCATTAGGTTTTTCACTCTACGCATCCTATGGTGGATCACTGTTGACCAGATCTCGTTTGGGTAGTGGATCATTCTCAGTATTGCAGTGACGCTCGCATGGTAATGTTTGTGGTAATGGGACAAGTGTTTCCAGGAAGCAAATCTCAGATCTATTTCCCCCCCTACTAACCACCAGAGGTGCTGTTTTAACACCTGGATGTCATGACCTTTAACACAAAGTCCAATGGTGACTATATGACACTAAATGTCTGCCATTACCATTTGGAACCATTTTGTTGAGTTTGGCTAATTTTCTAAGTGAGGGGGAACCCTGGTGGTTATCTGGTGTTCATACAACTAATATTTTACTGATTAGTTGAGGAACAATCCACCATGCAAAACTATTGTGGCAACAGCAGTCCTATAGTCAGAAACTGACACTGATGAAAATATAGAGGATGAATAACATGCACTATATATGTTAGAAGATTCTCTAACTTTATATTTAGAAGGTGGGCCAACAAGGTTCAGTACTGTAAATGTGTCTAATAATGTGGCCAGCAAGAATAAATCTTGTTAAACATCCAACAGCACCACTGTTCATGATTCATTCATAGCAGCACCCAGTGTTACTGCTGCAGTGTTATTATACCGGGGGGAAAAAAGAAGAAAAAAAAAAAAAAAAAAAAAAAAAAAAAAAAAGAAAAAAAAGGGGGGGGGGGGGGGGGGCGGGCGGGGGGAAAAAATATTTTTAAAAAAAAAAAAAAAAAAAAATAAAAAAAAAAAAGAAAAAAAGGGGGTGTTTTTTTTTTATAATAATAAATAAAAAAAAAAAAAATTTAATATTTATTAAAAAAACGGGAGGATAGTATACTGTATATACTGTATCGTGTTTGTGTTGTTTAGAATAACAGTGTAATTCAATAACAGTGTCTACCTTTATTTAAGTGATACAAACTCATTCTAGATATTAATTAGATCAAACCGTCAGAGGCCCTGAAACTTTAGGACATTTAATCAATACTGAAATGAGATCTCAAAAATGTGTAAAAGATGGTCATTGTTCTCTGAGATGGGATAACCACAAGAGGGCAGTCACTATTCATAAAAATAAAATAAAAAATATTTAGTGTTAATATCAGTCATATTCGTATCAGTCCTCTTGTAAATGAGATAAAGAGAAACATTTTACTTTTAGATTTATTCCTGGTGTAATCATAAGTTCATGCATGACTAAATACACTGGTAGTTCTATAGAATATTGAATGCACACATGTTGTTCAGTGGGAACAAAGCCTTCTGACATCTTACTAAAATAAATGTGCACTTATAGCTGAGGAATATTTTGAATATAAAGTGCTCTTTTTCATGAAAAAAAAAATCCATGTGGATAATGTGGAATGTGTGAAGCGGTGCATTCGGACAGGTTTACAGGGTCCCCACCTGTGGAGAAGCTGATCTTCTTGTGACACTTGGTGAACTCGACGTTGAAGTAGGTGACGAGTGCGTGGACATAATCATTCCTCTGGATCTGCAGACAGATGGCTGAAGTGAAGGACAGGTCCTCTGGCTGCACCGTGTAGATGTCCACCTCCTGAAGAAGACAAAGCAGGTTTTGTTAAACACTCACCATAATTACTCATTTAAACATGTTAACAATCATCTATAGAAAAGTAATACATTATCAGTGTAAGAACATATCTTCAATGACATGGGAATTTGTAAAACCAGTGATTAGGAAGCATCCTCTTTATATATCAAGAATTCAGTGTTATTGAATTCTTGATTCTGATTGGTCAGAAGGTGTCGGTTAATCTTTTGTAACTCCAGTTCAGACAACAGTGCCAGCTGCAAGACAAATCTCAAGTTTATATTAAGACACTTATTCTAATACGTCATAGTTTCTATAGTAACAACTAACTCAAATAGATGTGCATGTCAGTCACAATTTAAGTGTACCAATAAACTGATGTGTATATTTTTTTATGTGTATGCTGTTTAACAAAGAGAAAGGTGTAATCACCGCTATGGTGAAGCTGCAAGCAGAATGGATAGTTATTGCTGCTCTAATGAAAGTAAGACCATGAACAAACTTGTTTCGTGGACAATTGAACAACAATGGGAGCAGCTACTGTATAATCAGAAAATCGCCTTGCTGAAAGCTTTACCATACCAACGATTATACGTGTTTTTTGTGTTAAATAATGGCACTGTTTAAAAATCCGTTTATTGGATTTAAATGTGAGAATCTGCCACACATAATCCTGAATTAATGGTTATTATATACAAAAAGACAATGTATTAAAACAAGCATACTGTATAAACATGAACCTGTGATTTGCATTTCAGACGGTCAGAGCTGCTGACCAATCAGATTCGAGAATCAAAATCAATGTGGTACAAGTTAAATGAAAAACACATGTGCCTTGCTAGAACATTACAGATGCCTAGTGAGATAAAAGGGAGAATAAAAGCTTTAATCCCTCTCTTTTATTTTGTCCACTATAAAGCTACACATCACCACTAGCGTTTAGTTTATTATGAAGCTATATTAGTGGCAGATTGTAGGCATAGTAATCTTGTGGAAATCTCATTAATGTGCTCTCACTGGGCTATACACCTTAGGTGCGATTGTTCGAGATAAATCAAACATCAAAACTCATCATGGGAGTGATGCACAAAGACAACACTCATCTCTCTACTGTATTCTTTTCAGATGAGCACAGCGTGTTTATCAGACAAACATCATCATTCATCATTTGAATTAGTGCACCACAGTACAAACATCTCTTACAGAAGTAGGAATCCAGATCAGAAAGGAGGATGTAAGCAGGCATCCAGTCTACATTATTTACTTATCATACACTGAAAACCTCTATTACTAAAATCTACCACTGTGTAAACAAGAGTGTCTGTGTCTGAGGGGGGAAAAAAGAAGAGAAAAGCAGGAAAAGGAGTGATATTGGGTTTGTTTCAGCTGTATATGAAACAGTTATAGCACAGCAGGGTTGAATGGTCAGATTTGATTGGTCAGAAGGTGTGCGTTCTTTTCGTATAACAGCACGTAGTTCTGGCTGTTACATGAACAATGGGTTAATATCAATTCACTCGTTCTTATACGTTATTGTTTCTATAAAAAGGGTATACATACACAGGGACTTGTATGGTGTATGCTCCACATAATATAATAATAATAAGTATATTTAAAAATGGGTTGTTGCTTAACAAAGCAATTCCGATAATCATTGATGTGGTGAAGGAAATATGTATTTAACATTTATGGGATGGGTCTCAGTTGTATGCATGCTCAGTCTCAGTTACTCTGTCTATTTTCTCAGTAAAATGATGGACTTCAGGGGGTATAAATTATTTTGCTGTGTATACTCTAAAAACAAAACAACACTCTCTGGCACAGAAGTGGCTCACTGGTTAAGGCTCTGGGTTAAGGGTCAGGAGTTTAAACTCCAGCACCACCAAGCTCCCTCTGTTGGGGCTTTGAGCAGATCTGATGCAATTTATCCAATCACATGCATTTATGTAAATCTTTCAGCTGCAGGCTGCTCATCAGGCCAGAAACTAGCGACAGAGCTAGAAACATTAGATACAAAATTAGTTACGTTTATATAGAACTTTTCTAGACACTCAAAGTGCTTTACATAGTATGGGGGGGGGGGATCTCCTCAACCACCACTAGTGTGTTGCATTCACTTGGGTGATGTGACGGCAGCCATAGTGTGCCAGAACGCCCACCACACACCAGCTACTAGTGGATAGGAGAGTGTGATGTAGCCAATTCAGAGATGGAGATTATAAGGGGCCATGATAGAAAAAGACCAATGGGGGATTTGTCACAGATTGAATCGATTTTACGTTTTATTTAACCTCTGAGTAGCTAACCGATGGCACGGGTTGTCAAAAAGTCAGTGATGAAAAACAAAATGTGTAAAGAAGTATATGATTATTCGCCTTGTGTCAACTGTATAATCTCTTCAAAGTCCATGGGGCTAGTCATGATTGGTAACTTGAAGTGCCACTACAAATCAAAATCATCATAACATCACAAAAACACATTGAATTGTTATTTACACCCATAAACGGGTGATCAGTGGTTAGGCATTAAAAGGTAACTGTTGTTAATGTTCAGTCATGTTAGTTGATTATCTGAATATTTGTAAGTGAGGAATTGTATGTAATTGGACCCGAGTTGAATATCCCTGGTATAGACTTATAAGCAAAAAAAAATACAAAAAACCAAACATTTATTTTGCAGAAGTATTTTGTTGAATACCGTACATCTGGCAAAATTATCTGTATTCGTACAGCTTTGAGTTGCTGAAATATGTTACATGACTTTTCAAATCCTTGTGAGACTTCCCTGCATGCATCTAAATGAACCTGATCATCATCTCTCTCAGTCCATTATCCAGCACTTCACTGTGAAATGAGATTTCATTTCAATGAATCATTAAACAACAGCCATGCCTCATTAGTGAACTAACGATCAGGCAAAAGTCTATAAAGCAGATCTTTTTCACAGTCACTTATCACAAACTAAATACTTTACTAACTCCAAACCGAAAACACACAATCACAAACAAACTGGAAGTGATGTCTTCATGAACTGACTAGAGAAGGGGCATCTGTACATGTTTACCTGAATTCAAACACACACACACACACACACACACACACATACTTGTACAAAAGAGGAAGAGTGGAAACATTGCTTACTTTGATGAGGCACGTGCTGGTCACCACTTGCTTTTGGTCCACTATATCAACCAGTGGCTCTTTCATAGCTACATTTCTGATGCAGGTCATGTCAAAGCCATACACATTCTCCCACCCTACACACACGCACACACACACACAAAAGATACAGATTTCATGGTCTTGGTCTTGGTTTAAGAGTTGAGAGAGACAGAAAATTGTATAAAATTACTATGCTTCAATTCTGGTCTCATCACAGTCACCATCAAACCAAAACATCCATCCCCAGGATTGAATACTTAGAAGAGTTGGAGCTGTATATAATCTTGGAGGTATTTCAGATTTAATGGTTGGTTTTTGTTCTTTTGGGCATTTTGTGGTACGGACATACCACAAATGCAGTGCCCTCCACTAATATTGGCACCCTAATATTGATAAATACGAGCAAAGAAGGCTGTCAAAAATTGTCTATATAGTTTAACCTTTTGATCATCTGTTTTTGGATGAGAGTAGAGGCTTTTTTTAACCTTTCCTAACAACTTGTGGCAATGTAAGAGATTGTAGTTTTGAAGACTTTCTGACAAGATGGAACTAACTTCTGCAATTCTCCAGCTGTGATCCTTGGAGATTTTTTGTCCACTCAAACCATACTCCACAGCTTTGAGACAATATAGACACACATCCAATTCCAGGTTGATGTGCCAGGGTTTCATAACATTCCCATTGACTGTAACTTCTTAATTATTGTCCTGATGGTGGAAGTGGACATTTTCAATGCTTGTGCTATTTTCTTATATCCACTTCCCATTTTGTGAAGCTCAGCAATCTACTGCCGCACATCACAGCTATATTCCTTGGTCTTACCCATTGTTATGAATCACTAAGGGAATTTGGCATATGTGTTACCTCATATTTATACCCCTGAGAAACAGGAAGTCATGGTTGGACAATTTCCTGTCCCTAGACACCCAGGTATTTAGAATTTTTATATATCAATGGGAATATATTTCAAAAAATATTTTTCTCATATGAAGTCATTGTCACGGTTCCCCCTTGAGGCAGCGTGCTCTAATTACGCTCTAATACGTGCGTAATGTGTGCTTTTCTGTTGTTGACAGTTGTGACATTTGGACACATGTGTTTTGTTTATGTTTGTCATGTCTCCTCCCTGTTCTGTCATTGCCTGGGATTCCACGTGTGTCGGTATTGCCCTCAGCTGCTAGCGGTTTAGGGACTGATTCATGCCGGCATATATACCGCACGCCTCCCAGCACACAACACGGAAGATTAGTATAGAATACCTTAACCAATCTTAGTTTCATGTTCCATGTTAGATTTAGTTTAGTTTGTGTTTTGGATCAGTGTCTTACTGCATGATAAAGTTCCTCCCGATTTATTTGTACCCCTGCCCTGTGGAGGTTATTGATGTCACTGACTGTTGTTTTGAGGTTTTTCTTCACAGCTCTCACAATGTTTCTGTCATCAGCTGCTGTTGTTTTCCTTGGCCGACCCATTCAGTGTCTGTTGCTCAGTACACCAGTAGTTTCTTTGTTTTTCAGGACCTTCCAAATTGTTCCAAAATGCCCAATGTCAGTGCAACGCCTCTGATTGATTTTCCCTCTTTTCTCAGCTTCATAATGGCTTGCTTTTCTCCCATAGACAGCTCTCTGATCTTCATGTTGGCTTATCCTTTTTAACAACAAATGTAGTGTTTACAGGTGAAACTGAAGGCTAAAACCAAGAATAGATGTTTAGAGCTATTTATTTAAACAATCAATCTAACAGGACACACCTGGGTAACAAGAAACACCTGTCAGTCACATGTTCCAATATTTTTTGCTTAAAAATTGGGTGGTCTTATACAAAATATGCTATGCTCTGTCATTTAACACATCTACATATAAATACCAGGGAATAAAAGTTGAAATTCTACACTCTTCTCATATTCATCTTTCTCCTTTATCAATAGTTTCAGAGGGGACTGTATATGGACTCAATGCCAAGTATTTCTATATACAATATGCCCTCACAAACTGTATTCTGTATTTCTATATACAATATGCCCTCACAAACACCCCTGCTATGATCTTCACTCTGCATACAAACCTTTTTTGATTATAAAAACATGATAGCCTCTTATATTTTATGAGAAAATAGCACATGCCTGTCATATTCACCGCGAACTCGGTTTTTCCAGTGAGTTCTCGGACACTAGTTTCTTAAAAGAAAGCAAAAAATATACCATTGTGGTAATCATTTTCAAAGTCACCAATCTGCTTATTAAAATAATATTCCCCAAAATGATTTACTCATTAAAAAACATGATTTATAAAGTTAAGCATAACTTTATCTCCTGTGCAGTTGATCACAGTATATGCCTGGTGTGTAATTCCCCTGTGATGAGGCAGCTCAAGCACAAGGCTCTGTTTTTTTCCTCCTCCTTGTCTCAAGGCTAATACAAATAGTTTTAACTCAGATTCTATTATGGGATGTGTATGAGTATGTGTGTTGAGGAGAAATGAACAAGCTTGCCCAGGGCTTCAGCTTTATAGAGCAATGTCACTCAAATATAATGTGTGTTGACTTTACTGGACTACTTATCATCACACAGCCTGCAGCGGTGTGAATATGAAATAAAGTTGTGTCAAATGTATTACACACACACACAAGCCTGTACTCTCAGCCTTAGTGGATACAGTGCTGTCTCTATCCGTCTCTTCCTCAGTGTGTGGGTGTGTGTATGCACTCACAGTGAATCTTGAAGTCCTTGTACTGCCTGTCCTCGATGGCCACAACATAGAGAGAAGCTCGGTCTGGAAACATCAGGCCACCAGGTTTCTGTCAAGACAGCACAGAGACTCACTGTCAAAGCTCACAAATACATCCAAGCACTCACACACATACTTACCAGCCACTTGTCTCTGGCATAGATGACAGTATTTAGCATGGACTCATAGAAAAGGCAGTAGCCCATCCATTCTGAAATAATTATGTCCACCTGGTCCACTGGCAGCTCTGTGTCCTCTACCTTTCCTTTAAAGATGGTTATAACTGCAATACAAAAACATGAGAAGTACAAACCTACACAGAAACACTGTACAAATATGAGTCTCCAGTCTGTGCCTCAACAAACAGATGATCTCATTTTTGCAGAACAGCTTGAGTGTGTGTGGGCATGCTTTTCTATCTTGGTCTGGTCCCCACTAGGAAAACTGGTTGGTTATTTATTTATTTATTTATTTACAATTGCCAAAAGGTTTGCTTTTGTTTGATGAATTTAAGGTGCGGGCTAGATTCAGGTGGAGGCATAGCATTAATTCGCTGCATTAATAATTATGTCTGTGGAAGGTCCTGTGTGTTTGGCAGGTAAGCAGTGTCACTCTGTTCCAAAACTGGCCTTTTTACAGCCCAGATTTCACTCAGCTTCCTTGGGGAGCTATTGAATTTGTTTTGGTAAGAAAAGACTTTGTCAGCATGAAACCTGAAACATCCTATACCCTTCACCAGCTGCCCTGCCAGAATGCAGCTCTGCTCCATTCTGCTATTTGGTGAAAACCTTAATTCCTATAACCTGCACGCATTAGTGTCTCATTTTATGCATATTTACAAAGATGAATGGTGAATGCCACGGTGGTTTAAAGTCTTGCAATAAGCTCAATGAAGCTTGCATAATGTTCTGGTTTTCACATTTACATGAGAAAACATCTCGTTCATATAATTGTCTATTTGTGTGCTGTCTGTTGTAATATTTTCATGTCTTCTGTGTCATTCATTGGTAGCATCTGCATTTAACAATTCATAATTATTTATACAGCTTACTTGTTAATGTTTTCTTTTCTTTTACTCACACCCAACCACTTATATGGATATATCATGTCCATATAGACAGTAAATATTCACAGAGCTCTTACCATTGTCCAGGTGATTGGCTTTGATGATTTTCTCAGAGTATTCTGATATACTGGAGCATTCAATCTAAAATGACAAGATCAGCACCAACAGAGCATCATTTGCATTTAGATTTATGGCATTTATCAGGTGCTCTTATCCAGGTAAACGTACGGAAATACTATATCTATTTGGAAAACAACTACTGCTACTATAGATCAGCATGGGTCTAAATATAACACCATGCTTCAGAATCGGTGCTGATACACTCTCAGAAAAAAATTAAACTAAACTTTACTTTTCCTTGTTGCTGGGTGGCATCATCAACGGGACATGTTTTGTACCTTTAGTGAGTATTTGTATACTATTAAAAAAATTTATGTATATAATTAGGCCTGAAGGAGCACTTACATACCTTTTAAAGCTTTAATCTAAAAGGTGTGTGTGTGTGTATATAAGCAATGCATTTCTGAATTGCATGATTAGTGCTTAGTGATTACTTATTAAACATATGGATCTTCAGTCTGCTTCTGAAGATAGTGAGGTACTTTGCTCTTCAGAAAGCCAATGGAAGTTGGTATCTAGGGACCAGCAGAGCAGAAAAGAGTATTGACGCTTGCCTTGCTTATGCCATAAAGAGTGGTGGGTCAGATAGTTATGGCTTGAAGAGCTTGAGGAAAGTTCCTGAATCTACCCATTACCATCAGGTGGAAGGGTGTTATCCATGTCTAGCTTTGTAGGAAACTATAAAGGTTTTAAATTGATTTAATTAAGTCGATGACGTGAATGCAGAAGTTGAGAAACATAGGTGTATCAGCAAGATCAAAGACATTCTGTATCGGGTGTAAGGACCAATTATGTGAAGGAAGACCAGCAAGGCGCAAGTTGCTGTAGTCAAGTCAAACAGATGCCAAGGGACTAAACAAGTACTATGGGGAGAAATTCCTGACACCTGCATAACAGAGTAATGTAATGAGATGGCAATGCCAATATGCCAATATATTGTGGGATTCAATATTTATGGGATTCAGCTTTAAATTAAGATATACCATCTATAAAAAAAAAATGTCCGCCAGACCTGTCAAGATTCAAGTAACAAGCTGAGCATCTGATGATGGACAAGAGAATAGGATAAGCTCAAAAAGCTCTGCTATTCTGAACCAAAAATTACATGATTGGTGAAGCTCAAGAACTACATAATACTGTTAATGAACTGTGTTGAAGTCTGCAGCAAGATTGAGTAGGATCAGTACTGATGACATTTTTAAATCTTGCTACAAGGTGCTGCCTAAAGGGCATATTCTGTATAGTTTGCCACTTTGAGGCCATTTGTTTAGGATCCGGGAGCTAGTTCTGGTGGGAACGATTGACAGCTGAGACAACTGGTTATAAATGTTTTTGAAGAAATGAGAGAATAGTAACCATGTCAGGGTTGTGGTGGATCCAGTGTCTCTCCTGGGGGCATGAGGGGACACCATCTATCTCAGGGCACCAGTCAATCTACTGGATTATTTTTGGGAGGTTTCAGGAAATCCGCCAATCCAGAGGAAACCCACACAGACCCAGGAAATACATACAAACCACACACAGGCAGAAACCCAAGCTCAGTTTCGAATCAGGGACTGCACCACCATACCACACTCTTCCTTGTATATTATTTTATTTTTCACTTTCTTTTACAGTTAGGAAATGCCAGTGAGAGACAGCCAGCTAATGTAGATATACCAAGGCTGGTTTAAACACACAAGCACACAAGGTTTTGTGTCCTCTCCTTACCCTCTATTCACTATACTATCCACGCTCCCCTGTGCTCATTAGAGTAGGCCATGATATCTCTCCTCAGGATTTAACAGCGACTGACTCCACACTCAAAGGACTGAGGTACATTGTGGGGGAAAGGGCATTAATGAGAACACTGCATCTTGGCTATTATCAGCACACTGTTCTCGGGGGAAAGAAGGCTGGATGGAGAGTATTGAGAAATTTAGATTTAGGCTGTCGGAATTGTACTTTTCATTAGAGTCTGCAGCAGCCATCCCCATCCACTTTGCATTTCCCATGCGCAGACAGATCACATGGGTGACTGTCTTACTTGCTCTCAGAGAGAAAACTACATAACTCAGAAAAGAGCAAGCTCAACTATAGATGACAGCTGAACTGCAATCAGTAGTGCTTCGATCTCACCCAGCACATTGCCCACCACTATAGGTAGAGGGGAGGGGAGTGGTTTGACATATTATCAGAGCAGCAGGCATAGCCACTCTGGGACTTAATCATGACAATGTGCCACTCCCTTTGATTTCTGTGTGATAGTGGGTGAAAACTTGTTGAAAGTTCTCCCCATCTCTCAACTCTTTCTCTCTGCACTGCCACTTTTACAACCTAGTTATAGAGGTATACACCCCAATTACAATGTCAGTTTCTGCATTTCACAAAATGCTGATGCAGCTGTTTCTGAAGTAATGGGGGGGCCCTCCAGCAGTTTGCTGTGTCCTCAGAATGTTTGATGCAGAATGGAATTGACCGATGCAGATAACTGCAGTGTACAATACAAACTAATTTCTTCAATGACTTGGACTTCAATTTTGCATTGTAGCCATTTGAATCAGCGAACGCCTACACATGATCACCCTACACACTTAACTCTTTGGCTTTTAGCTCTTCTGGGAAATTCTGCTACTTCAGAACAGCAAGGTGCAAAACACATGTTATAGAGGAAAGCTGCCTCTGCTGACACTCACATAATAAGAGATGGAAGTGTCAGGTACGTCCGAGCCTGCCAATGACGTGTGAGAGTGCTGGTACAGTAGCAGAGGTAATAATCTGCCCATTCTCCAGAGAAGAGCAGCCATCTATGATGCTATTTTAGTAATCAAACTCCAACATAGCAGCACCCTGCAGATTTGTAGAGATCCAGGTTTCTTACCCCGTACACGTGCTTGGCACCGGCCTTGGCAGCAAACATGGACAGGATGCCAGTACCACTCCCTACATCGAGCACAATCTTGTCCTTGAAGACATGTTTGTTGTGGTACATGGCATTTCTGTAGGTCAGTGTCCTGACCTCGTCCTTCAGCATTTCCTGCATTACAAGACAATGAAGACACTAATCAATCATATGCAAGTCTTAATTGATTGAATAAGAAATATCTAGTAATTATATAGCATTATAGCATGAAGTATGTCAGTAACACTTTACTATTAGGTTCACAAATAAGTAATATATTATTATTTAATTAATGCTAATGATAAATTAATACATAAATAATGACGCATATACTGTACACTAACTGACCAATTCATTAAGACCACCTATACACTTGCACTTTTGTGCAATTATCCAATCAGTCATTCATATGGCAGCGGGATTCATGTGTCAGAGGAGATTGGCCTGGTTAGGTCTGGCATGTTATGCATTCTGAGATGCTTTTCTGCTCACCACAGTTGTACAAAGTGGCTATTTGAGTTACTGTAGCTTGTAGACTATACAGTCAGCTTGAAGCAGTCTAGCCATTCTCCTTTGGACGCTCTCATCAAGACTTTCTTCCCACAGAACTGCCACTCAAATGCATCTGCAGGTAAATCCATTCAAGCATGTGAAAAGAACTATGTCATAGGCTGATAAGAGTAATTCCTATGGCCTAACTTAAAGTTGCGTGTAAAGGTGATTTTAGAACACTTAATATTATATTATGTGATCTTTCACAGCACAGTATTGCATTTGCATTTATAATACCATCTGTATGGATTTAATTTAGAATTGGGGGATCTCAAATTGCCTGAACTTACATTATAGCCTATAATTTGGGTTAAACTATATTGTCTGCAAGCACAGAAATTGTAATATAAATATAATTTATATTTATTACTTCTGCAATGCATTATAATAAGAGAATGAGTTAACTGGATAATATCTAACTATAATAATAATAATAATTATTATTATTATTATTATTGGCTACTCATACTGAATGACTCAGAGGCTGCTAATGAATACACTTCATTATTTATTAATGTGCTAAGGATTAGTGCATCTATTAATTCATCGTTATGTATGCATTAGTTAAGTATTAATATATCTTTGGACCTTATAAAAAAGTGTCACTGGTATGTCGTGACTAGATTTTTACTAAGGGGACTGGGCGAAAGAACAAAAAGTACAGGATACTCAGTACTCAATACTCAGTGGTTTCAGACCTCAATTAAACAACCATTTATTTTATGACATTTGAGAACAACGTTTGTTGTTTTTTCTTCACATTTAGAAAAGCACATACAATACATTAGGGATATAAAAGATATGGGGGGGGCACCTGACCTATATACTAAAAATGACCGTTCACCTCACATATTATGCATCTCTAGGTCTCACTGGATTCTCCTTGGCCTAGTCTCCTCCCTCTGTTCACTCTGCATCTCCCAGTGCTATGTTTTACAAATTTCCAGTCTAAATCATTATACCTAAACAGGGATGATATTGTAATCTGAAGGCATCTACAGTGCATCCTAATGGAACACTCAGACTTGTTTGAAACTCTTCCTACCTCATGGATGCCAAAGTGAGCGTAGGAGTCAAAGTAGTAGTCTCTGGAAGTCATCTCTTCTGGATTAAGAAACTTGGCCATCTTTCCTCGACCAGGGCAGTTGGGCAGGGATGCTGCATGGGGAGTGTGTGCGTTGTGTGAGGGATGTGTGGGCCGTGGGGCATGGTTGACCGAGGGCACTGGTTTAGGCAAAGGAGAGGGTTGTGCTGAATGAGATGGTGCTGAGCTGAGAGGCTGCTGCTGTTAGAGCCAACAGGAAAAAGAAAGGCACAGAAAAAGAGAATAAAGATTACTGTGGTACTCCTGAGGTATATTTAGACAAGGCAGCATAGAATTATCTTTCATGACCCATTTGTAATGTCCTAGGGCACTATTTTTTTAACCTATCTACACAATCTATTCCACCACTGCAATATCAAGCCTTCGCTGCTTTTCAGACATTTTCTATATTGAGTGCAGAGATATTCTATTTCCTCAAATAATATAATCCTCGTCCACATGCAGGTCGTCTAGCATCTCTGTGCAGGCTGTGTGAGATGGTGGGGGAGTGTTTGAATATACTAACAGACATGTCAGGGCCAGAAAGAAAGCAGCCGGTGAAAGGAGTGGCACATACGGTGGGCCTCTCTCGCTCTGATTAACATATTCACTACCTACAGAGAGAAAGAGAGAGAGCACAAGGGACGACGATGCTCTCGCTGACATAATGCAGCTGATTAAACAACACCCTGCATTCAAGTAGACAGAATGAAACCAAGACTTGTACTAAACCCATTAACAGTGATGTGGTGTATATTAATTAAAAATAAATACAGTATATTGTACACATCTGCCAAAGCACTGTGTTCTGAAAGCACTACATTCATTAAAAGCTGTGTCATGTATTACTGTGATATATTGTTCGTAAACGATTTTAGGTGAACACTGGGATTTGACTAGAATATCTCAAAAGCCTTTTTTTGGGGAAATTAAGACAATTCAATACTATTCTATTTTATTTGTAAAGTAATTTAAAAAATTGTAACAATAGACCGAAATCCAGATGTAGATTTAGAACTCTAATGAGGAAGCCAGAGGTGAAAGTGGCAAAGAAATAATGCTTTGAAATGACATGGGGAAGAAACACTTAGAGGATCCTGACTCGAATGTGAACCCATCCTCTTCTAGCTGATACCAAATAGTATGATTATAAATCATTAGAGTATACAGCTGGACATATAAAGGCAAACAGTATCAAGTGTGTTGAAAATATGTTCAGTATAAGGAAATTGTGACTAAAGGTCCTGGGAGGAGCACTGGACAGTCTTTACGATTACAGAAGGAGCTCTTAGGTGCAAGTCTACACTATACAGGTGAGACTATCTACAGAAGAAAGAGTGAGACTTGGGCATAAACTGTTTTTTGGAAGTGCAATCTATAGATCATATCATATGATGTTCTTTGCTGAAAATTCACCATTATTTTGTACAGTACCAGTTTAATCAAAATGCATCCAAAGGAAAATTTTAACACCACTGGCCCTTTTGCTATAGCCATCACTATACTGTAACGATTTAGAACCAAATCTAGCCATTATTTTGGTAATAGATGTCTCTCAGATGTGTGTAACCAAGGCACAAAAGCCTTGTAGCAATTCTGCTTATTAAGATGATGTATGTGGTGTACATGCTTGGGGAAAAATGGTTCTTCAGATATTTAGGGTTTCTTGGCTTCCTAAAGGTGTTCTATCATGGACCATCTCTTGGTGAAAATATGAAAAAATGTATAGAGGAACGAATCAAACTTCTATGTTGTTCTTGAACAGGTATCGGCTTACAGGTTAGCATGTTTGCCTTGCCCCTTTGGGGTTGTGGGTTCGATTCCCTCCTCAGCTCTGTGTTTGCATGTGTTTACTCTGGTTTCCTAGCCCAGTCCAAACAGATGCATGTCTAAATTGTCTGTAGTGTGTGAATGTGTGTGCAATTGTGCCCTGCGATGGGTTGGCACCCAATCCAGGTTGTCCCCTGGGATAGGCTCCAGGCTCCCCATGACCCTGTGTAGGATAAGTGGTACAGAAAATTGATGGATGGGTGGATGAACAGGTATCAGGATGTTGGTTCAGTATGCAAAGACAGACACCTTTTTTTCAAATTCTTCTTTAAAAAAAAATTATTTCTGGACAGAAATGTTAAGGCATAGCAGAGACAGCTGGCATGGCATTGTTGCTAAATTAGTGAAATGACTGTTATTAGTTACCTGAGTCAGTTAATCTGATTTACTGACAGGAGATGAAATTCCTATTACAAATTTCTTAAGAAATATGTTTTCAATGGTATTTATTTTATTATTGTTATTATTATTATTATTATTATTATTATTTATTTATTTATTTATTTTTTTTTTTCCTGATCAGTGCAGTATCCACTCTTTCACTGAGAGTGACTCTGCCTCATTTCTCAGATGTGTCTCAAACATATAGCATGAGTGTACATTAGAAAAAGCATGTGTTAGCTTGCGCTATCCTGCACAGTATGATTAGTTTGCTTTATGCTGTCAGGTATTAGAAAATGTTTGACAACCATCACTCAGACATCCTCTATTAGCAGTGGGGGCTTTCACTGTGTGTCTGTGTATGTTTGAGTATACAGTAGATGTGTGTGTGACCACGTTGTGTGAGTATGAATATGTCCATCCGTGTGTGACCACCCAAATCCTTTGGGCTAAAATTCACACATTTCTGGTGCTGCCCTTTTGGTAGGGGCGACTTTCTTGATTGTTCCCATTAAGTTGAAGTGAGGGAAAATGCCAGCACAACGGGCAGCATTGGATAGCTGACATTTCAAAGCAAGAGAACAAGGAATTACTTTAAACTGGAGAAAGCTTCGAGAAACTTTGTTTTTATGCTTTTTGCAGGAGCTAAGGCAGATTAGTGAGGTGATTTTCCAGCAGTTAGACTCAATCAAATGATCATCATTCCCTGTAGAATACCCTTTATAGCACATGATATATGGAGAAAGCTATGGCACCTGTAATAAAGCAAATTTTATTCCAGCCAAGAGTAGAGCTGCATGTCTCTATAGACTTGCACTAGTTTACCAATGATTCTCACCTCTGCTAATGTGCCTGGGGCACTGATGTAGGAAAGTGGTTTAGCACCAGCGGCTGATGCAGCATCTAAATTTCCTATTTTTCTGACCCACACAGTGAGAGGATTTAAACGTAAGCAGCAGGGAAAGTGACTACTTCAAGAGGCATCCATCTGCCAAGATAGTATCTAACAGCAGCAAGAGAGAAGCGCGAATGTCCTTCCTTCTGCAGCCAACTAAACAAATCTCATTACACAGTCTATTTTTAGTCCAAAATAAAAATAAAAAAGCCAGAGGCTGAAACTGCACTTAAAGATGTAGTTTTGGGTATGAGAGTGATACAAAAAAATTTGAAAACGAACCCACACATCAAGTGTTTAGGTGCAACGGCAAGACACGTGGTGAATTTGTTTTCAAAAGTCAAAGGCTTCTTGATTATTTAAAAAAATAAAAAAGTGCAAAAATTGTGGCTCTCTAAATTATAGAGCTGGCACAAAAAAAGAGAAAAAAGAGGTTTATTTCAAGTTTAGGTCAAAAGCCAGCATTATTTTTCTATTATACGAATAATATTTTTTTATTATCTATATTGATGACTTTAAGAGCATCTTTAAGACCAGCTTAATGCTCTCACGTGGTCTGTTTAGCTGTGAAACAGGTCAAGATGTGACAAATGGGATAAGTGTTGAACTTACTCTTGTTTGTGTATATTACAGTTCTGTTTAGGAATACCTCCAGGGTTGGGGGTTTGAATCCCACCCCTGCCCTGTGTGCGAGGAGTTTGCATATTCTCCCCATAATTTGGGGTTTCCTCCAGGTGCTCCGGTTTCATCCCCCAGCGCAAAAGACATGCATTGCAGGCTGACTGGCATTTCCAAATTGTCCACAGTGTGTTTATAGGTGTGTGTGATTGTGCCATACATTGAGTTGGCACCCTGGCTAGGGTGTCTCCCGCCTTGTATTAATTTATAATATATGCAACTAATAAATAAACACTCAGTCATTTGGGAACCATATGGAACCATCCATCCATCTTCTACCGCTTACTCCTTGTTCAGGGTCACGGGGAACCTGCAGCCAGGAAGCATCGGGCACAAGGCGGGGTACACCCTGGACAGGTTACCAGTCCATTGCAGGGCACAATCACATACACACTCATACACCCATTCATACACTACCGACAATTTAGACACACCAGTCACCCTACCATGCATGTCTTTGGACTGGGGGAGGAAACCGGAGTACCCGGAGTAAAAGCCCCACAGCATGGGGAGAACATGCAAACTCCGCACACACATGGCCCTGGTGGGAATCGAACCTGACCCTGGAGGTGTGAGGCGAACATGCTAACCTTTAAGCCACCGTTTGGAGCCATTATTCAGTTAAGTCATTTATAAGATGTTGTGAAAGTGATGTGGGAACAAAGCACTGATTTCTTGATACGCATTGCATAGTCAATTCACTTCTGAAAGCCCATATACTGATACTGATATTTATGGCACTGACACTTCAAACAAAGAAACAAACAAAATTAGAAGTCCATTTTCCTAATCTACAAATGGGAAAACACTGGAGCATCAATAATCGTTTCAATCGCCATCACTCTATGGTGTTACCTCACAGAAACTGATGTCTTCACCACCACTTCATTAGCTATAACTGGGTACTAGTTAATAATTTGTATTGCTTTGTTATAGTGGTTATAGTAGTTTACAGTCCTCATCTTGGACAATGGGTGGACAAGGAAAGGTCTAGATTCTTCATTTTAATGCTCAAAATCACTTGAGGACTGTATGAAATAAGGAATAAAACACACTGGCATTACAGTAAAATAATGTTGAGTGGTGTGTGTGATGTATTCTATTGCAAAGTGCACTTACTGTTACCACCCTGAAGTTTCAACATCATCATGCCCTGAAGCATCTTACTCCATTCATACAACAGCAATTAGCTAATGCTTGCATTTAAAAAAAATGTATTAATGAATCGCAAGCTTGTTCTTTTTAATTATGTATTGTTACATTTAATATTGTGGAATGCGCATGCAACGATTTACTTCCTTTTATCACTTACATTATTAAAACTAGTTGTTCCCTCACCAGGTTCTATTTTATTTTTCTCTTTCTCGAATTTATTTATTTATTTATTTATTTATTTATTTTTGAACAGAGCTTGTTGTGTGACGGAGAAACCATAGCACACAAAGTCCTCTGTCTTGAAGACGTTCTTGTGGTGGAACACATATGGCAAATGTGTTACAAAGCAAAACATTTGTAAAGTCATAAATGTCAAATTAACGTCTCCACGCAGAAAGCTTCACGATATCAACGAGCGCGCGTTTTCTTAACAACAATTTACAAGTCATTCGTTATTAGGCTTGTTTTTATAGCTGGGTCTGTGACCAAATGTCCCCACAGGGATAAGACTGTCTGAAAAGTGGGTGGCTGTGGCTCAGGTGGTAGAGCGGGTTGTCCACTAATCGTAGGGTTTGCTGTTCGATACCCGGCCCACGTGCCTCCACATGCAGAAGTGTCCTTGGGCAGGACACTGAACCCCAAGTTGCTCCCGATGGCAAGTAAGCGCCTTGCATGGCAGCTTTGCTACCATTGGTGTGTGGGTGAATGAGACACAGTGTAAATAAGTATAAGTGTGCCACTTACCGTTTACCAAATGTTTGACCTTGTAGTGACATTTGGCTGGTCCCCATGAGTAAAACTGCTTAAAAATAAATACATCCATAAAAACAATGCGGCAAATGTTTCCTTTTGGTGACTGAGGTTAGGTCAGGGTATTTAGTTGTAGCCTGGCGTCAATGAGCCACATAATTAGCTACAAAAAAAATTATGTAAATTATGTTATGGCATAATTTAGCACGACAAACGCGCGCGCGTGCGTGCAGGACCAAGGACAGCGCTCGCGCTCTTGAAATCCATGAGGTAAACATGTTAAGCGCGGTTAAACACTTGAAAACAATTAAACTTAGCTTGTGACAAAAGAATTTTCCGAACACACATATATATATATATATATATATATATATATATATATATATATATATATATATATATATATATATATATAGATAGATAGATAGATAGATAGATAGATAGATAGATAGATAGATAGATAGATAGATAGATAGATAGATAGATAAACCTAGGACTATGTCCCCGTTGAACGCCACTATGTCGATGTTGTGAGCTGCTTTTCACACCTGCAGAACATTCCTGCAGTTTGTGATCAGTGTGTGCTCGGAAACGGACTTCTAGTATCCTCACCTTGGCCCATTTGACAGATATGAATGAAACCACCGTTAGAAATATCCGGATGTAAGGTCTTCTATCTGTGTTGTTTCGGTCTTTTCATCACTTACCTCGGGGCTGTCCGGTTCCGCCATTTTCCTCCGTAGGAGCAAACAGCGGGAGGAGTGTTTCATTCCCATAAGAGCCACCTGGATGTGCTCAACAGGACTGGACTGAATAAAGACGCTCTGAGACAGCAGCTTAAAAACAAACTCGTCTGAAATCGAATAAGAGTGCAATGTGGAGCTGAAAATGAATGAGGTTCATCTAACACCCTGGACCAAGGTGAAGTCTCAGCGGTGAAGTCCACACCTGAAAACTCGAAGCTTTCCTCAGTCCATAGGGTAAAAAGTTCTCAGGTGTCCACACTGTTGCTGGATGCTTTACTATACGGATGTGTCGTTCTTGTTCAAATGTGAGAAAGCACCAGTGAGAGTGTCATGTGTCTCCTCCTGGGTACCGGTTAGTTAGTGTGAAGGGAACTACACGGTGTTTAAGCTGATGTTCATTCACACAGCTTAGTAACCCGGACCTCCTGTGGAACTGAGCGCAGCGCTTCATTTTACACCAGGAAAGCAAGCAGATTTAGATGAAAGCACAAGTTTCAGTCGGCGACACGGAACGCCCTTCATGTCTCCTCTTCTAACGGGTGGCATTCGTGATCTCAGAGGCTCGGGGTGGGAAATAATTGCTCTTCGTTTCGCATTTTTATTTTTTATTTTTATTATTTTTTTAATTTCCCTCCCGCGTGGAACAACGGAAAGTTTCGCTCACGGAAGAAATCTAACACAAAATGTCCATACCGCGGTGTTACAGCCAGGCTTTCAGAGAGAAAAGATCGTTTTAGCCCCGCATACCGGTGTGTGAGCTACCGTCTTGTCTAATCCTGAAGGACAAATTAGTTGGATTCCTTTAGATGAAGAGCTCGGGTGAGAGCCGCTTTCATCTCGCCATCTGAACAGCTGAGTGTAGCGCGCGCGCGCGCACACACACGCACACACACACAAACACACTCACTCACACACACACTCACTCACACACACACACACACAACACAAACACACTCACTCACACACACACACACACACACACACATACCTCTCTCTCTATATATCGCTCTCTCTCTCTCTCTCTCTCTCACACGCTCTCTCTCTCTCTCTCTCTCACTCTCTCTCTCTCTCACTCTCACACGCTCTCTCTCTCTCTCTCGCTTTCTCTCTCTCTATCTAGCTTTCTCTCTCGCTCTAGCTTTCACTCTTTCTCTCTCGCTCTCTCTCACTCTCTCTCTCTCTCTCTCTCTTGCTTTCTCTCTCTCTATCTAGCTTTCTCTCTCGCTCTAGCTTTCACTATTTCTCTCTCTCTCGCTCCCTCTCACTCACTCACTCTCTCTCTCTCTCTCTCTCTCCCCAAAACAGACCAGACATTGATTATCTCCTTACAATGACACCTGTTACATTGTGAGATATATTAGCCAGCAAGTGAAAACAATCAGTTTTCGAAGTTGTTGTGTTGGATGCAGGAAAAATAGGCAAGCGTAAGAATCTGAGCAACTTTGATAACGGAAAAATTGTGATTCCTAGACGACCGGGTCAGAGCATTTATAAAACACCAGGTCATGTGGGCTGTTCCCGGTATGCAGTGGTTGGTACCTACTAAAAGTGGTCCGAGGAAGGACAGGCAACAGAGTCGTGGACGCCCAAGGCTCATTGATGTGCATGGGGTGTGAAGGCTAGCCCATTTGGTCCAATCTTACAGAAGAGCTACTGTAGCACAAATTGCTGAAAAAGTTCATGCTGGCTATGATGTCAGAACATGCAATGCATGGCAGATTGTTACGTATGGGGATGTGTAACAAGAGACCGGTCAGAGTGCCCATACTGACCCCTGTTCACCACTGAAAGTGCCTAAAATGGGCACATGGGCATCAGAACTGAACCATGGAGCAATGGAAGAAGATGGCCTGGTCTGATGAATCACTTTTTCTTTTGTGGACAGCCGGGTGCGTGTGGGTTGCTTTCCTAGGTTAGAAATGGCACCAGGAAGCAGATTGGGAAGAAGGAAAGCTGGCAGAGGCAGTGTGATGCTCTGAGCCATATTCTTCTGGGAAACCTTCAGAGCTGGGTAAAGTAGCCAAATATTTTACTCAAGAACAAGTAAAACTGCACATAAAAATAATTACTCAAGTAACAGTAAAAGTAATAATGTTAATAATTACTTGAGTAAGAATAATAAAGTATCCAATGAGAGGTAGCTGTTTAATGGTTACTTCGGATCTGATTAAAATGAAGGGAAAATTTTGAGTCTCAGACTACATGGAGAACTGTAAGTCACACCTTGCGTTGAAAGTCTGTTCTGTTTATAAGATATAAAACCTGTGTTCAAGATCAAGCAACATATCACAGTCATGTGACGGGTACATTAACACACAACCTGTTATTTTCAACAAAATATCTCACACAGACACACCCCAAAAAACAAACATTTTCCCAACAGTTGACTGTCTTTATTTTCACAACATGTTGACATGTTAATCCTAACTCATCAGCATCTGCATTTAAACAAGACGACAGAGAACAAAAGGACAGACTATGGAACAGAACAGAAAAGAAAGTGTGTGTAGAGTGAGAGTGAGTGTTTGTGTGTGTGTGTGTGCGTTTGTCCGGTCTCCTTTGACTAGCTTCTTCCCACTCTTCGGCCATTATCTTCCAGGACTGAGCGAGCGGCTGTTGCGTCTGCATTCAGGCCACTGCAGCATATCGCGAGACTTGCGACCTCATTATACATGATATAAATGAATTATTAAAACCACATATATTCATAACATTTAACAGTAACAGAGGAACACCACAGCATGTAACAAAGTAAAAGTACATTTCTTTTATTAAAAATATACTTGAGTAAGTGTAAAAGTATAGCTGGTTAAACCTACTCTTAAAAGAAATTTTTTCCCCAAAAAAGTTACTCAAGTAAATGCAATGAACTAAATGTAGCATGTTACTACCCACTCTATAAACCTTGGCTCCTGGCATTCATGTGGATGTGGATGTTACTTTGACATGTACCATCTACCTAAACATTATTGCAGACCACACCGTTTCATGGCAACGGTATTTCCTAATGGCAGTGGCCTCTTTCAGCAGGATAATGTACCCTGCCACACTGCAAAAACTGCATGACAAAGAGTTCAATATGCTGACTTGGCCTCCAAATTCCCCAGATCTCAATCCTATTGAGCATCTGATCCATACAGGCTCCAAAGAACTGCTGCTAATGTCTTGGTGCCAAATACCACAGCAAATTTTTAGCGGTCTTGTGGAGTCCATGCCTCAATGGGTCAAAGCTCTTTTGCTGGCCCAAGAAGGACCTACATATAATTATGCAGGTTGTTTTAGTCTTACAATTGATTGGTGTACCTCATGTATATGACAACATTGTGTCCGGCTTCTCAAGATTACTCCATAGACATTTTACAAATGGAGGCTATCTCAGGGCTGTAACTGGGATGAGAATTTTTGTGAGTATACGCTATATCACAATGCCAAATGTATATTACACCAACTGCTTGTTTCTCTGTAGTGTTATACTTCCATTCTTCTTGCAATCCATGTATCATTGAGTACATCTATGCATTATCTGCACAGGACACATAAAGCAACTGAACCTACCTCGTCTATGGATTACTATGACATTTGGGGATAATACTGTATACATAACTATTACACTGTATAGAAGTGCAATGCAATATACTGTACTTCCTGCACTTTAGCATAATTATAGATGTATATTATACATAATATATAGGCTTACTATTTATATTCTATCTATGCATACAGTTTTATATCTTTACTTTTTTATATATATATTTTGTATATCTTATTTTAATCTTTATTTTATTCTTACTTCATTTCTGAGGCCATGTGAATTTGTGTCTTGTCTTTTATGTATGCTGCTGGAAGACTCTAATTTCCCCTTTGAACAATAAAGTGTTCTCTACTAATATTTTATCTTGTGTTATCTTATATTCTAGAAACTCTGCTGACTGAAGTTAGACTGTTTAATTTATTGAGATAATATGGTGGTGCAGCAGGTACCCTTGCTGACTCACTGGTCAAGGGTCCCTGATATATATATATATATATATCTCCCAGCACACGACGTGGACGTGACAGAATATTCCGCCAATCATGGATGCAGCAGGAGAACGGAGAGGAC
The DNA here is from genome assembly GCA_012411365.1 of Ameiurus melas. NCBI lineage: Eukaryota > Metazoa > Chordata > Actinopteri > Siluriformes > Ictaluridae > Ameiurus > Ameiurus melas. The sequence goes on along the minus strand of CM022754.1, from coordinate 33,491,206 downwards.
ACAGAACCCAGAAGTGCACACCAATCATCCCCGCCTTGGATGTTTCCACAAGAGACTTTCGTGGACCTTCCCGATCAGTATGATGGGTTCTTTGGCTACCCGGACTATTTTTTGGTAGGCTGTCAGATCTACTTCTCTAGCCTGTTTGACCCGAAGCCAGAGGAGAAGCAGTGGATAAGGTTCATGGTGTCCTGTTTTTTTGGCCCAGCTTGCAATTGTGCGCAGCGTTTAGCAGCCATGAGATCCCGGGTACTGGAGGACAGTAGGCAATTTATGGACCTGTTTTTGACGGAGTTTGGAGAACCAGGGCAGAGCTACAACCTGGATAAGCTGTTGAAGGGAGTCAATGTGGCAAACAAGGCTGACCTGCCGTTCCACATGCATTATGAGTGGATGATCCACCAAGTGTATGTTAACACGGACAACCAAGCTCTGCTCATGCCCAAGCCTGCTGAACCAGTTGACCAAGTTCCGCTCATGTTCAAGCCTGCTGACCAAGTTCTGTTCATGTCCAAGCCTGCTGACCCGGCTGACCAAGTTCCGCTCATGTCCAAGCCTGCTGACCAAGTTCCGCTCATGTCCAAGCCTGCTGACCAAGTTCTGCTCATGTCCAAGCGTTCTGACCTGACCGACCAAGTTTCGTTCATGTCCAAGCCTGCTGACCTGACCGACGAAGTTCCGCTCACGTCCAAGCCTGCTGACCAAGTTCTGCCCACACCCAAGTCTACCGACACGGCCGACCAAGTTCTGCTCACACATAAGTCTACCAACATGCCCAACCAAGCTCAGCTCAAGCCCAAGTCTACTGACCCAGCTGCCCAAGCTCCTCTCAAGTCCAAGTCTACCGACACGGCCGACCAAGTTCTGCCCATGCCCAAGACTACTGACACGCCAACCAAGTTCCGCTCAAGCCTGAGGTTCACCTGGTGACCTCAGAGACCCAGCCTGAGACCTACGAGAAGGTCTCAACTACAGAGCTGCAGCCTGAGATTAACCTGGGTACAGCGCTCTGTTTCCCTGCTAGGCTGAGATCATTGCTCTGCCTTCCTGCTTGGCTGAGGTCGTGGCTCTGCCTTCCTGCTCATCTGAGGTCGTCTCTATGCCATCATGCATCACGGGGGAAGTCGCTCTGCCTCTATGTTCCGCTGAAGACATTGTTCCTCTTCTTTGCTGTGCGCCGTGTGTCACTCACCCTTCCTGCTCCACAGAGGACATTGTTCCCCCCTCCTGCTTCATGGAGATCTTTGTTCCTTTCCCTGGCCTCGCAGAGACCCACGCTCCTCTCTCTGGCCTTGTGGAGACCCACGGTCTTTGCTGTGGAGCATGCACGAGCAGGTGTAGTTTAGTTCAAGCTGGTTTTTCCACTACCAATTCCTCGCTGTAGATTATGTTTCATGTTTTTGTATCTCAACCCTGTTTTCCGTGACCACAACCTTGATTCCTGCCTAGCCCTGTGTATGCTTGTTTGGCAATCGCCTAACCTTTGCCTTTTTTGGATTACGTTTTGGATCACGTTTTGGATTTGTTTGCCTGTCTCTCTCCTAAATAAAACCTGTTCATACTGCGCTTGCATCCGTCTGAACGTGACACCAGCTCCCAAAAACCACAACATTAACCAAGATAAAGTAATTACTGTAGGTGCATGAATGAATGAATAAAGGAAGGGAGGAAGGAAGGAATTATGCATTATTTCACTGTGCATGCGCTCGTCCTCTTTTTCTCTCTTGCTTCTTTTTACTCATGATTGAAAAAGAATATATTAAAAATTAAATGTATCCTGCAACTAAAGTGGGGTACATCAGCTAACTTTATTGCAACTAGCTAGCTGATTTGGCTAGCAATGTTGCAAATATTTTGCATTATAAAAATCACTGATCGCCCTTATAAATGCTTATATTTATAAATATTCTCATAAACTCTTATATAACGGCTATGTCAGATGTTAACCTACAATAGCTCTCATACCTCGCAACAAGAATTTCATCTCTGGTAGTGTAGCATTTGGTGAGAGCTAATCATAATGATTAGGACCATGGACAAACCTAGAGAACCAGTCATCACTGCTCATCCTGGAAAAGTTTTCCACATAGTAGAATACATTCTACTAACACATTATCATAATGCCACTGTTTCCATATTGAATTTGTCAACTGGAGAAAATACCTTCTGAAATTATAGAGGTCTGGAACTCATCATAGCTAATTATAGCCATTGGCTATCTGTCAACATTTGTACAATGGGGTGCAATTAAGTTAGATTTTATACCAAGAAAGTAATGGATACATTCCCCCAACCCCCCTCCTCCTCACCCTAAACAAATTATCTAAATAGTTCATCACATTCTTGATGGTCTTCCATCCAGAATAGCTTAGTTCCAACACAACCTGGCTTTAATATTCATATACTAGATCAGGTGTGTAAAGGTATGTCAAAATGAAACTCTTCAAAATCATTTATAATTGAAACATATCAGTTATTACAGAATTTTTCTGTGATGACTCAAATTCTTGTTATTAGTGGATTTCATGTGGATTTTTACAGCTATTTGTTGATATGTTAATAAAGGGGGAAAGAAAATAACGGATGGAAATAGGCGTGAAATAATAATGATAACTAAATCAGAAGTATATTTATCTGAATTCCATCTAAAAAATAAAGAAATAATAAATAAAAATAAACGGCTAAGTTGAAGCAAGTCAAACGTTAATTTATCATGTCCTAAATCCCAAATCCCTAATCTACTCCATTATCCAAATGGCACAATTTGTTAATCTAGAGGAGAAAGACTGAGACTGTGCTGTCTTATGCTATTTATAGAAGATCATTTCTGCCGTCTGTGATATTTAGTGAATGGCAAGACTGATTTCTCACTGTCTTTACCCTCACATGTGACATGCCTTTAAATAAGTACAAGACGATCATTAAACATGTTTTATGCATAGCATATCCTGTTAATACTGAAGTCAAAATACTAAAGCGTGAAGGTTATTTTCAGACTAGCCTATAGCGGTCCTCTCCTCCACCCACCCATCATATTCCTGTATAATTCAGCAGGTTAGTGACAAGTGATGCATAGTGTTCTGTGCAGACCACATAGCGTATGACTAAAACCCACGCTGCTCTGCTCTACTCAGTCCCTGCAGAGCAATTACCACATAACCAAAGAATACTGCATAACCAACCAACATAACCAAACATACCAACATCAATTTTAACTCTGTATTTAGCTACTGTTTGTGTGATTTAAAAAAATTTTTTTTTTTTTTTAGAAATCAAGCCTTTATTGTTTGTAAATAAGAAATCAAGCTTATATAATGGCAAGTATCATTAAAAGAGTTCATTTTTTGAGTAACTGTAGAAGAAAGCCAAATAGTCAAATAAAAAGTTGCTGGGGTTTATTTTTCAAAAAAAGCAATGAGAAAGAATGATGGGCATTTTCTTGCTTTATTTGCTAAAGTAGTAGGCTATGTATTCCTGTGAATATCCTTACAATATTATTTTAGTATATTGTATACTTGAACTACAATATGCCTTTTATTACTGCTACTGAGCGAATTGCTCCTGAGCAATTTAAAATGCTGCAGAAGTATCTTATTGTGGAACAGGAAATAATTTATTATGTCTAGCTCAGTTGCAAAGACACAACTGGACTATGCTTTGTAAACAAACAGCCTGGAGCATACATGTTGTTACAGAAATATCTTGCTCAAGGGCACCATGACAGTAGGAAGTGCAGTATGGGTCAGTATGGCTTGACTTGTTTACACTTTCTTCATGTCTGACACAAGACTGGGTTGCTTGCTCCTGTCAACATCTTATGCCTTTTTCCCATTCAGGATATGTGGAGCTGGTCATTCACACACTTGTTTGCACTCAGGGACAACTTAGAGTCACTGGTCCTGGGACCAGGAACCTGGAGAACCCAGAGGAAACCAAAAGGGATTTGGGGTTACTTGTTCTAGAAAACGTACAACGGTGATCCTGGAGCAGTGAGGTGGCAGGTGTCTACCTGCTGCAACATCATACAGTCCCAAGCACAGCAAATGTACAATAAAGTAAACATTTTACAGCAAACTCTATTCAAATAGACTTTAGTCTGTTTAAGTTGCAGAAAAGTCAATTGTGGAATAATTAGTAATTAGTTATGCCCAGGATTCAGTATTATGTTTTTTGCAGTGCCTGTTTAGCAGAGGTCAAATGTTGAATGCATAATCTCAGCAGTCTTTTAATTAACATATTCTCACCATTTAATTCATCATGTAATGTGATGACTAATCTTACAGAGCAAAAATTATTACAATGATCATATTCGTCCTATTTTACATATTTCAAAGCAGCGCTTATAATCTTTTTCCCAGCCTTGAAAAACACAAGAAAAGGACAGACTGTTTATAGCAAAGCTGACAGGTGGATAAAGAACTATTACTATACTTTATATAACCACCGAATAGTGCTGAATAGCATTTGTTATGTATAGTACAAGAGTGTGTATGCAGCCATTACTGGCTGAAGATTTCAAATGACATTTTAAAATGGATTTGTTAATATCATGTCTAAATTTGGTATTAAAGTTATTTTTCTGAAAATTTGTCAATCCGATCACACCTGGCTATATTTACCTGTCATGTTAATTGAAAGGTAATTAAGCATAGACAGCTGTGGAGCATGAAGAATACAATTGAGCTGTCAGTGACGGTATCCTGATTAGATGATTGACAGGTAAATATGGTGTGATTAAACTGTTAAACCTAACACGTAGTCAATCTGTGCAAGTTAGTTGGAAGTTCAGGGGCAGTGATGGCTCAACAGTTTAGGCTCTAGGTTACTGATCAGAAATTTGGGGGTTCCAGCCCCAGTTCAAGCACCATCAACAAGGCCTGTGATCCTATCAGCTCCAGGGGTGCTGTATCAATGCTGAACCTGTCCTCTGACCCCAACTTAACTGAATCCCTAACTGGTTGGAATATGCAGTGGGAAAAAGATTTTCACTGTGCTGTAATGTATATATGACAAATATAGGCTTCTTCTTCATAAATCTAAGCTTCTATGCTAATTTAAGGTATACTGTAAAACCGGTAACTAAAAAAATTTAGGAAACTAATTACCTCTAAATTTTTAAGTTGATAAATAAATTTCTTTAAGCCAAACACACTTAAATATAGCAAGTTTGAGTTCAAATTTTGTTATATTTAAGTGTATTTGGCTTAAAGAAATGGATTCATCAAATTTTTTGAGTTAAATGAACTATCCGGTTTTACAGGGTGTATAAGCTTGACATGTACTCCCTCTAGAGTTGTATGCTCCAGGATCCTGGGTTGAATTCTGAGCTTGGCTTATTGTCTGTGAGCTTTGCGTGTTCTCCCTGTGTTTGCATGGGTTTCCTCTTGCTGTGTTTTCCAGTTGTCCCCCACTGTCTCAAACCATGTGTGTAGGTGGATTAGTTACACTAAATTGCACTGGGTATGAATGAGTATATGAACGTGTATGTAAATGTTGCCTGTGATGACTTGGAGTCCCCTCGTTGGAGAATTCTTTCGCCTTGTGTCCAGTGTTGCAGGGACGTAGATCATTAAAACGAGTAATTACGTAGTTTGTGTAGTATGCTGAGTATTGTCCTCAATGCAGCCATATTGGTGGATTATACAGTAGCTGTTTAAAGTGCATGATTGGTTTCTTGAGACAAGTAATTTAACCAGTAAGGTATGCTATTTATATTATATATTGTATATTAGACCTCAGTTGTGGGTGAGTATATGCTTTTGCACATTTATTATTAAAACTATATTCCTGGTGGGTTACCTAGCTAATTGTTTCCCATAAATCCTAAGAATTATTTTTAATATTTAGTTGTGTTGCATTTTCTCATGGGCTTATTAGAGAAATAGTCAACTATGGAACTTTTGTTCCTTGAACATTTGTGCCTTGACTATTTAATGAGTGTACAATGCGACAGTTTCAAAAGGAACACAAAATCTCCTTCTAGGCTCATTAGCAGTGTGTTCCTTACACTTTTAACAATGTGACATTTAATGAACTTTGAGGAACTTCTTTGCTCAATGGGAGAAGTAACCTGCTCTTATGTAATTGAGTCGAGTTAAATTGTGCCGTTCCCTGTTGAACACAGCTGGTACACTAGTGAAAGACTTTGAGCAGACATTATGCACATTATGCTTTTATCTCCTGTTTATGTTTGCTGAAATGGCTGGTTGTGTGTGTTGTGTGAAATGCAGTAAAAAGAAAGTTGTTTAAAGAATGATGCCTTAATCGACACATCCCTTGTTTAAAGCACAGCTAAGATAAATGTATTAAAGAGATCTGGTGCAATGAAAGACAAATGCCTTACAGAAAAGTCACACTAATGTATTATGTGTAATATGGCTCACACGAGAATTTGCATTTAGATGCTTCATGTTGTCTTTTTGTTAAAAACAAATCCATTTTGCTTCTTCTTAATGTTTCTTGTTAATGTTTTCACATTTAGAACTCGTTTTTATATTTTTTTCATGTGTTTTTATTGACGTTTAATTTTTTTTCACATATTAAGCTTTCACATGTAAGACGTGCTCTGATTTTTCAGCATGTGATTGTTTCCCCCACATGATTCATTTATTTTCACATATTACGTTTTCAAGCGTAAGACATATTTATATTTTTCCACATTATCCAATAATTGTCCCACAGGTACAGAATATGGTGTTATTTTCACATGATGACATATTATTAATATGATGCCACATATTCATTTGATGAATTCAGGACACAGTAAGGTAAAAGACACCTCTTTGTGTTTCTCCATATGTGACCATAAAGTGTATTAGTCACATAATCACATGCAAAAAAATATACAATAACATGAAATGTATGCAATTTTGTACACAAGGGCTGTCCGTTATCTTGAATTTTTACACTGTAAGAATTGTCTGTCCCTATCTCCTAGTCAGTGAAGATGGAAAGCTATGGAGCAAGGTGGAGAGGTAGAGCAGTGCTCTTTGACAGAGAAGCCATTGACCTCTATTATGTGTCCAGCTGTGTGTGAGTGAAACAGCTTCTTCCCATTTAACCAGGACATGTTCAGTCTGGCTGCATTGAGCATCAGGGGTCCACTGTGTGTGACTAATCTGCATCTCTGCGGGAACAGAAGGATGAACTGGACCATCATATAAGGCATAAAAGCACCGTAGTCATTAGGTCTCTTCTTCATATCATCAGTCCTGCTGTGCAGATATATATGGAGAGCAGGTGTTTCAAGGTGAGTTATGCTCTGTGCATGTGTGTATGTGTGCATGAGTGGTTCGGAGAGACTCCAGTTGGTAAATTATTTTAATTGCTTTGCTGTGTAGAGTTGATATGCTTGATGTTTCTTATGAGTGTGCATGCACATTATTTTAGGCTAAGCTGGATAAACTTTATGCTTTTGTGGTTACAGGAATCCAACGGTATGTATTTATGCACAGTTCACTGCAGCTATTTGAGCCTCACAGCAATCTCTGCAGACTTCAGGCTGGTCCATAACTCATACAAACACAGCGACGATGCAGCAAGATTGATGTTTAAAGCCTGCACTGAAATCAGGAAGGGCTTAGCCACACCCTAACAATGAGATCTACTTCTGCATGAGGACATATGTGTGATAAGTTAAATGACATTTGTTCACGCCATGAGAATCCAGAAGTGTATTTATACATTCAAACATGGGACAGCATTTGAGCAACTCACTCTTTCCCCCACATTTATTCTCTCACATCAGAAATAGGAATGATTGACATTTAATGCCTCAGCTATATGGAAATGGGGAATAAACTAGCATGAGAAGTCTGACTTCATTTCAGACATTTCTTCATGAAAAGAGCTCCATTTTGGTCTCATCTGACCACTGGAGGACAACTGGGTGAAAGTGTTGTGGTCAGATGAGACCAAAATGGAGCTCTTTGGCATCAACTCAACTCGCTGTGTTTGGAGGAGGAGGAATTCTGCCTATGACCCCAAGAACACCATCCCCACCGGCAAACATAGAGGTGGAAACATTATGTTTTGGGGTTTGTTTTTCTGCTAAGGGGACAGGACAACTTCACCGCATCAAAGGGACGATGGACGGGGCCATGTACCATCAAATCTTGGGTGAGAACCTCCTTCCCTCAGCCAGGGCATTGAAAATTAAAAGTAATTACTAAGTCATTAACAAGTACTGTTTTGTTTTGCAGAGGGGTCAAATACATATTTCCCTCATTAAAATGCAAATCAATTTATAACATTTTTGACATGCGTTTTTCTGGATTTTTTTGTTATTTTTATTTTTTTTTTTTAAAAAAAAAAAACAGTAATCAGATTCAGGTGCATTTAGTAAAAAAATAGAAAATACTATCAGGATTAAAAAAATAAATAATTTAAACACACAACACAATATAGACAGCTGTTTGATTATAGCTCTGGTTCTCTCTTGCCAGATGTGCAGCCTCCTGGTGCAAGTTAATTAGGTAGAAATCAACACAAATTGTTCTCTGAAATGCTTTTGTTATGGTGACCATATGTCCTCTTTTTCCCAGACATGTCCTTTTTTTAGGACCTTAAAAAGCGCCTAAATTTGAGAAAATGTCTGGGATTCGGCTTTAGTTTCATTATGATGTGCTTATGGTTTAATACTGCATCATGTGTGCGCATGTCTGCATTGTTTTAACCCCTCTCTGTAATTCCCGCCTTCTTGCACACCAACTGGTCGATTATAAAAGGCTTGCAGCAACTATTGGCCAAATTCCTGCCTCTCAACCATTATCCTACTCTCAGCAAAGTTGTGAAAGTGAAGAGCTGCTGTGTACGGCATCAAACAGTGACTTGACTATATATATATATATATATATATATATATGTTTGGACACCTGGAAAAAAAAAAAGAACGAAAAAAGTGGATGGGCTTTTTGAAAAAAACATATAGTACCCTAGCTCCACTTTTAAGCTCTAGAATAAGCTCTAAAACTTGTTTAGATCATCTTGCCTTTCTCTTGACTTTATTTACATATGTGGCCTTGAAGTATTCCAAAAGTAATCAGATTACATTACTTTCATATTGTGAAACTTGGATTACATTACTGATTACATTTTTTATGAAGTAATTTGTAACTGTTATGGAATAAATTTTTAAAGTAACCTTCCCAACCCTGGCTGCAACAGAACAAAAAAGAACCAAAAAAGTTTTTCATGATTGATAACACTCCTGTTGCACCTTGGCACATGTTTCCCAATATCCAAAACTCATCTGTTGTTTCTCACAGTGATTGGGACAAAACTGTCATTGTAGTCACTCTCATTACCAACTGCTTGTGTGCTTGTGTGCTTGTGTGCTTGTGTGCTTGTGTGCTTGTGTGTGTGTGTGTGTGTGGAGGGGAGAATTGATACAATATAGATGTGGAAATGTCTAATTCTGTTTCTATACTAATTCTATATTCTGCCTTTGATATAACTGTGTAATTATGTGTAATTATAAATGCATTATTTAATCAAACTATGACAGGTCTATACTGTTAGGATTAATCCTACAGAAAAAAAATCAGCGTTTCATTTTGCAGTGGAATTAAAAGTGTTTGATGGCTTTTTTGAGAGCTTTGACATTAGTTTGGAGAAATATGCAATGTCAAGTGAGAAAAACTGTAATTTATTACAGTTCTGTGTATTTTTTCCCCAACACACACTTTGACGGACGTGTTCACGTTATTCAGTGCAGTTTGGAAATCGTGGTTTGTCATATGAGTTCATGTGAAAATTGGAGTGTGAGATTTTGTTAAGAATTACAGTTTGAGGAGAGAGTTCATGGTTTGGAGCAGTTGTTTCATTTTGCTCAGGATATATGAGGATCTTCATGATGTGTGTATAATTACATTTTTTTTAACTGTAATTGTGTAGTGGCTCAGCTTTGGCTTTTTTCCAGGTTGTTTGACTGTATGATTTCAGATACCCTGTTCACATTTATTATTTATCCAGGGTGATTTACACCTGAGGCAAAACCCAATGCATGTAAATATCAGTTGCACAGTTGAGGGACAAGACATCTTGCCTCAGGGTCCACCTGAGGATGTTCTGGGATTTAAACTTTCTGGTGACTAGCACAGAAGCTTATCCACTGAGCTCCCACAGCCCAACAAATTCAACTTTAAGACTTGAACATGCAATTTTACTTGCTCTCTGTGAAATGCTCTTTTAATACGGATTTGAGGATTATTATTCTGAAGGAAAGGCAGCACTTTGGCACACTATTAGTCTCACACCTGTAGTGTCCCTGCTACGATTCTGAATTACTGTCAGAATCGTTGACAGTGTAGAGTTTCACATGTTCTCTTTGTTCTCTTTGTGTCCCACTTCCTAAAAAAACATGTGAGAAGTATTGGCTACTCTAAATTGTCCCTTGGTGCAAATGGGTGTGTGCATGGTGGAAGAGGCTGCTCAGTGATTTAGACATTGATCTATTGATCAGAAGGCTGTGAGTTCCAATCCCAGCACTTCCAATATTCCACTGTTGGGTTCCTGAGAAGGACCTTAATCTTTAATTGATCAATTGTATCCTGCAACTATTGTAAGTTGCTTTGTATAAAAATGAGGTGTCCTTCCATCGACTGGTGTCCCTTTCCCATCACATGCCCAGTCCATCACAGGGCACCATTAAAGAATGTTCAGTAATTCTAATGCCCCAGAAAGTATAAATAGCTTGGGTCAGATTTTGTAGGTTTTGTATAAGATGGAAAATAGCATTTACTTCCTTTTCCAACTCCTCAATTACTGAAGATGCATGCATGAATGAAAAAAAGTTATTAAATATGAATTAATAAATAATTGAAGAGATAACATTTATGTAAGATTTTATAGCATATGCAGTATATGCAATATGCATCTATCAGCCATAACATTAAAACCAGCTGCCTAATAGTGTGTAGGTCCCCCTTGTGCCACAAAACAGCTCTGACCCGTCAAGATATAAGCTCCATAAGAATGTGTGCTGTGGTATCTGGCGCCAAGGAGTTAGCAGGAGATCCTTTAAGTCCTATAAATTGTGATGTGGGACCTCCATCAATCGGACTTGTTTGTGCAGCACATCCCACAGATGCTCAATCGGATCTGGGGAATTTGGAGGCCAAGTGAACACCTTAAACTCTTTGTCTACAAACCATTCCTGAACACTTTTTGCAGTGTGACAGGGTGCATTATCCTGCTGAAGGAGACCACTGCCATTAGGGAATATAATTGCCATGAAAGGGTGTACTTGTTCTGCAACAATGCTTAGGTAGGTGGTACAAGCCATCACAATTTGGCCCTTGTCAAAGTCACTCAGATCCTTACGCCTGCCCATCTTTCCTGCTTCCAACACTTCAACTTTGAGAACTGACAGTTCAATTGCTGCCTAATATATCCCACCCCTGGACAGGTGCCATTGTAACACGATAATCAATGTTATTCACTTCACCTATCAGTGGTTTTAATGTCTCAGTTTTGCTGATCAGTGTATACGGTTTATCTGACAACAGCCATTTTATTTCAGATATTCTGCATAGTTCCATAATCGGGAATAATCTAATCTGGAAAACCAAATCCACATGTGGGCTGTGATATTGTATGAATTGTGTGAGTTCTCCTGTTATACTTAGACCTGTGCAATAGTTATTGTCAATTTCCTCTCAGTCAAATTAAATACTATTTCTGAATACAGTTGTCATGCTGCTTTTTTGTGTTTTTTTGTGTGTGTGTGTGTGTGTGTGTGTGTGTGTGTGTGTGTGTAAACGTAATTAACAGCAAGGAAGTAGCATTTTTATTGCATTTTTGCAAACATTATGCATATTAAACTGGGATTTGGATTGATTTTTTTTGTGAATGTTATTCCATCAGAATTAGTTTCACCACAAATCTCTGAGCTATTCAAACCTGCAGGCTTCTCCTTTTCTAATTATGATTCCTTTTGCTTATCAGCTAAGGCTTCATTTCATGCATGGGATATATGCAAATTGATGTGACTGTATTGCAGATATGCTGCCAGCTGTTTGCGTAGTGAACCCTATCATTTTGGATCTTCATTCATTAGGGAGAGAATAAGGCACAGATAGATAAGTCCTGTACTCTTCATCTGCTGTCATTATTCTGAAACAGAGCCACAGCCACAAACACTCACCTTGTTCACTTAAGCCAATGCAGGTAGGATGCACTTTAGAAATAACAACAACATGGATTTTATGCAGTGTTAGGCTCTTCCATTAGTAAAGTGGGTTTGGTGTATTGCTCTCTAGAAATGAGACAGTGTTTGAAATACCCAAGCTGTTATAAGATAGTGATCCAAAATCTTAATTCTTGGGGGAGGGGAATGTACTTTTTCATACATTATGAAACATTATGGACATGCACATTTTCACTCACTGGCCACTTTATATGGCACACTTATTCCTGTTCATTCAATATAAGAATAAGGAAAACTGATCTCTGAATGTGTTGGTGCCAAAAGTGCTGGTTTGAGTATTTCAGAAACTGTTGATCTCCTGGGATTTTCATGAACAACAGTGTCTATTGTTTACACAAAATGGTATGAAAAACAAAATTCCATTCAGTGAGTGGCAGCTCTGAAGGAAGAAATTACTTGATGAGAAAGGTCAGAAGAGAATGGCCAGACTGGTACAGGCTGACAGGAGTGGTGAAAGGAACTCAAATAAAATCTCTTTAAAACAATGATAAGCATAAATGCATCTCAGAACACACAACACTTAAAATGAAATGTTGCGGCAGGTGGGGTGTAACAGCAGAAGATGCAACTTCGGGCACAAGATTGGGAAAACATTGTTTGATCTTATACAATGGTTTATTGAAGATGAATTAATGAATTAAAAAATCCTCCTAGGTGTGAATGAGTGAGCTAAGCTCTGGCCTACTACAACTCTGATCATGAGTATAGGCTTGATTCATATTTTTGTAATACCTATTACCCAGACATTGTGTTCCACTTATTTAATACGTTACATAGACTCTAATCCAAGAAAAAAAATGTTTCAGATTTATTCACTTATGCAGTCACGTAAAACTGGACAAATCTTGCCCTTGGTCTTGTAATATGCTTTCCAAACCCAATCATAGTAGTCTGGAAGACAAAAACCATTAGTGTCAGTATGTCTCACTGTGATGGTCCCATTTACCCCAGCAATCCTTCTTGTATAACAAATAACACTTTTGTGCTGTGCCACAACAGACATTAAGTAGACATTTTTGATTATAACAAATGTTGAAAAGTCATTGAAGGGCTATTTTCTTCTGTTGGCTTTGTTGTTGAGGAAAATGGCCAGATTGGTTCAAGCTGCCAGGAACGATATGGTAACTCTTATAACCACTCTTTACAAATGTGAGGCTATCATGGGCACAGACTCACCCAAACTGGACAATTGAAGATTAGTCAGGGATCTAAGTCACCAGGGATTGGTGAGTCTGTGCCCATGATAGCCTCAACTTCTAGTTCCTGGTTGACAGGCGTGGAACTGATGTGGTCTTCTGCAGTGGTTGCTCATCCACTGTAAGGTTTGATGTGTTGTGCATTCTGAGATGCTTTTCTCCTCGCCACAGTATAGAGTGCTTACTTGAGTCACTGTAGACTTCCTGTCAGCTCAGACTAGTCTGGTCATTCTTCTCTGATCTCTACCATCAGCAAGCTGTTCTTGTTTTGTTTTGTTTTTTTGTGGGGTTGTTTTGCACCATTTTGTGTAAACTCTAGAGACTGCTGTGTAAAAAAAAAAAAATCCCAGCAGATCATCAATTTATGAAATACTGAAACCAGTCCATCTGGCACCAACAACTATACCATGGTTAAAGTCACAGTGATCACATTTTTCTCATTCTGATGTTTGATGTGAACATTATCCAAAGTTCTTTACCTGTATCTGCATGATTATGTGCACTACGCTGCTGCTGCTGCACTGCCAGTCATACTGATACAGATATTGTCATTGTGTTAAACCCCTAGCATGGAGGTAGACAGTTCAGATCATTCTGAATAGGTGAGTTGAAAGACAACCTGGATTTTCTTGAAGAACTATGGAATTTGATTGTTGGCTGTGCTCAGTGGGAGGATAGATATTTTGATAGATGAGCAGGATGGAGGGGAAAAAAGATCCATAGAAGTGTCAGAAGCCTCATATGAGGCCAATATTTTCTATCTGAATTCTAGATTTTATTATCTCTGACATCCAGATCATTTTCCTGGGGTGGGTGTAGTTTAAAATGTTGCGAGTATGTGGCACGGTGCAGAAAGAGTGAGATCTGGTGAGGAAAGATAACAGAGAAGTTCAGTGCTCAACAAGGGTGACAGCCTTTCGGGTAATGATTAGTTTGATTTAGAGTCTAGAGATGTAGACTTGATAACGCAGCCAGCTTAAGTAGAGTTGCTTTAAAACAGGGCTGTTTTTCATATAAGGGTTGTCATTATTTTATACATTTCTACCTGCTAAATATTTTTAGTCATGCTGTAGTTTTCTTGGTTTCTGTTGATTGTGTTGTTTCATGAGAACATCTTTTGGTCTCAGCTTTGTCTGCTGTTGTTACAGGAAGCAGGTGGTGTTGTATTTGGGCCTGCGCCTGTGCACAAACACACCACATATTCCTGCACATCTTTGTTTATTCCAGAACTGGCAGTGAAAATTGTGTTAGTCAGTGCCCTGGGCATAGTATGCTCAGAATTCATTTATTGAACTCGTCCACCTATGTTCCAGTGTGGTTTCAATCTCCATATAATACATATCTCATTTTCTTGCCTTACAATCCAAGCCAGCAACACTGGTCAGAACCACATCTGTACCTCACTTCATTACTAAATGGAGTATTGAAAATATTATACGTGTTCCAGTTATCATTAACACCAAGAAATTATGGGGCAATTATGTAAAGTATCCATCCATTCATCCATCTTCTACCGCTTACTCCTTCTTCAGGGTCGCGGGGGAACCTGGAGCCTATTATATACAGTATATTCGAGATAAAGTAGAAGACCTTAACATTATCCTCTCAGCTATGCAATTTTAAAATGCATGAAGTTTGAAAGAAAACATTATCAAAAGATGTAGCAAGCTATAATCAGATTTCACATCTAGGTTTCAATAATATTTTCATGGTACAAAAATAAAATGTCTGACTCACACAACTTACAGTTGCAATCAAAATCAGCACGTAGTATTTACATATAGGTGTATCTCTGTGATATCAATATATTTATCAATTGTGGCATTTATGTAGCTTAATTAGATGTTTTATTGAATTTATAATCTGCATGTTATTCCAAGTCAGCTCTGTTTACTTAGTAAGTGAAAATCAGGTTATAGGAAATGAGACAACTTTTAAGGCTTTAATTCATTTCAGGAAAACACCACTTTATTCTTACATCTGCAATAAGAATGGATTTGGCAGGTAAAATCACAATCAATTTTGGACTGAAGTTGGATTGAATATATTCCAACATTTTACCCACGTCAGCACAGATGCTTTAATTTCTGACCACAAAAATAGAAACTTAGCTCAAACAGGAACAAAAGCTTACAGCTAACCAAATTATCAACACACTTGGCAGGACAATGGCAAATTACACTTTTATCTGCATAAATATGAGTCCTGTATGGTCAGGGTGGGGAAAACCCTTCACACGGTTAAATTTATATTTTATTTTATTTTTCAGTGTATGAAGTACAGGAAATTAACAACCTTCCTGGATTGAAATATGTACCTCTTTAGCATGTATCTCAACCAAAAATTTAGTTAAATCAAATTCTTTCCCCCAGAAGAGAAAGAGTATTCTACTGAATATTTATATGGTAAATTAGTAGTAATTTTCCAGTATTATTAGGTTATTAAAATATTACAAAATTTCACTACAGCTAGAAGCCATCCAACAACTTTTACTGGCTCCTTACCCATCTTTGCAGTAAAGATACACATAAAGATTAGAAAGTAAATAAAAACATTCTGCTGTGTTTAATTGTTATGCTGTTGCAATTTATTTTATGGTTTTGTAATATTGAAGTGTCGAATAATGTTATATTGTCAAAACCCAATTTTTTTGTCATCTTTGACATGTTTTCATAGGCCATCACATATGATTGTAATTCTGAGCATTATCCTTTGTCTTTGGTAGTAATAAGACAAATAAGTCAAAGACTAATGGCCATGTGATGTAATTTTGAAGCATTTCCCGTTCACGATAAAGATGAAATTCATTAATTCAGTTTCCTGGATAAGTGAAAAGCATAGTCATATTCCTAAGTGATTTATTTCAGGTAAACTGGTTATATTGCCTTATTTGTGACTGCATTCAGAAAACACATTGAGCATTTGCATTTGCAAATACGGTTGCATCCCCAAGTCCTCACATATTACACCACTTTTGGAAACTTACCATTCCAATAGCTTTCTGAGATAATGTAGATTCAGATGGACGTAATGGCTGCCTATGACTTGCCATTAGCCTTAGAGAGGTTTATGGATTTCTTTCTCTGGGTTCTTTATACATTAATGGAGGTCAGGAGGCAAGCAGTCTGGCTCAGAGTGACAAAAACCCTTATCATAGTAGTTTCTGCAGCACTATAGAGACACAGCTGGAGGAACTACACCTGCATCTAGTAAAGAACACTTCAACAGATAGCAGAACTGCTAAAAAAAGAAAGAAAAGAAAACAAGTGCAGGTGGTGATTATGATTTCTTTTCTTGTGACATTTTGAGGACTTAAAAGTTCCAGCTAAATAGTTGAGTTATCTTCTCTTCCTGGTGTGTGTAAACTGAGGAGTACACCGGGCACTGTGTTGTGTTATGTTATGGTGACTGCTCAGGGTAATCATATCAGTGGAGTCACTTTGTTGTTGAGGAATACTGTGTGTTTATTATGCCTAGGTAATTATTGACCTACACTTCTAGCATTGAATAATTTAGTGTTGATGGGAGATTTGGTTTGGTTCAGAGCCTTGTGTGTAAAGAATATTGGATGTACAGGTTGCATTGTCATTCCAGTAGTAACGACTCATTCATTTGGACTTTCAGCAAAGATGCTCTGCAGACTAATAATCCAATCTAAGTAATAAATGGATTTTTAGTTGTTGGTTTTTTTTTTTTTTTTTTTACCAATGAAAAGGTATAATCATTATGGTGAAGTTTTATGTTAGAAGATGTTTATTTAACATATATGGAATTAGTCTCCATTGTCTTTCTGAGATTTTCCACCACAGGATACACAGGACAGAGGATTCTCAGTAACATGATGAGCTGCATTTGTGATTTATTAACTTTAAGAGGGAGAGAAAACAGAGTCTTTTGAGGGAGCGATTGTTTATAGCTGCTATAATGAAAAAGATAACAGGAACTAACTTGTCTCATGGACACTCCACAGCATAAAACAATAACAATAAATAGTTAATTGTATGAGGTGTCATTGATTGAGAAATTAAATTTGTAATAGTTCGCAAATTGCTGTAGTATAAGAGGAATAAAAAAAGCTTGGGAAATAATGCAAACCGCATTTCAGACTACATCAAACCACATCAGTTTCTTATAACAGCAAACGGGCAGGAACACAGACAATGGCCTGTTAAAGACAATGGCATGTTTACTGTCTGTTTGTGACACAAAGAGAGAAAATTGAGAGTGTGAAAATCTTTCAGGTCTCGAAATGTAAGTGGATTTGAATTAAATACATTTCCAGGCTGTGGAATGTCTATGAGATTCAGAATAGTGTGATCTTTACAGCACTACATTCTGGTAAAAAGTCAGGCTCATTTAAGGTATGCAGTTAATATCTGAAATGTTCTTTCAAATATCTGGCAACATAATTGTTTTATTGCACACCTTCTCAAAGAAGAGTCTTCTTCAACTGTGCTGTTTTCTACTATTTTAGGATATTGACACAGGCATTAATAGTATGAAATAAAAACTTGTGTTAAAGAATTAAAAAATTAAAAAAATCTTATTATAAATTCTTAACAGGGTTACACACAATCATGCACTAATACCTAAAATAATACTTACTTAAATATGAACTAATGATGGGTTACAGCATGACTAATGAAAAGCTAACCTTAAATATGACATGAGTCTTATGAATTCATGTGTGAATAACGACAACCTTAAAAGTACATGTTCATGCATGTTTGTCAGTTAATGTATTAATTAACACATAGGGGTGAACTAATATAGAATATTAATTAAACGTGCATAATTTCAAATTGTTTATATAATTTGCCATATGCAGCTGTGTACACAAACGTCACTGTATAGCACTGGATTACTTTCATAATTCACATTGCTCCTCTTTATCAAATGTTGAAAAACACTAATAATAAACTCATTTAATAAAATAATTTAATCTCTAATAATCAACTGATGTCTGTGTAAGCAGCTGCATTTGACAAATTATATAACCAATTTAAATTATGCACATTTAATTTATATGCTTTCTTAATGAGCATGTTTGACATGTAATTTACTCCTATCTGTTAATTAATATATTAACTAACAAACACAAACTTAAAGTGGTTGTTATTCAAGCATGAATTCATAAGACTCACGTTGTAGTTAAGGTTAGCTCGTGATTTGTTCATAATTATTACATGTCTTAACCATCATTAGTTCATATTTAACTAATTATTTATTCAGGTATTAGTGGATGATTATTCATGTACTGTTATTGTTACGTGTTACCCTTAACAGTAATCCTGATTAATCTTTGCACACTCCTGGCATCTTCTTAACCGGCTTCATGAGAGAGGTCATGTCAAGTTGTTTTGAGTACATCTGTGAGAAAGGGTTTGTATGCTGTCTCGCATATGTAAAAAAGAATGGTGTCGAATGCAAACTTTGTAGTCTAATCAAAATATATTTGTGCAATCCCCATTTTGGAACCATGGAATATCTGGTTACCTTAATTACAGTTTATTAAAGTGTCATCGGTGAGCTTTGACCTGGAGACGTGGTGAGTTAATTTCCTTCTCAGTAAATTGCAGCCTCATAAGGTTTGGCAGGATTTATAATGGATTTATTGGTAGCTTCGAATCAGGCTGGCTTCATTAACGTCTTGTCACGCAGGAGGAACTGGAGGCTTCAGTCGTGCTCTTTGTCTTCTAGACATCTGCTACCGGGAGGCTTCAGGGCAGGACAGGTGGCATCCCAGAACCCAGTGCCATTTTTTTTTTTTAGACTATTGTGTCATTTTGATGATGACACATCATTTCACTGGATCCTGCAGACCCTCTACTGAGAATATTGTCCCCACTATTCACTTTCCTCACTCTGTTTTTTTCCACTCCACAAAACACAATACCCATCACAGCAATGACAGGAGAGTGTGTGTGTGTGTGTGTGTGTGTGGGCTGAGTCTCCTGCATATCTCAAAAAGCAGCTTAATGTGCACCAAGTAGAGGACTAGAGCAAGAGAGCAAGGTCGTCTGCATTTTCTACACATTAATGATTTAGTTATCTTTCACCAAATTGGCAAATGTAATTGCAAAAGTCGTTCACCTTCTTAAAGTCATTTACTCCACAGATTTTAATGCAATTTTGTTGTATTGAAATCACCTGGAGAGGGCACGATACAAGCTAGTGTGATAAGTCATGTTAGCTTATATCAAATACATTCATTTTGTACAGGAATTATAGCTTTAAACTGATCTCAAAATGTCTTGAGAGTGATTGTAATGCCAGTCATGAGATTTCCAACGCTGTTCAAATTTTTTATATACTAATTCATTTGAATTTATACTATATTACAATAAAGCTATGAATGGATTGATGTTAAAAAATTAGTTAGGACTCTGTAACCATAGTTTCAGACATTACATTAGACATTACAACTGCCCCTTTTAGTTATTTAGTTTTAATATAAACACCTCTTTATGCTAGTTTAAGTAATAGAGCTGATACATGCCGAGGGAGGTTTAATCTTAGGTCTTATATTATTTAACGCATGAAGATATTTTCAAAGATTTTGTATGGTGGTTTGATTTCCTAGGCCTTTGTCTGTACTTCATGGGTTATACTGATTGAATCATATTGAGTGCTTGATTAAAATGTGAGTAAATATAAATATTTTGTTAGTTCTTTTTGCTAATTTACTACAAAAAGCCACCATTAGTGCCCGTTCATTACAGCACATACAGCACCCCCTGGAGGCCAGGCATGTGCAGCACTTTCACCAACCCTGATGTTGAGATCCTGAGAAATCGTCCTAAATAATCAGCAGCACGCTACCTCTTCCCTGACAAATGAGCTGACAACCCTGTTCCCGTCCTCATTTTCTTCTCCAGGGACTCAAAAGAAACAGAAACACCAAAAGGTGTGATACAGGAGGAGAAAAAACACAGCAACAGGCACGACCACTGCAGGTGAACTATATTTAGTAAGACCTTAATGTGATACATCATGCCCGGACGCTGGAAGGAGATGAATTTGGGGCGAGGGCCAGCTGCTGCTTCTGCAAAATCTAGAATCTGGAGTTTAGATGGAGAGAAAGAAATAAAATTAAGACCAAGATTCCCATGAGCATAGAACATGATGTAAACACTACATTAGAAATGTTTGCTTATCACTCTGAGGCAGTCTTCACCTTCTGTCACAGCTTCTATCAAGTCCTAGCTGACTATAATTCCGAGCTGACTATAAACCAAACTGGTATAAATGGGCAAACCTGGCTACGGCTCTCCCTGGCTTTTAAAGATAAAATACATCAATATACGGTTTATTTTTTTGTGTTCATGGACATCATATTATTTACTGTTAACATATATCTTAATGTGGATTATTTAGGACTTTTGTGGTACCAAGTACAAAAGCACTACAAATGGTTGTAAAAAAAATTATTATACAGAATGGTACATGATTTTTGGGGGGATGACATTTTTCAGACACATCCGCAACGCATCATCAGCCGTCAGCATGTGAAATGGCTTTGGAGGCGAATCTCACCTTAGATTAAGCATACATTGTCAATTGGAAGTACAAAATGCACAAAAGTACTGGTGACAGAACCAGAACTTTTCTGTTTAAATATTTGGTATTCAGATGAAACATGGCATGAACCTATTACATCATTACAGACTATCCATCCATCCATTTTCCGTATCGCTTATCTTCCACAGGGTCACTGAACCCCTTTTGCCTTTACAAGAGAATAGGCATAGGACACCCTGGAAAGGAAGGCCAACCCATCGCAGGGCACAATCACATACCCCTTCACAAAGTACAGACAATTTTGGAAATATCAGTTGGCCTACAATGCATGTCTTAGGACTGGTGGAGAAAACCAGTGTCCTGGGAGATAACACCCAAAGCACATGCACATTGCAGTGGTGGCTTAGCGGTTAAGGCTCCTGGTTCGATCGGGGGTTCCCAGCAATGCCAAGCTACCACTTTTGGGCCCTTGAGCAAGGCCCTTAACGCTCTCTTCCCACCCACCACCCCCCTGAACTTACAGATGTAATGAATCGTGCATCTATAATAGTTTCATTGTTGAGCTATTAAAATATATTGGTTTTTAACCCTGATATCTAATATCTTGATTGGCTGTTACTGTTGACTATAGAAATGACTTAATTTTACAGTTAGTCCACTGCTTACATTTGTAAGGTGTAACACTTCCATTCTGGGTATTGTGGCTGTTAGAGTACATAATTTGTACCCTACCGATTATGATGCATTGTGGAATTAAAAGTGTGCATTAGATTCTAAAAAATAGCTCACTATACTGTGCATGAATCAAAATGACTTTATTCCTAAGATTATAAGGACATATTTAGCACTTATTGGTGTGAGAGCTTTCTTTCTTATTGTTCCAGACCAGAATATGACTCCTAATGCAAGTTTCCCTGAAAGCACTTCTACAGATAGCGGTGGAAAACCCAAATATCTAGAAGAGAGTCGGATGGGATAAAAAAGTGCAGTAGACCATGATAAATACAGGGTCAGCCTTCACAAAAGAGGTCCATTATTCTGTCTGGTTGTTCATGTACCTGCTTCAGTCCCATCCAAGCCTGTGTGGTCTGTGTTCAGGGCAAGGTTTCCCATGTCTGTGCTACTTTTTTCCTGCCAAACTATTAGGTTCTGCTGTCTTGAGCGCTGGTGAATAATGCAGTGTTCTCTCCTTCCTGGCATTTAAATGGGCGCTCTCATGGCGAGCTCATTCACTGCTCGACAACTCACTGATGCTACTCTTTAAAAGCTTTGTTTTAGAGCTACAAGACACCCTCTGGCACACAAAGCCAGATCAAGCTCTTGAGGTATTGACAATGATATTATGTGCTGTCAAGCTTCACCTAATCTATCACATGGTTTTAATAGCTCTGACAATGCTTTGTTTCCTGTGCATGTCTACATGGAAGCATACTCCCTCTGCCCTGAATTGGTTCTTTGTGGTGTCTTGTAAGCTTCTCTTTCAGCATCCATAATTGTCAATTGACATGCTATATCTCTAACTGTCTATTCTGGAAGAACACATTTTCCACACACACACAATGTAAAATCAGTATGTAAGTGTGGAGAAGAAAAACTTTCTGTTTCAATTAAGCTGAAGATTAGTATTTAACCACATCTCAGGTGTCTGTCAGCAGGTAATCAGTTGGTTAGGGATGGTAGTATCTAAATCATTACTTAGTGCAATTTATTGTGTCAAAATGTGGTTGTCAACTTTTAATTTAAATTCACTTACTTTCTTTAAAACTGTCAGTATTGGTGGAAAAATATATACTGTGAGGTCCAAAAAATCTGAGACCACATTGAAAATCTGTTTGCTTGTTTTTTTTTTTTTTTTTTTTTCGGGGTGGGGGATGTTTTTAAATATTTGAAACAAAGAAAGTAAATGTTTAATATCTTGAATATTTAATACACTATTTATAGGTCCCTATTAAAATGTAAGCAAAATCAGTGTGATATTGACCATGTTAAGTGCTTCTTACAAACGTTCAGATTTTCATCATGTCTAATCTCAGACAACACACCAATGGATTTTTATCTAAGATTTATCATAAGGTCTTGCACAAACTTGTGGAAAAGCAAAAAGGAGATATACCAAATACTAAGAAACTCTTAAATTTATGTAAATATTTATATTGAAATTACTGAAAATATTTATAATGAAAATTGTTGTATTCATTTAGAAAAGAATGCAAAATAGAAGTATTTTCACTAGTGCTCTCAGACTTTTGGACTCCACTGTATGCAAATCTCTTTTGAGAATATGGTCATCACCAGGGATTTTGAATTCTTAACTTTGATTGGTCAGAAATTTGTGATTAGATTCCTATAACCTATTCCTGTAATTCAAACTTGTTTAGAGGATGTTCCACAACATTAAATGTAACAGCAAAAACAGTTACAAAGTACAGTGTGTCATTCTTTAATTAATACAAAAAAATGTTCTCAAACTGTCTTGATTATTTTCACAAAACAGCATGCACTGTTGTGCTTTATTGCTTATATTATCTTCATTTTTTATTTGCTATTAAAATATCAGAGTATCTGGTATTAACTGATAATTGGTCAAATGAACAAAATTGTTTTAATAATCAAATTTATTATACAGCAGATAATTGCATTATTATAATAGCATCTAAATTACTACATTTTAGAGTTTTGAGTTTCTTCACAAAAAAAGTGTAAAGCAATGGATTACATCTCCGTTATTATTACTATCACCATTATTCCATGCCATGATTTACATTTCAAATTTTAGTCCAGCTTTGCTTGCAAAAGCCTCTTTCCACTATTACATGAAACCCAGTTAAAACTCACTTATAAACTCCTACAACTGGACTACTCTTTCCCTCTCATTATCTCTCTCTTTAGCAAGGTATTGATTGACGGGTGATAAAGATCTTCTTGTTGGATTCAAGGTGAGAGTTCAATGAGGTGTACTTTATAAACAGATCTTATGGTTTAAACATTCTCTCCAGGATGCATCTGGAATATTGATTAAGAAACATTTTAAACACAATATAGATTGCCACAATCTGCTTTTTTAGTTCTTCTTTTTAAATAAATAAATAAATAAAAAGGACAAAAACATTTATTTGAAGGACTGTTTAGCCAGGCCATCATCCCATATTACTTTCAGTTCTTCTCAGTGGACCATTCTCCATTCATGCTGTCTTCAAGATTTTACATTATCCAATGTTTCTAAGAACAATATCTAGACTGCTGGGAGTTTAAGCTTCATCGATCAGTGAGGCCAAACTATTATCTTTTTGGAGGGATTGCTATTGAACTGACCAGGAGAATTTCACACGCAATGGAAGAGCATGGGAATATTGCAATTGTTAGTTGAAAACTTGCAGAGTCCACAATAAACTAAAAGAGTTAATTAGCCATAGAAACTGTGGATCTGCTTTGAGTTATCCTGTGGTAAACATCCCCAGAAGTTCAAGATGACTAGAAACAGGCACTCTGTAATAGAAAAACCAGACCTATAGCCTACTGATGACTTGTATGTTGATTTATTCTACAGTCAAATGAGATTAAGTTCGATTTTCTAATGATTAAGCAGCGTGTAAGAACTTGTGTCTGGATAATTTATGTCTGGTCAAGCATATCTTGTTTTTGGCACTGAAATGATGATAGTTTCTGAGCCTGATTTAAAAATTAAGCAATACCATCTACCCAATTGGCAGTGAAAAAGGAAGAACGGTCATTCTCATCTTTTATTAGCTCTATGAAGAGCACTGGCTGCGTTTACATTGTGTGACTTGAAACAGATTTCCAATATTAAGTCACACATCAGATTTTTGTCCTTTCTCTTTAAACATACATACATAAGACCCAACAATTCAGGTCTTATTTAGCAGACTGACCTGATAATTCAATTGCTAAAATTCACTAGGCTGAAAACAGCAACTGTTTACCAGTAAAATCATTGTGGCTAAACATGACCCCCACCGTATGAGGTCATGTTCATAGAGTTTCTCTGAGCCTAACCAGTCTGTGTAATTGGTTGGCAATGTAAATGCAGCCACTGTAAAGTTCCACAGAAATAGTCATGGGCATGTGACATATAGGAGCAAGCATTGCATCAACCTACAACCCCAGAGGGAAAGAACACATATGGAGCTACTCACTGAAACCAAGTTAAGTCTGTTTTAAAAGCCTGACTCTCAGTGTTTCCCTATCCTCCTAAATCCCTTTTCATCAACCCCCTTCCAACCCCAGTGCCACCCAATAGTGAAGTAAAAACACATTGCAATTAAATCCACCCTCTCCTCCTTATATTTCTCCTTCTACTCCTTCAATCATCCTCCCTCCCTTTGGTTTTTCCCCCCACAAAGCTTCAAGTTGCCTCTGGAGAATTGCCCAACTTTCTGCATTGCTTATTATTTGTTGTTATTTCAAGTTTCTGGATTGCGATATTAGTTTATACTGACAATCCATGACCATGTCAGCTTGCCTTTCTCAGTGATTTCTGTTTATAATATTTCTATATGTCACACCCCTGTTCACAGCTCATGTCTCGAATTCGCTGGAACCAGCACTGGGGTCTGTAAATGCTTCCTGTACACTGAGAATTGGATGTTTTATAAAAGAATTGTTCCTACTAAAAAACGTATGTACTGTCTCCGGTGGGATATTAACTGTATGCTCACACAATCACAACATGTTGACTGTCTAAAATCATAAACTGCTTCGCA
The DNA here is from genome assembly GCA_012411365.1 of Ameiurus melas. Classification (NCBI taxonomy): domain Eukaryota; kingdom Metazoa; phylum Chordata; class Actinopteri; order Siluriformes; family Ictaluridae; genus Ameiurus; species Ameiurus melas. The sequence continues at coordinate 33,465,560 of CM022754.1, read as the reverse complement.
TTAATAACATTTTAATCAACTTAAAATGTGATATTGTTGCATGAAAGAAAGCTAGCATTCCCATTGACAAGGATGGAAGAGGTCCTTATGACCTGCAAAAATATGGTTAAGGCACTACTACCTACTTTTTGGTATCTCTTGCCATATTTGTTTTAGGGTAGCACAGTGGTAGCTGCTGCCTCCTCATACCTCCTGGGTCCTCAGTTCAGTCCTGAGCTCAGGTTACTTTCTGTGTGGAATGTTACATGATCTCCCTCTGTTCTTGTGATTTTTCTCTGTCTTCACTGTTTTCCTTCCACTGTTCAAACACATACAGGTAAGCAGATTAGCAAAGTGTGCAAAGTGGTCCTGGTTATCCGGATCTGGGTCCAGATTATCCGGATAAAGCAGTTACTGAAAAAAATGAAAGAATTATGAAAAAGTAATCAAACATTATATATAAAAAACATTATACATTTCTGTAGCCTCCTTTTTTGAACTGTTTCCTGTCTAAACTTTGCAGAAAGATTAAATATTATTTTCCACATTGTTTTTTTTATTAAATCTATTCACATTTCTCATGTATGTCATGGACAGAAAATCCATGTTTTTTTTTGCCAGAATTTTGCCAGTTATTGGCAGAATTCAGCCACAATGGCATCTGAAATGTTTCTTATATCACCAAATAAATCAGTTGCACTCTCTTGCTCAAATCAGCTTAAGCATACTGTAAAGTAACTGCTTATACAGTTCCCCCTGGAGCAGCTCTGAACTGAGAGCCTTGCTCAAGTGCACCACTTATCCACTTCTGTAGATACTGAAATAATGTTGAGAAATGAAACTCAGTTCATATCCTCAAAATTTTTTTAGATGACACACATTAAAGTACTGCAGATACAGTTGTAATGGAATAGAATATTTGTTAGGCAATAGCCTGCAGCCAGGGACACCTCAGACTCAGATTAATCCAGAGGACAATAACCAGTCTGTCATAAGCACCAAGTCTGGATGTCTGTCTGGGCAAGAATCTATTCATGGTTTAAAACAATGAAGTTATTTCCACTCATCACTCTGCTGCTGTACAATTAGAGTGACATACCATGAAGCATTTATTAGATCTCCATAGAGCCTGTGCGGCTGCAGACCTACACACACCCTCATGACTGCATTGCCTAATATCCTTCACTCCCAAGTGCAAAAATGAGACTCCATGTAACACTAAACTACATAACGTTTTGTTTGTTTTTTTGAGAAGCGGTTATTGTTATTTTATTTTATTTTTTTCAAAATTCTCTATCTAAAGAGAAAAGAAAATAAATAATCTCTAGAATGCAATAAGATCAAATGGAAAGAAAGCTTTAGTCTCCCGTGTCTCAGGTGTTCTTCTGAGCCTGAGGACTCACACACATCTTGGTTTCACTAGAGATCACAACAAAACATTACTCTCCCAAGATAATAATTATGTGTCAAGTTCATTCAAGTATACCCCAGAGGATAATTTATTTGGTTAAAGGTTTGTCTTTGATATCTCAGGCAAGTTAAAGTGCATCTATTATACTTTTAAACATGCCTCATTTTGTTTTAAAGGTCTCATACAGGTTCACATGCATCCAAGGTCAAAAAACACTTTGCAGCATCACCTCTTTTTTCCCAGTATCACAAACGACTCGTTCAAAACTCGAAACTCCTCCTTTCAGAGAGCCTACTTTTCTCTGATTGGTCAGATGTCCTAAGCTGTTGTGATTGGTCTACCTCTATAAAGCGCGTGTCGGAAAGGAAACGCAAACTACCATATCTGAATTTCAGCTCAGTAACAATGTCGTCGGTTTTACCTTATCAATTTGAGCCCGAGGCTAATAATAATGACCTGTTGCCAATTAACCTCCAGCGGTTTCTTTTTAGTAACATTTACTTTTCTAGACTTTTGTTTCCCCCGTTCCAACTTTTTTGAGACATGTTGCAGCCACCAAATTCAAAATTGCCTTATTTCTTTCCCCTTAAATCGGTACCTCAGTGTGTGTGTGTGTGTGTATGTGTGTGTGTGTGTGTATGTGTGTGTGTGTGTATGTATGTGTATATATATATATATATATATATGTGTGTTTTTTATTATTATCGTTATGTCCTATTGTGAACAACATATGGGTTTATGAGATTTGCAAATCATTACATTCTGATTTTATTTACATTTTACACCACATCCCAATGTTTTTGGAATTGTACCTTTTATATACTTGTAAGTATACAGTATTTAAAGAAAAGCACACTAGTGTGCATTAGATATGCTAGCATTTGCATACTTAAGGACAAGTAAACTAAGTGCCAAATAAACTATTAGTTTGCTTTTAGATGTAATAATACAGATGTGACAGATTTGAGTATGCTGAACACTCAGGGCAATGTTCAATTATTTATTAGGTTTTTATGTGAGCATATTTTAATCTAGGATACCAGTATTATAAAGATTTCAATCCCTGTTTACTCAAATATTGGTTGAACTTGATTTACTATGCAGCACTTCAGCCAACACTCAAAAAGTGCACGATATACTTTTCTGTTTTCTGTTTATAAAGGCATTCAAGTCTAAATTACACACATATAAGACATATGTAAGGTGAGCTGCAGAAGGCAAAGTGTCCATCATGTTGCTTTTTCATCTAAACAGTACAAACACTCATTAGAAGGTTCTCATGTTTATTTTTCATTAATATGCTGTTTTCCAAATGTATGCCCTGAAGGATGCTTTATGTATATTTATTATAAGAGAAAGAGTTCAGAGAGACCTGTGTTACATAAAACACCATAGAGAAAATAAGACTATGTGAAGACAGTGTCATAATTTATTTACTCTATGCCTCATCTGCAAAAAATGAGAACTGACTTGAGAGTAAGTCACATACGAAGGAAAGCTCATAAACAAATAATGTGTTTGCAGTTAAAATGTTGGTACAAAGAGGTTGCGGCATGGATCTCATTAAAGTAGGGAATAAGAAGACTCAGTCTTCAATCTGAGAATAAAGCAGGGCTCAGGGGACAGAAGCAGCCTAAAGCAAAGACACCAGAGGTGCCAGTCATAAAGAGATGCCCCACGGTTCCTTGGTAGAGATGAAGATGAAATTCTAACCTAGCATTGAGAACAGCAATGTGTAAAGAATTCTGGGAAAAGGCTGACAGTGCAGTGGTCAAGTGCCCTGAGCCAAGTATTGCAAAATCAATCAGATGTGGTCCTGGGATACTGAAAGTCTAATAAAAATTCTTTTACTCATATTGACAAAAAATGTCTTTAGAGCTTGTTTAAAGGAAAACTGATTTAATATGAAAATGCTCGACAAAAATATGGGTAGGAATGAGTTTGTAGTTCTGTATTTTGAAACATTATATTTTTTTGGATGCAATGTTTCTTTAAGGATAGAATAGGAATAAAGAAAGGATGGCATGGTGGCACAGCAGGAAGCATTTCCATCTCACAGCTACAGAGTTCAATCCTGAGCTTGGAATACTGACTGTATGGAACTTCACATATTCTTCCTATGTCCGTGTGGGGTTCTCTGGGTTCTACGGTTTCCTCCCACGTCCCACAAACATGACAGTGGGTGGATTATCTGTGAATAGCTGAATTGCCCCTTGGTATAAATGAATGTGTGCATGGTAGTCTGGGATGGACTGGCATCCTGTCTAGGGTGTATTCTGGCCTTGCGCCTAGTGTTCCATCATGACCCAGACTAGGAAAAGTGTTTGCTGAATGCTTGGTGAATGAATGGTAAAAGACATCATTAGATATTTGCAAGGAAAACCAGAAGACAGTAAAATAAATAAAGGTTCATCTTCATTAGCTTCTTAGGTCTTGAATCAGTATATCGTGTACACAGGTTTGGGAACTGGTAAGGACCCTGGCTGAGTACACATTGGAACACTGATAACTAAATTCTGGTGACATGACTATGCGCTCATGTTGTAAAACCATTTATCAACAACTGGCAGAAGCAATATCCTTCTGACATTACATCAAATTTTTTTTAGCTTAATCACATGTGTTTCTGTCATGGTATGTCAAGTTGGATATATAGAACATATATAGAACGTATATAAAATGTAAAATAAAGTTAAAAATTGCTAATGTAAGTAATCATTTGAGAGCTGCAGCAATGATAAGAAGCTACTTCCGCCATTTTTATTTTATTAATTTTTTTATGGCGTAATTTCTAGTAGGGCAGTATAGTGAGCATCAATGCACTCTGGTTTTTCTGGTGCATTATGGGATTTTTTAAGGAGAGAAGGTTCCAGTGCACTAGAAGGATTTTGCCACTGACAGAGCCCATAAAATTTCTGATTCCCTGATCAGTGCCCTGACTACCGAACTAGGGAGCTAATTGAGACGACCCTATGTCTTGTATTTAGCTAACAAATTGTGATCTTCCAGCAAATACTACAATTTCCTTGTTGTAACTGCTTCAAATTAAAATGATTGAGAACTCTGTCAAAAATAAAGTGCTCTCTTTGGATGAATATCTTCATTTCATTTTGATGGATGGCCAAACATAATTTCAGGTTTCTGTTGCACAGAATTATTGGTATACCAGGTCAATATCAATTTTCTAAGACACACAAGTTTTCAGTTTTCATGTAAGTGTAGAAAATTGTTTCCTCCCCCCCACGGACATGGTCTCCACTGCAAATTGTGAAACTGTTATGCTCATAGAGTGATATTTCTGTTTGGGATCTATGCTTACTGGGTTAGTAGTGACTAAAAGAATAATAAGATGAAGTTTATCCTTATATTGCTGCAAGGTCAAAGATATCACTGTGGTTATTTGCAGTACTTCACACTGGAGCTAATGGGAATGGCGTATTAATATATCTTTTACAGTTTCCTATTACAACATGCTTTCCGGCTATTCTGGGAGGCCCTTAATAGCTCTCGATTTTTCAACAACTGCAAAACAAAGTAGCAATCACAAATTGCTTGTCAGGATATTAAGGTCTGGTTCACGGGAGGAAAATTAATTTCACATGATTGGAAGGTTTTCGGAAGAGTGACTGTTATTTGTGGGCACTTTGGGGAAGGAGTAATGATGAATAGGCTACAACATGGTCAAATACAGAATAAATTGCTGTCCCAGTAGCATTCCAAATTTCCCTTCAGATCAATTTCCTGGCTTCTGTGTTCAGCTCAGTTTTTATCAGTTCAGTGTAAAGGCAGAGATTTTTCATTGTTTTTGACTGCCAGACAGGGTTAAAGATGTCTCCATGTAAGGGATGTGGACATATTCTCCAGTGGCATTGTCTTAGCCATTATGGATCACCAGTGATTGTATTCTGGTTTTATTGTCCAGGAGTTTGCTCTCCATCCAGCAACAGTCACCAGTCCCCATGCTCCCACTGGGAATATAGGTTTACACCATAAAACACTGATCCCCTTTTTAAATGTCTTCAGTTAAACATTTATATAGACTGGGTTGTCTCCTTTGATCCCTGTAGTCGTTAATGTGTAATAGCCATCTCCATGAGCTCATCCGTCATCCTTGCCTCTCCTGCTGAACTGTTTAGCCATTTACTAATGATAGGAATAATTAGCATTATGAACTTTTAAGGCTTTCACTATATCATTCTCAGATTCCCTATACACCTCATTAGAAAACATTCCTAAAACAGCCTCTTGTGGATAGCGAAACACAAAATTAGCAGAAAACTGAATTTATATACCAAATGGCTCGAATAGTCCGATTCCGTGTATATTTCAGCCTCACATCCAGTGTTCCTAACAAAGGAACCACTAAATAATCCACTATGGTCTTGACCAGGATAAAATGAGTATGAAGTAATATTTTTGTTTTCTGTAGTGTCGTCCTCAAGGTGAGAGGCTGGTGGAGGGATTGAAAGTGTCTTCAGGTGTGACCGTATACTGAGTTCAAAATGGGTATACACACACACACACACACACACACACACACCATCCAATAGAAATACACACACGCCTGTCAAACAAACACACACACACACACTCACACACACACACACACACACACAAATGAAAATGGTATTCCCGAGCACACCTCTCAAGCAGAACCTTTGTAGGCAAATGAATGCCAACAACACATACACATGCACACACACACACAGACATGACAGAAAAACACATAAACACAAAAATAAACAGACTATTTCTATGCACTCATCTCAGCCTGAACTCTGTAGGTTAATAAGGTCTACAGTGCCACCCCCACTCTTTCTGTCTGTCTGTATATCTCTCTCTCTCTCTCTCTCTCTCTCTTTCTCTTGGCTTAAATTTCATGGGGCACAGAGAGTGTTCCAGTCAGCCCACACACCGCACGCAAACAAGCAACCACACACAAACTCACAGGCACAAGTAATGACACTTGGGTATCATTCCAAAAATATGTGCGAAAAATATCAGACTTAGTAAAAAGGTTGTTATACACTGCTGCTACAGCTCAAAAAGTGCAATCACACCAAAGCACTGAATCATCATTAGTCGCACTGCTTACTGCCTACACAAATATTTCAACCCACTAGGACCTCTGTTCCGATATTAGAACGTTATAATTCTGGTTATTTATCATTGAAAAATAAAGTAACTAAGATTTTTAATTCCCCAAATGAAACTAGGTAGCAACATTGTATACGCGTCTGAAATATTACTTAATTACATATTTCATTTTAGCCTGAGGATATAACGGTTACTGAAGATGAATGAATATGGTTCTATTGTATTTCGAATGGTTTTAGTCTTTCGGTTCCATCACATTTGCTATAGATCCGGGAACACACTCATGAACTTTGTCTTTATTTTCTATCTAAAGCTTCTGTAATTCAGTGATGGCCTTTTAATGTCCCTGAATACTGGTGAGAAGTTAAATCAAGCATATACTGGCTTTTAGAGCACTGTTTGTTCTTGTCACTGAAGCCTTGCCTCTTCTCATATGTTTCCAATAAGATCCAATTTATCTCCACTCAGATCAATTGAGGTCTGTGGATGAATAAGTTGAATATGAGCTTAAGGGTTGGCCTCTCGGAGAGCGGGCTATCTTCCCATCGACTGCTTATTCAACTGAGACGCTCATCTGTTTTCTGCAAATAAACCGCTCTTTAATTGGATTTTCATGGTTATGGATTTTTTACCTGAGGCTAAATCTTAACTAGTGTTTATTTTATGACCTTCAACCAAACCCTTATTAGCTCATTTTGTCTCTTCCATTTTGGAATCTAAAATGTATTTATACATGACATGTATTTGTTCCTGAGATATTGTACATTCCAACCTGGCATTCAAACATTCAGGAATAAACATGCATTTTACTATCTTGATTTATGATTCTATCTTTCTACATTGTGCCCTAAAATCAGGGTTAGTGAAGCTACTTTGCAACTGTGAAGCAACAAGCAAAGAATAAGTAGCTATCCACTCTGAAGCTACTTTGTCAAGCTGAGGAAAATCAACTGTGACATTTTCATCTTATTGTCCAACAGTAACTTCAATGCCCAGACTTAAAAATTTACATGTTTTTTAACAAGATATTCCATAACAAATAAGTTTAGCTTTTCTATTTGTAATCCATTCTCGATAAAATGTCATAGTGACATTAATTAACTATAAAGCAACATCATGAAAAAGCAGCAAATCCATCGTATTGGGTTCAACAGAAAATACTCAATGCCTACTGCAATCATGTTTGATCACCTGATCACCACAATACTGTTGAGCCAGCATTGGCAGAGCTGTTATGAAATCTGCTCCTTTGCCAGTGCTGTGTTGTGTATAGTGAACTAACATAGCAACCCAAAATAGACATTGGGTTAATGTCAGTGTGTTACCTGGGTTAAGTTATGAAGGTGATCATGCCTGATTGCAGTAGGCATACATTTTATAACAGCTATACAAGGCTGGCGCAATCAAAGCAAAGAAGTACTCTTTGTAACAACTCTACTAATTCTGGCTCAATGCTCTCCCAATGTTGGAAAAGGAGCACTCTTCGTAATACCTCTGCCAATTGTGGGCCAACATTAGTAAGATGGATTTAACTATGGTTGAACATTTATTAACCCTGGTGTCGCAGTGTTGGCCCAGTAAACAATATGACATTGGCACAACGTTGGTGCCCAGCGCTGACCCAACAGAATGGTTGTTTGCCCAACTGGGTGGGTAATAAACAATGTGTTATTCAGCTTTATATCCAACCTTAAATAGGTTCTTAAAGTTTTCAATGTCAGCAGGATTTTTTTCCCCGCATGGGATATAAACAAATGTGTATATGTTTACATTTACAAAACACTGCCTAACAACACTGTCTTTAATCTTTTATTTTGTGTGTGCGTAAAAGATTAAAGGCAGTGTTATTAGACAGCATTTTGGAGTAACTAGTCTGGAGAATAACAGCATTGCGCTACAGCTATAGGATACATTCTTCTAGTGATGAAACCAAGACTTATTCAGTCATCATTGAACATCAGTGGTCATGTTTATCAATGTATGTGAGCGTTTTATATATATATGAAAAGCTTATTAATTTGTAGCAAAATAATTCAATGAAAAATTCGAGTTAAAGGTAATTGCAGCAGAAAGATCCATGTGTCATCAAATAAAGATTTATTGACATAACTGATTACTATAAGAACCTCTCCTCCTGAGATTATAGCCAGCACTTTCAGTTGATTGCATAATTTATCTCCAGAGCTGCAATGTCAGCAGCTGATGCCCATCTTCCCAGTGTAATGGAGATTAGATGTGCATCACTGTTTCCTTTTTATATACCACTTACAAAAGGGCATAAGGTTGCATTTTGTAGCAAATCATTGCCATATGAAACGATGCTCTGAACATGTTGGGGAACATGTGAGAATGGAGTGTAGAAACTTGTAGAGTTCACATGTGAGCTTATGCCAGAGATTATGCCAGTAAGAAAAAGAAAAAATATTTTTATCATTTTTTATAAGCTATAAGTTTTATTGAGTATCTTGCAGAACCGGGTCTTCTGGAGGCTTTGACAGTCGCACTTGCTTCTTATTTTTGCAGCAAAACCCAGCAGACTTTTTGTGCTTGAAAACTAATGATAGGAAGTCTAAAATGTTTTTGTACTGACTCGATAATGTAGAAGTAAAAAGAAAATAATAATCTACAAGTTTGTACCAAAAAAGGGGGCGTAGTACTTTTGCACAGTACTGTACATTTGCGTACTAAGAAGCTGTGCATAATGCATAAGTGCATAATGTTATAGGATTTGGATTTGTACATCTACACAAAGAGAGAATGAACAAGCAGTGAAGCTCTAGTCCCTCAGAGAGTTCATGGATCAAGTACAATCGGTGATCCCCATATTTGCTGATAGCTTCCATATGTCACTAACCACACGGGCAGAGTTCATCAGGGCGCCTATGTGTGTGTGTGTGTGTTGTCTGTGGCGTGTGTGTGGCGTGTGGTGTGTGTGTGGGCAAAAAAAAAGACCTCTATGACTACGTTATTGTGTCTCTCTGTCAAAACAGATGGGTGTTGAGTGCCTTCATCAATGTTGCTCTACTGGCTTTAGAAAATTAACCTGCTATAATTGATGCTTAACGCCTTTAATGGCTGCGAATTTCAATTTTATCTGCAGCAGCAGAGCTGTTCATGTTCTTAGCTCTAAATAAATGCTCAGGTTAAAATAAATGCCTCTGTCAAGATGCACTGGTGCTTGAATGACAACTTAAATAAGACCCCGTTTTTAAATATTTGGAGGTGTGAATGACAAATCTTTGCTTCAATACTTTTAGACAAACATGTTTTCTAAAAACGATTGCTCTGGAACAAGTTTAGCTTTGATTATCAGTCATGCAGTCACAAATCTTATTAATATGCAATACTCTGAAAATATCAAATGAATGATAAATACACAGTGAGATATAACGTATTAGCATTAACCTAAACTGCCATAAACATTGTTAGTTAGGTATTTAGTTTGAGGTTATTACTGTAGTCTCTGTAATTGCAGGGTGGCCACAGAGCTAATGGGATTCTGACAGGTCTACAAACACACATCTGTTAGTGACATTGGCATTTAGCTCACTTTTATGTCATCACTTTATCACCAACTCTGCCATGCAAAGACAATAGAGAAAAGAAGGGACTAGAGATAAAAAGCTAAGGTCAGGCAAGAATGAGTAGAGGTAGGGAACGGGCCACAATGAGGCATAAAAGCCATTAGAATTCTCACACTCCCATGTTTGTCTTATTATACTTGCCAGGACTTTCCATCAACATAATTACTAATGCAGCTAATGAATGCTATAGAGTACATACACCTAAATCTAACCATATCATTAACCTCAGTAACAAGTAGCTAGTTTTTGTTTATAAAAAAATAAATAAATAAAAAATAATAAAAAAAACATGGGCACCAGCATCATGGGAATTAGCCAAATGTTCTTGCAAGGTCAAAGTTTTCAGATATTTCTTTCATTGTGGGGGCATTTGGTCCTTGGTCCCAACCAAGATATAAAAACATGTCCACCGGAGAAAGGTTAAAATAATTTAATAAAACATATATATTATAGGATGAAAATATTATAGAAATAAAATTACAGTATCTCACAATAGTAAGTACACCCCTCACATTTTTGTAAATATTTGATTATATCTTTTCATGTGACAACACTGAAGAAATGACACTTTGCTACAGTATAAAGTAGTGAGTGTACAGCTTGTGTAACAGTGTAAATGTGCTGTCCCCTCAAAATAACTCAACACACAGCCATTAATGTCTAAACTGCTGGCAACAAAAGTGAGTACACCCCTAAGTGAAAATGTCCAAATTGGGCCCAAAGTGTCGACTCACTTTTGTGAGATACTGTATTTAAAGCATACATATAAAACATTATGAAAAAATATCTATGAAAACTATGAACATTTTAGAATGCTTACTGTACACTCCAGTATCACAGTATTTGTGTTTCACCATGGCAACAAGTCTGTTTAGATAATATTAAGGCAGGAGTGTGTGTTCAATTATTTAACTGCTTGTTCAATTCAGAATTATTAAGAAGATATTTCTTAGCCTGTAGTAGTTTACCAAAACAATGTAAAAATATGGTTTCCTCTGATTTTAACTGAACGTAGATTATTACACAGTTTTTGTTTTTTTTTTGTTTTTTTTTTATAATAAAGCATATTACTCAATAACTACTGTGAATTAGTTACAGTGAAAGTAATGGGAAAGGTGTGTATTTACATGAGTTAGAAATGCACTGTAAGTCAGCGTCCACTGATGAGTCCAGGGAGTTTATGAGGTTAAAATTATGACAAGCTAGTTATGTGTATTCATAGAGTCTATGGAAAATAAGTTAGAACTTGAGTCCTTGGGAGGAGCTACTTTATGTAGCCATAGTCTTTATCCTCTGATGATAAGGTTAGTGGTTAAAAAAAAGGCAGAAACTCTTTGGCTATGAGCGGTGGTGCTCTATAACATGTAAAGACGATATTTGACTCTAGCGAGTATCTTAATTTAGGTAATTTTCAGTCACGGTGGCTTAGTGGTTACCTCCAGGGTTGGGGGTTGGAATCCGCAATGGAATGGATAATGAACGTTCCATTTAAACAAAGAAAACGTTTAATCGCTGAGAAATTGTGAATTAATAACCGATAGCTGGACAAGTAATCTGTTTGTCCTGGGCACCCGGGCTAGCGATTTGTCCAACCCTTTACTTCTTGGTTGTGTCCAATTTTAGAACATTTTATATACAGTATGTGACTAAAGTAGAAGTTAATTTAGAAATTCAATTTATCTCTCCAAGTACAATTAATGTCTATGCAATAGATTGAACATTTCAATGCTAGTTATGCCACTGCTTCACACAATAGCACTTTTATTCCTGCATGTCTTGTAGAGGCTTATTGAAGTTTTTCTCGAATAATAAGCCGGATATTAAAATTCAGTACACTTTCATCCTTCATGAATATTGCTGCCAGCACCATTATCACTTGTTCTGTCTGGTTTAATTCAAGCATTTCTGTTTCATTCCATCAGAAAAGGAGAAGCAGTAATCGGTGTACTGTGCTTATCAGAAAGAAAAGCCAGAAAGAGTCAGAAAGAGAGCCAGACTGACATTGTTCATTTGAAACACTGGAGGAAAATAAATGAGTTTCTTTGTTTAGAATAGAGAGGCTTATCTTTCACCTCCTTTTGGATGGCAACTCGCAGTAAATTCATTCATAATGCAATTATATCCCTTCATTCAGAATAGTTTCTTGTAACAAGAAAGCTTTTTAAAGCCTATAATGGATTTTGTTTGTCTACAAATACAGTACATTGGTTCAAATCATGTTCAGTCAGGAATGACTAAATGTGAATATTTCACAAAAGAATAAATAAAACCTATATCAAACATGTAAGAGTGTTCCACATCCTATAGCTCACTATACTTTTTGAATAGTGCTTCATTCCAAGTTTGTCATTGCACAAATCAAGGTAGAATGTTCACTTTTGCTTTTTAATGTTTTAGACTTTACTTTTGCCTCGTAATTCCAGGGTCAGGGGTTTGAATCCTGCCTCTGCCCTGTGTGCAAGGGTTTTGCATGTTTGTCCTGTGCTTCAGGGATTTTTCTCCAGATACTCCAGTTTCCTCCCCCAGTCCGAAGACATGCGTTGTAAGCTGATTGGCATTTCCAAATTGTCCATAGAGTGTGAATCTGTGTGTGATTGTGCCATCCAGGGTGTCCCCCACCTTATGCCCCAAGTACCCTGGGATAGGCTCCAGACTCCCCTGTAAACCTGTGTAGGATGAGTGGTATGGATGATGGAGTTTATTTGAAAAAAGGAAGAAAAGGGCTCAGGACATGATCCAGGAGTCTGTCTGCTCTTCTCTCCAGTACAAACCATCACCTAATACTCCCTACACCTACAACCTTTATATTCAGTCTCCTCCTCACACTGGCTTGCAGAGACTGGTCATGTATTAGAGTCATGTGGAGATACTGTACATGTAAAGTATCTGCATTCTGCAGTTACCTCAGCATGATCATTTGAATGAGCTATATTGAAACAGCTATACCGCCATGTTCATGCAATTATCCATTCAGTCAATCATGCAGTTACAAGTCAAGAGCTTCAATTAATGTTCACATCAAACATGAAAATGGGGGGAAAATGTAATGGTTGTTGGTGTCAGACTTGCTTATAGAAACACCTTGTAGATGTGAGAGGTCAGAAGAGAATGGCCAGACAGGTTTGAGCTGACAGGAAGTATATTGTAACTTAATTCAATAACCAATCTTTAAAACCATGTTGAACAGAAAAGCATCTCAGAATGCACAACATGCAGAACCTTGAGGCAGATAGGCAACAACAGCAGAAGACTACATTGGGTTCCACTCTGATCAGTCACAAACCAGAATTTGAGGCTACAGTGGCCACAGACTCACACATACAGGATATTTGAAGACTTAAAAAAGACCAGGTGATGTTTTCCCGTTCTTTAACTCTCTAGGAGAGCCAGTTGGTGCTTGCAGATATTTATAAACCAATCTAAAATAGAGGTTTAGTGCTTTCTTTTTACTGGTAAGAGCATTGCAGAATTTCCTGTAGATGTTCTACTGCATGTTTAGTCTGAAGATGTAAGCTTTCTATTTATATACTTTTAATTATTCATTCCATTGACTCAGATATTTCAAGACTGCACATTCTTAATAATATCTAAGCTGCTCCATGCATACAATATTTTTTCAGATTATGTATTTCTACGTCTCACTAAATGTTATGACAAAATATAGCATAATTTGTCATGGTATCTGTTAAAACTTCCTGTAAGCTTCGCCAAGTTGTATATTTTCCAGATATATGTGCTGCAGTAGATATGACATCTTTAGTCATTTGACCAGGGACAGCTACATCGGAGTTTCTTTTGAAAAGCAATGAGCAACATGGGAAGATGGATGTAACGACGGAGTCCATCAATCAATGCTGACATTCACCCAGTGAAACCAGCCCTCAGGGCTAGCCACTTTCAGATGTTGAAACCCCTGAGGTTCAACTAAAAAAAAAAAACAACTCTCCGACTTTCAGTCCCACTGCCTCTCTTCCTGTCCTAACCTCTCATACATCATCGTCTCTGTGCTGACCTCAATTATAACCTGAACGTAGGCATTATTTGCTTGCTGTTCCCATGGTGACTATGACATTCAAGCGTTCGTGTTGTTAACAGACCTGTTACTAAACCACCCAACTCATTTTACAAGGATCCTCAAGCTTTCATAGGTCTGTAGTGCAGATCAGGTTTAACAGAGTGTATGTCCTTCAGATCAGGGGGACTGGCTTTTACTGGGCATTAGATTGCTCCACAAGACTCCCGAGTCTCACTTCACCATAGGAAAAACACAGCTGACAAAACCAGGACATTCTTCAGTTTTTTGGACATGAATGAACTTGTAAGCATCTTGAAGAATGAGGTCTGAAGTAACGGGTTGGAAGGGTGCACTATGGTGTGTTGTTTGTAACCTTATTGAAAAAGGTTAAGTTTAAGAATATGTGTGTATACTTTTATACTTGCAGAGAGGAACAGTATAAAGGCCATATTCAGAGATTAATTAAGTAGTGAGTTATATAACCAAATATGGATGCTTTATTTGGAAAGAACATACTTTATAATATGTTCTAGATAGATACAAATACAGATGCAAACAGGAGGTACACAGCTTGTATTATTCTGTGTTTGTTTGTTTGGTTTTTATTAAGCTTGCCCCAGAAGGGTTCACAGGGGCTGAGAGAGAGAGAGAGAGAGATGGAGGGAGAGAGAGAGGGAGGGAGAGAGAGAGAAACACAAATTATTAGGTGTGCTCATTTTCATGTAATAGTTAAAGAAGATACATTGCTTGCAGAGTGCATGCAGGGACTCCGGCAAGACTAGCTATGACAGCATAACTACACATTTTCCCACCTCGCGCCCCTAACCCTGTCCAGGAAAAAGCGGTTACTGAGGATGAATGATAAATAAGAGTACATTCACGGTAATCTATACTGTCATGATCAAGCCCTCTAGAGATATCTTGGTGTGTATAAAAGTTGCATGCCGTGCTTCTTTGTTGTGGGCTTATATGGCCTCCCACTGTGGTGACTGTTAAATGTGTTTATTTGTTTTTAATCACCACATTTGTTTAATGTTCCCTTATGTTATATCCAAGTTAATTGATAGAATCTGGGCTCCCTTACTGTTTATTACAATTTGCCTTTGATAGACTTGTTTGGATAGGAGATGCTTCCTATTCAACTACTGATTTAAGCGTTTGTTTTATGTGAATGGTAAGAACCTTCAAAAGCTTGTTTTTAATAAGTGACATAAAGTTATTTTATTTAAACTATTAACAGTTTCATGCATGTGTGAATAAAAACCCAAGGATGGAATAAAAGTTAGAATATGGGAAAAACTGTATTCAGTTATATAAATTTATTCATTTATATTCAGTTATATAAAAAGTTATATAAATATTTATGTGGGAAAGTTTCTCATATTCAGAGTCTGGTTATGCAGGTATTTCAGTAGATTTCCTAGGTGGCCTAATCAGATGATTAAAAGTGCCTGCATGCAATCCACACCTTCTTTGCTGAGAGAAATGGTGTCCACGATTGGGTTTTTCAATAGTCTCAAGATCATAATATCTCAGATCTAGTATACTATATGGCCAAAAGTTTGTGAACACCTGACCATCACAGCCATATCTTGGTCTTCCCCAAAATGTTGCCACAAAATCGGAAGCACACAATTGTATAGAATGTCTTTGTATGCTGTAGCATTAAGGAGTCCCTTCACTGGTACTAAGTGGTCCAAACATGTTCCAGAATGACAATAACCCTGTACACAACGCGAGCTCCATGAAAACATGGTTTCCCAAGGTTAGTGTGGAAGAACTCGAGTGTCCTGCACAGAGGCCTGAGCTCATCCCCACCGAACACCTTTAGGATGAGCTAGAATGCCAGCAGTGTCCCAGGCCTCTTCACCTGACATCAGTGCCTGATCTCACTAATGCTCTTGTAGCTGAATGAAAACAAATCCCCATAGCCACACTTCAACATCTAATGATATGTCTTACCAGAAGAGGGCAGGTTATTATACCAGCAAAAGGAAACTAAATTTGGATTGGGTTGTTAAAAATTACGTAAGTGAGATGGTCAACAAACTTTTGGCTTTTGACATATAGTCCTAGTTATAATTACCAAATTAATCACTGCAGATTTGGTTTAAATTGCAATATGGCTTCCACCCTCATTATTTGTTAGGTTACAAATTAACTATTGATCTAGTGTGTCCACTTTTTTCACGTTTGATTTTTTATTTTGTATGACAGTGATTATTGTGCGCACAAACTAATACAGCCATAATACACTAAATCTAGGTCATGAAATCATTTCATTCGCTTTGATTCACAGCATTGTTAATTTACTACAATAATGCCACTGATATTGTTCATGTGATACACTTTTTTAACACTTTTAACACTTTCATAAGGAGAGCGTGACCAAGCTTACTTTAATTGAGTTTTATCCATGAAATATTTTGTCATCAAAATAAGCCATGACTCAGATGAAGATGTACTCCAATGTTGTCCATTTGAAGAAGAAAAGAATATGAAACACTTTTTGTGGACTTTAAAGCAGTGATACTCTTAATCAATTAACTACATTTTATTTAATATTGGTCTTGACTATGACATTCCATAGTTGTTTTTGCCTATGACATTCCATAGTCAAGGTCAGAATCTCGCACAATGGACTTCAGTTTGTTTACTGTTGCACTGAATAAAGCTCGATCAAGTGTTTTATCAGGCTGCTGTTTAAAATGAAGGTTGTTGAGAATCAGATGCTTCACAATCACTGCTTAGGTAGAAAAAAATAAATAAAAGAAATGCCAGCATGTGACTTTTGCAAAATTTGCTGAAGGCCAAATGCTGTAGTGTGTTTTGTTTTGAGCCAAGGGAGCTTTACTTTTAAAGACAGCTTTATGCCACTCCTGTCTTGGAGAGATTAATAAATTCAGCATATAAATTCTTTCCCTTTGCCTTAGCAGTATGACTTTCTGATTCAGGTGTTGGGGCTGATCTCCTAGAAATACAATATTTCCTCTTACCAAGCCCCTCATTCACATTCATGCACATTCCAGTCGCCTCATACTCCTTTAATCTGTCCTGCATTTTGAGCTTTAATGATGCACACTCACACTCCAGCCTCTTATCCCTGACAGCTTTGCTAAGTGGTTCCTCATAGCAACCCCGGCTCTTCTAAATGAGTTGTTTGTTGACATCAGTGTCATGTCTGTCATAATTCTTTTCTCATCATAGAGCACCACTCTTATGTCTATATTGCTCCA
The DNA here is from genome assembly GCA_012411365.1 of Ameiurus melas. Taxonomy (NCBI): domain Eukaryota; kingdom Metazoa; phylum Chordata; class Actinopteri; order Siluriformes; family Ictaluridae; genus Ameiurus; species Ameiurus melas. The sequence continues at coordinate 33,448,238 of CM022754.1, read as the reverse complement.
CAGATTCAGCCAACCAATCATCATGTGGTCATGTGTATTAACTTAATGATTTTAACAGTGACACTTGTCAAGAACAGGCTGTCGTTGTTCACAAACTGCAAAATGTTAAAAACAGGCAAATAGAACAAGCTAACCGTGTAATTTAATATATCCAAATTGATTTCAGAAGCCATTTTAACATCTGAAAGTATATCCCTGTGGGCTTTGGAGTTGTAAAACTGAGGTAGCTTTAACGCGGCTGCTGCTGCCAGTTTTAACACTTCTTAAGGGCAGGGTTTCAATTCTGATTAATCCACAACCGCAGCACTCGTCCAGTCCGAACAAATAGGAATATTGACCCAAAGCCCTAATATGGAATATGGAACTAGATCCATTAAAAAAAACAAAAACAAAAACAAAAAAACAATAATTAATACCAAATTATACAACTGCATTGTTGAGTTCTCTAATCTGATTGGTCAACCTTTTATTGAACGGTTTATATTAATGTGCTTATCCTATACAGCATCATTATCATCTTGTAGATGCGTCATAAATATAAATGGTTAAAAACCATGATGTTTCATTAATTTATTAATAAAATGTATATTTGTTAGCAAATGGTGGGCACATACTAGGTAGCACCTCCAACATGCATTGTAGGCTGATTAACAGATTGCCCACAGTGTGTGAATTGGTGTGTTGGTGTGTGCGATTGTGCCCTGCGATGGGTTGGCATCTTCTCCAGTGTGCCCCCTGCCTTGTGCCCCAAGTTCCTTGGGATAGGCTCCAGGTTCATCCACTACCCTGTGTAGGTATGGGGTGGTAACAGTAACTCTGCTTTGCTTCACATCACACCACCAATTCATATAGGAATATTTTCCTATAACAGCACCCCCCCTGTCATGCATTATTCCTTACATAACTTCCAATTTGAGTGTTGAATAGAAATACTAAAAATTTAACTTTTATGATACAACACAGTAGTGTACAGTCTAGTATGTGTTTAACAATTTTATTTTACATAATTGACAATAACTCTTGTATTCTCTAAGTTGGACGTAGTGTTTTAGTGGTCCCACAGTGGCTTGGCTTGATGTTTTTCACATTAACAGAAGGGAGCCTAACACATCATGTTGTGTAATAACCAAGTCAATCTGTAGCCTCATTTCAGAATTAAAGCTATAAATCCATAATACACACACACTTTAGCTACAGTCCCTTGCCCCTACACCAGTTTAATGTGAAGTATGAGGTAAGGCTAAGGGAATAAATGTGAATGTTGCTATAATACTACAAACATGAATACTGAAATCTGTCAATGTTCTTCAATACATTAGACATTCTAAAGGCCTTAATGGGGCCTATTGGCACCTGTTAAATTTCCCTAAACTAGATATGCAATGAAATAAGTGCAGAAAAGCACAGTTTATGTGCTTACTTTAGGCAGGTAGCGTGATAATGCACAACTCACACCTGTGTGTCTTTTTGCATTAGAGGAAAGTTCAAGCAACAAAGAACAATAAACAAACTGTGGTTGTAGGGTTTCTGGCTTCAGATTAATGCCCTTGGCATGATTAGAGCTGATTAAGCCAATTACATGACATTTGTTGCTAATGTCTCTGTGCCCAAAGACCTATTGAAGTGGGAGGAGGCTCATCACAAGTCATGCTAGTAAAAAGACCAATTGAGCTTTAAGTGTGCTTACTACTCAAATGTTTGAAATTTGATTGCGCCACACAATGGTTACTATTTTGCCCGTGATGATGGTGAGCACTCATCACAGAGAGGGGTGTTGCCATAGTTTCTCTCAAATAATTGTCACAGAAGGCCAACGGACAAAATGGAATATTTTGAAATAAAAATACACAGACTAAATTTATCTGTGTCTGAACTGGCCCACTTGTGCTTTCACACTCCTACATGCACATATAAATTCATCCTTGGTGAGCCAAATCCATTGCCGCACAGACACACACACACACACACACAGAAAGCTATTTCCAGACCTACTGCAAACTCTGTCACCCAACATTTGGCTAATATAATGATAATTTTTATTAGGGATTTAACCAAATGTGAATACATTATTCAGAATAAACAATGTGTTCTAGACAGATATAAATATGAAAATAGGAGGGGTTCTTGGTGGGCGAAGAGGTTTGCACCCTTAATTCTCATTGTATTGTACACCACCGTTCTCTCTGAGATCAGTGTCCAGAACATGGCTTGAAATTCTATCTGATGACACTTATCTTTTTAATTCATGTGGTCATTATCAGTGCAGCGAATCACTCACAGAAGCTGACCTAGTTGTGTTTACAGTAATAGATCTGAGGCAGATCAAGTAATTGAGCCTGTGTCCTGTCTCTACTGCAGGTGTAACCCTCTCAGACTCACAACAATTAAGTACTTAATCCCATGTGTTTGACCTGAACTCCAGTCTGCAGGATGACTCATTAGCACTGTCAGGAAGACTGTACTACGTCTGCATACTAATGACACTGCTGCTAAAATACAGAAAATCTGGGTATTAACAGCTGCCATATGAAAGCAATACTCTCAAACTACTGATGAAAAAAATGGTATATTATAGTGTATCAGCGCTGTGTTTACAAATCATTCATTAAAGATTGAATAGGGCTTTATTCATGTTGCCAGTACTCTGAAGTACTATGTGTAGTTAAAATTATGTGACATGGGTTTGCATGAATTATTTGCAGCATTCAAATCTTTTAATTGTTCAATCAGACATGAAGCAAGACAGCCAATTATTATGTTTTTATCTAAACCAAACTGCAATATCCAGTATCACCCAGAAAATGATAAGTTCCCTACTGAGTCTGGTTCATCTGTGGTTTCTTCCTCGTGTTGTCTCAGAGAGTTTTTCATTGCCAATGTTGCCTCTGGCTTGCTCATTAAAGAGCTAATTCTACATCTGGATTTCTGTAGAGCTGCCCTGTGACAACATGTATTGTTCAGATGCTATGCAAATGAAACTGAATTGAATAGATATGATTTGTATTCCACTGTTAACATCACATTATAATTATATCAGACCTATAATTACTTAATTGCCAATGTAATAGAAGTTGGTACAATTTTGTCCCAAAATAGCCTACATGGGGCATCCAGATTTCTGTCAAAAGAATTGTAATGGATTATATCGTGGAATTCCCAGTGGAAATTTGTTCAATTCTAACGTAAATTAGCTGAATCTCTGAATATGAGATCTCCAAAAATGAGCTGAATCACTGAATATGGGATTTCAGTGGAAGGTCATAGGCATGTTATTGTTCACAATCCAACTTGATTTTTATGAGTTAGTCATTAATGTACATACATCAAATTTTCCTATCTCGTTATGACTCTCATTTATATTATATAGGTCTCATTAACTAAGTTTACAGCATGTGCAACCTAGTAATCAGTTCATAATTTAACTCAGCTCAGTTAGGGTAAAAACCTTCAGGTCTACACCTCAATCATAACAGAGTAAACCAACCTGAAGCCAATCTGAATTAGATTTGTATTTCGACAAATGAGATGGGTAATCCTTTTTGAAATCTGTTTAATAGAAGAATTATCATCAATGAAAAGATGGATTGCTTTGAGTACAGCTTATTCCTTATAGTTATAAAGGTTAAGTTTACTTGCCTTATTCTTTATTAAACTAACTTGAATAAAGTAGGTAACTTTTAAAGAACTACTAAAGTAAATTTTGAAATGCTTTATGTTAAAAATTAAACAACTCTGGACCCTGAGACCTGAAAACATAGCAAACCATGTTCACACCATGTCCTAATTACCCTAATTACGAGATTCTGACTTGTAAAAAGCATTCCTGTCCTCATAGAACTGGTAATTACAACTTGTAATCTAGAAATTTTCTGAGAGCTACGATTAGTACCACATGACTGCTGCAATGTCATGTGGAAACACTAAAAATGGCAGTGGCTTCTGCAGTAAAATGAAAGTTAAGTAGATAATATTTCTGTGTATTTCATATTTCTGCATAATTCGTATAATTATTATATTATTTTATTATTGTTGTTGTTTGTTTAAACAACATGTTATTGTTGTTGTTACCTATTCTGCTTTCAGTGTTCTTCAATATTTAGCAATAGCATAAAAATGTGATTTAATGTTGTAATTATGTATTTTGCAGTTGTCAACAGCATCATTGTTCAGGGATTCATTTTGGCATATACGCATATGTCTGAGTCCGGGGATGTGAACTGCTCCAGGTAGAGCATCCAAATTGTTATCTAGTAATTATGGTAATTCTGACATGGTGTAAACACAGCATAATATCAGATGTGGAGCTAAATTTACTGTCATTCAACAAGGAATTCTTCTTACAGTCTATTGAGTAATGACATATGGAGGACAGTATCCTGAGATGGACAATCATGTATGGAACAGATTCAGTATGATTAAACACTCAGCTAAACAATCTAAAGCAATGCCAAATTATTGCTCTAACAACTTTGAATTGGATTGCATGTAAAGTGCATGTAAATAGATATTTTCAATAAAATGCATGTACAGAGTACTTTCAAAACCTGAAACGAGAATCAATTTGTTTGGATAACATATATAACCACTATATGTATTATTGAGGTCCAAACGACACTCTGGTGTGTGTGTGTGTGTGTGTGTGTGTGTGTGTGTGTGTGTGTGTGTGTGTGTGTGTGTGTGTGTGTGTGTGTGTGTGTGTGTATATATATATATATATTCCCTGCGCAAATGAACATGGGCGCACCACTGCATTCCATGACGGACCCATAGAAACCTGTGAGTTTACATGAACTCCCACTGATAACCCGTAAGATCAATTATTCATTAAGCACTTTAGGGACTTTATATTACTCTACTTCTCTCCACATGTGCTGGGTTTTCTTTTGAATTTACAATGTATGCCTAGAGTATATACCTCCAATTTTACTGACATCATATAAATGAATAGTTTGCCCTCCTAGGGCCTGTTAAGTACTGCTTGATTACTTTTTAAGTGCAGTTCATAAATGCCTTTTTTAAGGAGTGGGCACCAGCACTCAAATCAAATCTCTTTACCGGGTGTTTAATGTGGATCTTGCTTTATAAACTCAAACGCCCACGATGTCTCACAGCTGAGCCCGCCATTGCATCAGATTGATCAGGGTTGCACAGTGTATTTGCTTGCTCTGATTCACAATGTCATTTACAAAGAAAACTAACAAAGGATGATTTCAGATGGGCTCCACCTAATCAAACAGTGTGAGAGCCAAAATCATCATGTAAACAAAAGTAAACTATCCAGGTCCTCATAGTGGTTCTAACTCTGGGGACATTGATGAAAATAAGTGGAGTGTTTTTATTTCTGGTAGCAGAATGTACACTCATGAGGCTCATAGGAAGTCACTGATAATAAACTCCTCATCTAAGTAATTATACTTTTAGGGAAAGTGGTTCCTCAAGGGTTCTTGTATAGCTAACATTTCTCACTTTCAAATATTGTTGCAAGGTTCTGCATAAAGGTTCTGTTTAATGGGTTGCTGAAGAAGATCAAGCCAAAGAGAATACAATGTTGTGACTGACCAAGTAATTCAGGAAAATATAACTCCAATGCACTTTCTTTTTTCCATGTTTCAGGAATTAACACAGATGAGCAAATCCATGTAGAAGGCAAATAAAATGTAACCTTAACTACATTATCTCTATCAGTGATAACTTTCTGGAAAGCATATCAAAACTGATGCATAACTCATTATTACATTACGACGAACTTCTCCATAACATGACGTAAGGTGTTCCTAGTTTATATAAATTGTGTTTTGTATTTTTTTTCTTTTTATTTAGTATTCATGTGTTGTATTTGAAATCACAATAACCAACATTATTGTACATTTTCTTCCATTAAAGAAATCCATCCATCCAGCCATTTTCCATACTACTTATCCTACACAGGCTTGTGGGGAGCCTGATCCTAACCCTAACCCTAGCTTATAACAGGGAACTTGGGCACAGCTCATCGCAGGGCACGATTGCACACGCACTAAGGACAATTTGGAAATGCCACTCAGCCTACAAGAGTGGTGCATCATTGGTGTAGCTGCAGTCTTGCTCAGTGTGTATGCCTTTTCGAGAAATGTATACCACAATTGCATCTAATTGATCATCTTCTTCCACTATGTAAAGCAAATTGTGAAATTGTGCAAATTGTGTGTTGATTATAGTCTATATTCTGGGTTTCAATAGTAAACTTTAATAGTAAACTTCCCAATGTGAACACGCTAAATATGCTAATTAAATTTGGGACATAGCTATAAAGCCATTTTAACAGGAAGACTTTCTCTCACTTCCACTCACAGAAAAGACTATGCACTAATGAATTCACCTTAACTATCTCTCTTGGCTACACTTCAGTAGTGATAAAAACTAATTAGCACCACAAGCCAGATGCACAGCTTTTGCTGTTTTTACAGCTATTAGCAGCACTTCTGTGCCAAGTGAAGCCACTGATGACATGTTACTGACACCGGATAAAGAAACCCACATGAATCTTGATTTAACTGTCTCATTACATTCATGTGGCTACATACAGATGGGTGAAAAACTATCACTTCTGTATGTGGAAAAAACAACATGTTTTTTAAAGAGCTACCATCAACCCCACAGACTGTAGAACTGTACTGAAGGATGAACCCTGGCCTTCCTAAAGATTTCCCTTCCATTGGTGATGATGATGGTGGCGAATCCAAACCATGTCAGCAAAATGCCTTCACCGCATAACAGAGCCAACAACTTTTCCTTTAACTGGTCACATGTTTGCATCTTATGTATCCAAACCAAGCATCTTAATTTTAATTCAAAGGCATTGAATTCTTGGATTTAAAAACAAAATAGGCAAAAATAAATTGTGCCAGTTTGCACAGCACTGAAATGCAATGCCCCCCCACTATTCCCCTTGGATTATATATTACAAGAGGAAAATTCCCCCTCCCCCCAGAGCTGTAGCCATGCAAGACTGCGGTCTGATACTGCCAATAGATAAGCTGATGCTCACATAGACTCAAAATGTATACCAATTAGAGTCTTTGTAACATTAGATTCATTAGATTATTTTTGGATTTTAATAGGAATCCACGTGTAATGTCTAATAACTGGTCTCTGACATGGCATTTTATAATTTTTATTTGCTGAATACAGCATTCACTTAGATGTTAGTGCCTGTTCCCATGACTCACTGGCCACAATTCATACATAAGAATAAACAGACTGTCATGTCTCTCAGTCACTGATCCATAAAAAACAGCCACAGATTTGGAAGATTATGTATTAAATCTGGGTCATTAAGCATCCTGCATTAACCCACGAACATAGATGAACAAAAGGACTCATCTGGATTTATTGTTTGTGTGGAGCAGGAAGTGTAACAAGGAAGTGGAGCAGGCTTGGGAACAACATTAATATATGAAAACAAGACCAAATGGAAACTCTGATGACAGAATTCCAGATATAGACCTTTGATAAAGCATGGAAGATTTAGTTCTTTATTGGTAAGTTACAAGGAATGTTAAAAATATATTTTAATTTGGATTCCCACTTGGTGCAACAGACAAACATTCACCCTATTATCAGGATATTGTGAGTCCAAATCCCAACAATCTCACAGCCAACGGGACCAAGCAGAAACTCTGAAGACAGAATTCCGGACATGAGCTTTCAATAAAATGTTAAAAGTTTCTTATAAGTTCCAATGCAATGAATGCTAAACATTGTTATAAAATTTTTTTAGGAGTACTACCTCCTTGTCTACCTTCACGGTGTTTGATGTCTTAATAAAATTTTGTGAGATTAAATACATCCCTGCTCAAAAACAAAACAAATAAATCAAACAAATAAATAAAGAACAATAGAAACCCTCATAGACAACATTAACAGTTTTAATTGTTATTATGGGAATTGTATTGGTTTTAATGGAAACTGCAATGGTCCACGTGAGTCTCTACTGGTAATCTTTAGCCTTCTATTGCTGGCATGTTATGTCTAATGGGATACCACTAAAAAACAATAATAGTAATGGTTTTAATGGTTAGCTGATTTAGCTGGTTTGTAATAGTATTTGTACTGGAAACCATTATATGTGATGGTTTCGATTGATTTTTTTTCCAGCATGTATATGCGAATTTAAATGGACTTTAATCCCAAATTCATAATTTGAAAATGTTAAACCTTACATTTAGTTCAAGTTCAAGTGGCTTTATTGTCATTTCAACCATATACAGTTGGCACAGTACACAGTGAAACAAAACAGCGTTCCTCGTGGACCACGGTGCTACATAAAACAACACATGAGACACAGAACTAAATAAGATCTACAAACATTCTCCATAAAGTGCACGTGCAGATGTGTGCTAAAAACACAGGACAGTACAGTACCTACTAAAACAGGACAATAGGTACAGTAAGTGACAGGTTAGTGCTGAGCAGTACACAGTTTTAGTGTGGAAGTGTCTGATATAACAGATAGTGCAGAAGATAAGTGCCAAGGAGTAACAATGTAATTTAAACATGGTATCAATGTAAACATAACGTGCTATGACTGAGTATTCAGCAAATTAGCTTCATACCAAATATGGACATAGCAGTTATTGTGATAGCAGCCAGGTAAAGGGTATATAGTGACAATAAATTAAATTGTCACTATATACACTTTATACACTGTATACACATATATACAATTTAGTTACACTATATACATTTAGTAACAGATAAATGTATCTTAATTGTTATTAGATAAAGCCACCACACAAAGTTCTCGTGCATGTTGTAGTCCAAACAAGCCGGTAGTAGAGAGTTAGTGCCCTACATAGGGCAGAGGAGCTGTTATCCAGTTCTCCAAGAAGTGCACGTAGATAGGAAGTTGGGCGTCATTTTGGATACAGCCTCGACGTTCTCCGTTGCGCGTTTCATTTCCGCTTCCAAAACATTCCCAGGACAGCAGTTTGACTGGGAGAGGATTCAGGACACAGCAGTGTGTAAGGATCAGATGATATCCTGCAGTTCCTCTCACTGCTGATTGGCTTTACGGGGACATGCGGACAAACTGAAAGCGGATTCTGAGCTAAAGAACAGTTCATTCGACTGGTTTAGTCGAACTTTATGAAAGCCAAATAGACGTTTTCTTTCTTTGTTTCTATTTTTGTTGTTGTTGTTGTTGTTTGTATTAATTTGGCGTCATCTGTTGTCTGACAGCACCTCAACAAGTCTTGTCTTGTAACCAGGTAGGACAGCATGTCTGTTTGAAACTTTGTTGTTGATGTTCTTTCTGAAAATAACGTGTTGTTTTGCCTCACTATGTTGTGGTTCTGACAAAAACACAATATGAAGAATATAATGATTAGTCTAGAAAGAATGAAAGACAGATTTTTTTTTTTTTTTTTTTTTTACATTTTCTATTATTTATTTTTTTTAATTAACCTGTGAGTTAAAACACTTTCTCCTAAATGCTTCTTCTTAAGTTCCTTATTGCCTGGAGAATGTTTATGGTTAATTAACTGAGAATGAAGACCAGTATGCTGGAGAATAACATTATTTACTTGTTTATATTTTCAAAGTAAACATGGTGAGACGACCAGTAATTACAAGCAGCAGTATAAACTTCTTTTTTGACTACAGTTTTCAAAATAAATATTATTAGAATATCAGTACTTACAAGTACCACTATACCAGTATAAAATAAAGACATTTTCCAATTTAATATTTATGGTATTGAAAATACCAGTACCTATAACAGTATACCAGGATAAACATCTTTTTTGTTTGCATTTTTTAAAGTAAATATTATTAGAATATCAATACTTACAAGTACCAGTATACCAACATAACTTAAAGATTTTTACCAAAGTACTACCACCCTGCTGAAAAAAGCAATAGAAACTATCGCAGAAACACAGAAATACCAATGGTTTCCACTAGAAATTCAATTCTATTCTAACCATTACAAACCATCAGCTAACTATTAAAACCATTACCATTATTGTTAATGGTATCCCTCTAGACATAACATGCCACCAATAGAAAGCAACAAATTACCAGTAGAGACCCACAGGGACCATTAAAGTTTCCATTAAAACCAGTACAATTCTCATTATAACCATTAAAGCCATTACAAATTCTATGAGGGTTTCTGCAGTTTTTTTCAGCAGGGCAGTATTTACAAGTACCAATATACCAGGATAAGCTTTTTTTGTCTACATTTTTCAAAGTAAATATGATTAGAATATCAGTACTCAAAAGTACCAGTATGCCAGCATAAAATATAGTATTTCCAAAATAATATTACTGGTATTAGAATTTCAAACAAACATATATTTTAACATTGTAATCTAAAATTGTTAGAATGCTAGTACTTACAAGTTAATACATTCCCAGACTGTTACAAGTTAATACATTCCCAGACCCCCAAACGTATATCGCTGAATGTATGAACCCACAGACACACAGACATGTACATGGGAAGAATTAAAAATTGTACATTTTTAAGCAAGTAACGAATGATATAGACCAGATAATTGATTAATTAATTAGTTAATTCATTTGTTTGCTTGCTATAGCAGACCTCAGTTTTCATGCCAATTTCGGTCCACTCTTCACAAATATCTTCATTTGGAACACTCCACTATTTAATATCTTCACTTTCAGATCCTTTGCATTGCTGGCTGGCATTGCTGATTATTTGGGATGTCAGGGGTGTCATATGAGAGACCGCTTAGAAAACTGAAGCAGTTAACTATATTGGTCCTCCACTGGAATGCTGATCTCAGTGTGAATTTCTGAAGTAATCCTGCTATTGTGTTATGAGTGACGTTTTTTTTTTTTTTTAATCTTATTTATAAAATCAGGACAATGCAATACATGTAGGTGTCTTTCACTCTTTTTAAGACGTTTCGTAATTAATAATTTATGGGAAATTTATAATTGGATGTCAGTTGTGGGGCTTAACTCCACATCTTAGTAAATCTTACATTTACCTTTACATTTATTCACTTAGCAGACGCTTTTATCCAAAGAGACTTACAAATCTTAGTAACCATATTGGATCCATGTTATATTTGATGTGACATTTCAAGCCAATTAAGTATTTTATGGTACGATGTGGCAACAGAAGCTTCCAGATTGTTGGCTCTGCCAATTTTTCAATAACATTTTTCAATAACATACTCTGGTCGTTGAAAAATTATTTCAGTCATTTGCAATTTCAATCATTTGCTGTCAAGCTGTCAAGCATTTTCAAGTTGCCCCATGTGTGCACATCATTTTTGAAGATTAACTGAAGTTCAATTGCAAAATGTGTACAGTATTCATTATGAGTTTTCATATTCTATACAATGACTGCCAAGTTTAAAATGGGAAGGCAATGTCAACCTGACAATTCATTTCAGAAGGTGGGTATGTAGTACTGCTGCTGCGGTAATCATAAAGATTATGATGCTCATACTGAATATCCTTTCAGCAAATTATTACTGTTTGACTTCACTATACAACCGTATAAAATATATAATTTATAATCCTGCTATCATGTGTCCCATGTGAGAGTTCACTTTTGAGACTAGTTCCTCTCAATGTTTCTTCCTCATGTTGTCTCAGGGAGTTTTCCCTTGCCACTAACAAATAGCTTCTATTAGATCTTAAGTATGGCCTTTAAACTTCAGCTCCCTCCTGAGTGAGTAAAAGTAATTTAAAGCCATTGTCTTCATCCATCAATGACATGTCTATAATCACCCTTTTTTTTACTTCTGATATAACAGTTTTTCATGTTTGAGCACACTTTTCATTATATCCTATTGGATTCACTACTACTCACACAGTAGGGCACTAGGAGCTAGATACCCACTCTTCATGACCCTACATTCCTGTTCGACATCCTGCCAGGAACATATAGCCTACAGGTTACTGCCCTCTCTGGCCTTCCACTGGGGGATTTCAGCGACCATTTCCTGCCTCTGCCCTAAACTGCTCATGTGGCACGTGTCTGCAGTGTTTAGCTGGATGAGCCATAGAGTTTGTATCTGCTCCATCATGCCCCTGCTTTAAACCAGCGCAGCCTGTCATTAAAACCACCACACCCGGCATTGAGCTCAATCAAATCAAGCCCCTTGGTTGCCTGTTTTGCAGTTCTTGTTTTTGGCTGCTTCAGGGGGAGGATGATGCCAGCGTGAGTCATCAAGTCACAATGTAGCTAGCATTTTATTTAACACAGATCAGGATATTGGATTTTTCATATCCTTTAATAATACACAAGCGGAGATCTCAAATCTGAAGTTTTTTTTTGTGTCTAGTTCAAATTCACATACATACTGAATATAGCATTTTTCTGGCTCTCACTCATCAAGATTACTTTTCCCCCACCCTGATGATCTGGAATATACTCATTCTTTGCAGTTAGCCCAAAGGAATCGACACATACATGTACTGATCCAGTGCTAGAGGACCACAATGACAGAACTGTGTGTTGGAGCAACAGTTTTGTTCTCCCTTTGACCTGTTTGGTGCAGGCCTGCAGTGCCAGGCTGTTCCGTGAGCTCTGGCCACGGGAAAGAAACAACAGTCTCTGTGTCTCTGGAACAAACTGTGGCCTGCCAGCATGACTGTACAAAAAGCTAGAAAATGGCATGACATAAGCAGCCACACTTGAATTACAAATTGTCATCGTAGAGTGTAATCCCATTGCAGAGGGTTAAGTGTGCTCATTATAACTGATGTCACCGTGTGGAGACTCGGAGTGGTCAGCAAATGCCAACTCCCTGCTTAGGCATTTTGTAATGACACTACTCGCTATAGTGGTGGGTGAGAACTGTGGTTCTCAAATAGTGTGGCGTGTACTACATCTCAGACATGCAACCCAGTTATGATGTCTTGTCGTTAATGCAGACACCTACTATGACCATTTCAACTTAATGATATGCAATGCTTATTCTATTTTAGGGGAGCGTTTACAGGCTGTGGGCTTCCTTATACATATACTAGGGCTGCATGAAAATGGCTAAAATGGATAATTTGTATTATGCATATCATATTCTCTATAGACCTAGGAATACCTTTGCATGCATTAGACTGCTGCTTGGACACAATACAATACTTAAGTGTTAAATGAAATGCAACATATAGAAGCAGTTAGACTAAAAAAAGGCATACATTAATGAATAAACTGCCAGAGTCAGCAGTTGTAGCTATTGTCAATTAAACCTACTTTTTTTTAGTGATCTTTTCAATTATCCATGTAGCTAAATGAATTTTACATTCATCTGCAGTCTCAACATATTTGGGAAACAGACTGGACATTATTATATCATACTGTGATCAGCCAGATAGATCTATTGCAATTATTGCATACAGTACAGTAATAATCAGAATTATGTAAACTAATTGGGATTATTCAAGGTTATCTAGATTAAGTGTTAGATTCCACAATGCTGAATTTCCATATAATGTTTGATCACCAAATGGCATACCTGGAATAAATGTGCTAATGGGCTTAAAACACCCTGTCTTTTGGAAATACAAGAAATATGTTTATATTATATGGTTGCATTTTTGAACTGCTGCTCATGCAGTGTAATGGCAGTGTAGTATACTCAGGAAAGCACTTTCTGCCCTCTTCCACATACATGAGCTCACAAAGGGTTACGATTAGCTAGTGATTTGCTGTGATTGACAGGAGAGAGATAGAGAGAGAGAGAGAGAGAGAGAGAGACAGAGAGAGACGCCATCCCTTCCAACACTTGCACTTGCAACTTGTCATGTTTTAGTTGTTATTCTCCATCAACAGCTTTAAACCACTCTTTGTTAGCAATAATATTTGTTAATAGTAACAAATAGTAACAGCCATATTTATTGGAGTTGTAAGTTGATCACTCTCAGTGAATGTGTTGAAAAGATTTAGCAGTGCATCACACATTTTTTATTTATTACATTATTTGTTATCCAGTTTCCTATTTATGTATTTCAGTCATTTAAATGGATTTTTTTGCACCTGCAAAAAAACAGGCAAACGGAAATTTTATTTACTTATATAATAAATGGCTTTGGATGCGAATTGCTCGTATTACTACTATTGCACTACTATGTTTATATTATAAAAGGGACACAAAGTCAAGATAAAGACAGTTAAATCATTAATCATAATTATATCTACGAAATTTAATCATCAGCACAAATTGCATAATGGTGAAAGGCCTACAGATAATTAATAAATATGAATGGGGAGTTTATGTTTTAATACAACACAGTCAGGAAAAAGTGACATAACATCCGTCAATGAGCTGAATTTAGCTATTAAACATGGTTCATTGTATAACTTATGAAGTCAGTTATGAATACGAATGGCTTCAGTGGAAAACAACCTGAAGAATATGGTTTAATCAACAAAATCTATTTATACGTACAAGCATAGCATGCTGTTCCTGGATTAGAAGCTTCCTGTTGTTTTAATTCATGCAGAGTGAATGCGTGTGCATGTTTGTGTGTATGTGTGATAGCAAGCGGAGGGTCTTAACATTAATCCCTCGTGGTTGATGGCATCTGGTTTACTGATTCCTGCAGGCTGTTTGAAGTATTTTATTTGACTGACTGTTTTTGCCAGACATGCCCGTGCACAGAAACTGCTCACATGTTTTGCCATGAACTTTTTTCCAAACGTGTGTTCATCGTGTCGGAAAGCCTGCAATGCGGTACTGTGTTATAGATTGCGCAATATTATCCTCCAGATAACACTTACAGCTATTGTATTATACTGTACAAGACAGAGCTGCACAAATTGGACGTAGTTTTATATTGCAATTATGTTCCAACCATTGTTAAGTGTCATGCAGTACATTAAAAACACATGGTACACTCGTACAAGCACATGGTTTAAGACTGCATTGCTTCGACTAAATGATTTCTGTTTGGATTATGTGAACGCTGCGATTCAGCAAAACATCTACAGAAAATTGGATTAGACTGGATTCTCATGGCACACTATAAAATCTTTATTAGACGGCTCATTTGCACATTGCAACCTTCTGCGATAACGATTAACAAATGATATAGCATGCAGCTATTGTACAAGATGAAATAGTTTTATAGTCTGTCTTGCTTATTCGAATGCTGGTGGGTGTCATGTTTTGGCAGACTCAAGGTGTAAAAGAGATTTTCAGCGTTGAATGGTTTAGTGTTTGCTTGGATCTGCTGCATGTGGCCAGAACCACTGTGGCCATTGTGTTACTCTAATATTATCATCAGTATAATACTGGCAAATGAGTACTTAAGAGCTTAGCTTTAACATCTTTAAACTCCCATCATATTATTCAGCCATTGATGTTAAAGCATGGTATTCAGTAATTACTATGAATTATTCAGTAATTCATACCAATACCAATAGGAAATCGTTACAAGAACCAAGAATATAAATAAGGGTCTTGTGAACTGTCTCTAACAGTTAAGTAAGTGGGTCCACCCCTATGATCTACGGTGGCCTGTAGAGTTGACTGTCTATAAAATGACTTACAAGAGGCGCCAAACACAAACAAGAAGATGTTGTACTTGACTATACTGAATAACTTTTTACCCTGATTGTAAAATATGATTAAATAAATCCCAATCTTATTTGTCTCTGCGACCTCTGCGGGGAATTTGTGTTGAGTAACTTGCTAGTCATTTTGAAACCTTATCTCTACTGCCAGGAAGCACCCTGTCATGGCCGGTAGTTTGCGTTGCACATGTTGTTTGCTATCAACAGTCTGAAATCAAGGCTCGGAATTGGCTAGGCAATCAAAACAAACATGAGTAGACGTATATTTCTGCTGTGCACGTAACTAGACTAGGGATGAACCCAGAACAGGAAAGTGAAGTTGTGCAGACTATGTAATATTATGTTGAAACATTGTTATTTTTATCAATTCTAATGCAATTTAAAGGCTGAGGTTTTGATGCCTTGATGCAGACCCAAGCAGTAAGATGTATAAAGATATTGCATGAGCCACCTGGTCGATTTGACACCCATAAGTGTACGAATGTGTAATTCAGAACACATGCCTGAACTGATTAGAGAGAAGTGAGACTTTTATAGTTCATAACAGGTTTCCATCATATTATGGAATGCAAGGGTACACTGTGAAGGGTGCTGGTTTATGGAGTGGGAATGAGGTCATTATAGAGGGGAGTTTGAACAATGAAAACTGAGATACACACTCATAGGGTCAAAGGTCTCATGGTCATGTCCTTCTCTGTTTCTTCTCCAACGGTGCAGGTGAAATCTGTGTGACAGGTTATATAGGAGATGTGTGCTAGGGTGCAAAGGAGGCTGTCACAGGCAGCAGGATAATTTTTGCAACTCAAGCCAGACCTAGCAGACCTTAGCCTTGGAAATGTAGTGTAGATGCTTTGATATCAGTGAAATTCACTCACACTGTTTAAGCAGTTTAAAGTAATCATCACCTTTAAAATAATCTATACCATAGCACTGTTTTAACACTATACCATAGTATATAGGTATAATCTATACCATAGCACTGTGTTTTCTTTCTTGGTAACTTGTGGCCTTGTGTTGGCTTCAGAATTCAAAATGCAAAGCATGTACAACAATAAATTTGAAGCACAATGCTCAGCACTATGTTGACATCTCCCAGGGGAGAGAAATTATGCCATCCCTCCCATCCTGCATTCTTGGACAAATGGCTGGTGCATCTTCAGAATTCAATCTTCTGATCTTCTGATAATAGGGCAAGCGCTTTTCTTAAATTGTTTTGATAAACACTTCTAGTGCTATTATATCTTAGTGTATGCGGATCACACTCCAAAAATATGTTGCAGTATACCATTTCTTGTGACTGGGGTCATTCCGTAAGTACATTTGTAAGAAAATATACCTTTGTATGGTATATATTAGTTCTAATTAAGTATGGTTAAATGGGTTTTATAGATATACTCCATTCAATCTCCAAACATATAGTTAATACACCATTCAGATTTTCACCTGTGCAGTATATTTTGGCTTTAAATTCCAGAAAATTAAAACGTTGTGCTCTTAATAGTGTATAATTGTCTACAATTATAGATTTCAGTAAAGCTGTGTGTGATAAACTCTATTCTTAAAAACGCTATACAAATAAGATTGAAATAAATGAAACAGATAATATTTGTTTTCTGCTGGTGTGGTACAGCAGGTAGCATTGTCACCTCGCAACTCCAGGAACCGTGGGTTCAATCATGTGCTCGGGGTACTGCCTTGTGTGGAGTTTTTACCTGTCCTCTCTGCATCCAGCATCCAGAGTCTTCTGCATGTTCTCCAGTTTCCTCTCACTTCCCAAGCACATAACAGTAGGTGGACTGTCTACTATAACTTGCACCTAGGTGTGAATGAGTCTGTGTGTGTGTGTGTTTGTGGTGTCGTGCTATGGACCGGCATTCCATCCAGGGTGTATTCTCTCGTCCCTGGGCAGGCTCCAGATCCACCGTTATGGGAAAAATCAGTTACTGAAGATGAATGAATGAAACACACTGTATGGATTCTACAGTTAACATCACATTATAATTCTAATGTAGTTGCTACATTAAAGCTTTCTGTCTCAATATACATAAAGCTAAAAGAGAGTTCAGGGTATTGCAGCAGTGTAGAGCCACCCTGGAGAGCCATCCAGGAATGGCAGATAAGGGGGACTCATTGGCAAGCCACAGTCATCACTCAGCTCCTTCTGTAAAAAGCATGTTGTGTGTGTGAACAAAGCATTGGCGTTTTTATTACAATAACCACCTCACTACAGTAAATAAACAACTAACTAAACATTACCTTTTGTGTTATCCTGAGCTTTGATTATGAGTTTGGCTGCTTTTAATGTTAATGCCTGATGATAGGTTGGCAGGGAGGAGCTTGGAGAATATGCTTCAACATGCTGGGGAAGACATGCATGAGCCTGTGAGGGACTATTTTTAAAAGCCAAAAGTGATTTACCAAACACAAATCAGTGCCCTTCAGGGCAACAATCATATTTCACCTATCGTGAGAGCAAGATTGTCTCTCACAATAGCAAGCCCTGGCATCCCTACACACTGTTGTGAAAGCCAATACGTTTCTGAGAGCTGATCCTGTCTGTCCCGCTGATTTAAACCATATTTGACAGAGCTTTAATAATCCATTAGAGTATGTGAAGGCAGCAGAGTGCCTTTTATTGCCGGGTAGTTGTGGGTCATTTAAGCCATAATTTTGGGGTTATAATGTGTTATGTTACTGGAGGCTTTGCTAAATATTAGATTCTTTCCAAGAATGCATTTGTGTCTTGATATTTTGAGCAGCTGGTTACCTGGAAACCGAATTGACTAGGCAGAAATGTGATAGCTGACATATAATAAACATATGGCGAGCTAGTTTACTAGTTTAGTAGTTTGGTATATTAATATAGACCAAGAGAAAGTATCTGATCATTATCTTCTAACAAAGTTTTTAAGGTAGCACATTGTGTTTGTGCCATCGTGAAAAGTCAGCAACTCATTATGTTGTGTTGTGTTCTGTTACTGGAGTCTTTGCTAAACACTTTTTATTCTTTTACTCTGCCTGTTTTGGGGTGCTCAAGTTCAGCACTGGACATATTTGTTATGTCACACTCCACAATAGTTTATTATTTTTTTACCTAGCCTATTAGGTTTAAATCTCATAAATAATTTTATTGTGGCAGCTTTACACAGTGTTTTACTATCAAAAATGCTTTACTTGTGCTGCCTGTTTTATCTCTGTTCCGTTGTTATTGTGGAGAGGTATGAATTGTTTGCCCAGCAGGGGGGGTCACACCCCTCCCCTTTCTCATCACTCTGCTCACCAGAAGCTCAACACAGTGACGATACTCTACACACAGAAACCCAACAGTGTCCGGACTAAACTCATAACAGACTTTTAATTTGTTTTTGCTGATTAAAAAAGTTTGATAAGTCGATTTCCATTCCTCTAGCGGAATGAAACGCCAGTGTACTGCAGGAAAGGGTAAATATTAGCATCTGTCCAAGGATGCATTTGTGTCTTGATATATGGAACAGCTGCTTTCCTGGGAACCTGACCACCCAGAAAAGTGGTAGATGACATAAGATTATAACATACGATAATCTATTTAAGTACAGTAGTACAGACTAAGGGAAATTAACAAGTATATCATAATTATCCTCCTCTAACAAAGTTTCTGGATCATTCCGTATCCTTCCCTGATTCGCCAAGCCCCTAACATATGACCATTACGCTACCCAGATCGTATACACAACAACATGGAGACTGAACTTTGCAAGCTTTGCTGGCTTTGTTGTCATTCTTAGCAGCGATTGTGCAGTTAAATTCTGTATTTTATAATACTGCAACTGCTTACATGCGCAAGAGGCGAGCTATGACTAGAGCAATCGGCAACAAAGCTCATTTCAAGCGGCATAAGCACTACATGGAAGGCCGGTTTTCACTACCAACCAACTTCCTGTTTACACTTGTATGCGCATTCCCAGTGTGCATGAATGGTCATGTGACATGAATTTTTGGTCATTTAGTGTGGACAGAGATCATTGATGAAACACAGCGGAAACATCAGTGTGGACAAGGATCGTTTTCATTTTAAAATAAAAACGATCCTTGTCCACACTGATGTTTCCGCTGTGTTTCATAAACAGGGCCATAGTGCCCTCCACTAATAATGGCACCCTTGGTAGATAAGTTTAAAAGCAAGATGACAATTATTTAATTTATTGAATTATTTATAATTCGTGAGTTATATGACTGCTTTGTTTGACTGTCTGTGATGCATATTAATAAATGTGTATTGGGGAAAAAACGTTCCACCGTCAGACACCTTGGCTGATGTAAGTAATGTGGCAGCCGGTGGGATTTCTAATGAGTAGCTCGCACTATAGTTACAGCATCAAAGAGCGTCGCAACACTATGAAGTGCATAATTTTTAAACATAGCAACATACCAAACGGAAACTTTATTTTGCAAAAGTTGTTTGTTTTTTTCTTTTTCTGGTTGTTAAATTTGCTTGGCTTATGGGCAACTACATATAAAAAACAAAAACAAAAAAAAACCCTCATTACTCCAGACAAGCAGGAGCACCAGGTGCCCAAGCTGCTGATTTGTCCTGCCTGTAAATTTATCTTTATAAATGGCATGCTCTATTAAGCAAATTGACGCCTAATTTTAGAAAATTAGGTTTTGCCTAAGATGACCTGCATCAGGTTGTGAATTATTTGCTGATGTAGATTAATGGGCTTGCTTGAAGTCTGTGCAGGTGTGAAATGTCTATTCCAAACTTCGCAAACTCCATAACACGCTTCATTTAGCATCCTCTGGAACACTTAAACCTCTAATTTTCCTTTCCTTTATGTGAGTGTTTTCTTTCAAGCTGGGCCTCTGTGTGGGTCTTAGAATAACAGTGTGAGGTGGCCAATTGTCAACGCTGTTGAAGAAAAAAATCCTTGAGCTATCATTTCTGTTAGAGCGATGTCAGCTGCAGGGGGTTCTCATTATGTCAATGCTTAATTAGCTACATTGTGATTAACAGGCTTTCTAGTGTCAGTCGGAGAGATTTATCATTAATCAGGAAGGATGATATTTTATATCACCTACTCTGATATATAAAACCCCAGTTCTGCATGGTTATGTATAGTACAAATAAAAAAGAGATTGACGTGGAAGCTTGTTATTTACATATGAAAAAAATGAAGTTTCTTTTTTTAATGTCTATTAGCTTTTATAGAAAATTGTATGTCTTGTGTAAAATGAAATGTATATTAATGGATTGGTAAGGCAGGCCGAATGCATAAACAGGAAAATCAGTAGAGCCCTTGAACCCATGTCATTGTGGCAGGTAATAGTGACACTTGGGAATTTTCAGTCAGTTCAGCAGAAGGGTTTTATATTTCACAGTGGCGCTCTGAAATGAGTTTATTTCAGCAGTATACCCTGCCGAGCAAATGAAACTTGGGTCAACAATACAAATCTCCAGCACCTCACACAATATCATGCTTTCTTGTACAGGTATTGCCACCATACACTTTAAGACACATTTCTACCTAAGACTTCCGAAGCATTTATCCTCTGCAAAGTCTGTATTTATATAAAAAGGAAGCTTTTGGGTTTAGAGTTAGAGGCCAAAAATAATGTTTTCAATAGCAAACCCACATTCAGAGCCACATTCTAGATTTAACCGTCATATGGGAGTTAAATGATAATGTACATCTGCTCTGCTTTTAAAAGTACATCAGAGCAAATCATTTTGCTTTATTTGCAAAAAAAAGAACATATTGTTCAGAAGTAAAAACTGTTGTTTTTGGGACTATACTTTCTGGCACTTCAGTTATACAAGGTTTCACTGCATTGATTGACATTTATGATAATTATATCAAATCCTTTGGAAATAAAAAGTTTTAGTCAAAGTTATTTATTATTTACATGTGACTAAATTTACACCAAACAATGAAATGCATCAGATTGCGGCAAAGCAAAATTTATTTTAGGTTCTATTTACTGTATAATAGCCCCCTTATCTGTAATAATGTTATTTTTGGATTTGGTTAATTGTTTATCGCAAATTAACATCCTAATGATTAGTTTATATTCTTTGTAATTTAAAAAATTACTTGCAGTATTAAGCACACGTCCAGCATCAATACATCTATTTACTCTCAGGTTTTTAGTCATTTCTCATGAAAGGAACAATGACTTTCAATATTTGATTAAAATGTTTATGATTAACAGCTAGAAGGTGAATAAACCTCTTAGCTGCTAGTAAGAAGCTTTTACATGATTGAACCCTTTCTACAATCATATTGCAGGTAAAACAATCTTTAATTACACTCTTTTATGTTTTTTTTTGGTAATTCTTTTTGTTAACTTCACTCAAAAAAGCCAGAGACAGTTTTTTTTTCTGACATTTATTTATTACATTTACACTCCTTGTGGAAGGGAGAGTTTACTGTTCTGTTGATTCTTTAATTATGATTTCCCTGATCATCCAGACAATAGAGAAAACATGACCTCCATTACAGCATTATGCACAGTTATTTCATCTGAAATCTTCAGAACCCATGATCTGACACGAAAATAATCCAAAATCCATTAAATCAACAATTGAAAGGCTTAAACAGAAGGAGAAGTGACCTCAATCCCATTAAAGTGCTGTGGCATGAAATGAAATATCAATGAGATTAAATAGTTAGTATAGATTAATTGTCTCAAGTACTTCCTAATTGCTCCAAATAACTGACCAACAGCTCCAAAGCAATGTTTAATTTGAGGTTATACAGAGATTATGTTTCCAGTTATAATCTACTTATAAATTATTTGTAAAATGATTTACTATACACAATTAATTATAGATTACTTGTAGTATGTACTACTAAAATCAATTCATGCACAAGTAAAGACAATTCAAGAAAGCTCAAGGAGATTTTCTTACAAACCCTGCTGCTGACGTGAGATGTAAACACAGCCTTCCTTCCTGAATGCTGTTTCTCTCAGTGACTGGTTTCCGTGTGGAGCATGGCTTTCCTCTTTGGCCGAGATGTATGGTCTACGTCTGCTTCAGGAATACTTCATAATTGATGACCTTATACTGCTTGACAGGAAATACTAATTTAGGCGTTTAATTTATGCCAACACTCACCCTGTCAATGTGGGATATCAGTACCACTGGCATGTAAAGTGTGTCTTGATCTTCTATAGTTGTAATGGATTAGGTCCAGTGCTTTAGCTCCAGCGCTGTGATATATTTCTCTAACTCCTATATATGGAAAGGCTCTTGGACTGATTATTTGATAACACTTTAGTACAAAAGTTTAAGTATTTTTGTATAATTCTAATAATTGACATTTTGTGTGAAAAATCACAGATTTGTTTTTGTTATTGAATCCCTTTTTTCAGTGAATACATAACTATGTGAATATTTCTTACGTCTATAATCTTTGAGATATCTTCTCCAAATATTGCTGATTTAATAAGCAATTTGTATAGGGTATGTTAGATAATAAATAAAGGGTTACTGTGTCCTTCCCAAGGAGTTAATGAAGAACTGGAACAGTGTTATATAGTTAGATAGTTCTACAGGAGATACACAGTAAAACATTCTATAATTATTGCTTATTTGTAATAAGCTACCAAAT
The DNA here is from genome assembly GCA_012411365.1 of Ameiurus melas. Classification (NCBI taxonomy): domain Eukaryota; kingdom Metazoa; phylum Chordata; class Actinopteri; order Siluriformes; family Ictaluridae; genus Ameiurus; species Ameiurus melas. The sequence continues at coordinate 33,425,108 of CM022754.1, read as the reverse complement.
CATTATATATACTTATACTTTATATACACTTATACATTATATATACTTATAATTATACTAATTCCTGCATAATTAACCTGAGTTACTGAACAAACTTGTAAAGTGATTATTTTTGTCCATCATGTATTATTTATAATACAAACAGTATAATGGGACAATAAATATGCCCTTTTTTCAGTAAAAGATATCACTGTAGTGCTTCCATAAGTTAGACAGAAGTATTACATTAGACACTGAATTGATGTGTGGGAATATAGTATATTATTTCCACGGGAAACACTATTTCCAGCCTGTGCTCTGTTCTACATGAAACATCTGCATGGTTTCCATTTTTACAGCAGAAATCTGGATTCTTAGCCAAATTTAGATTTTAACATACACCACAGTAAGCTGTTGGTGCTGGAGTATTTGACTCTGTATATCTCCTATAGCATGCTTGGAACATGACTAATGGAACTTGAAAGTTTAGCAAAAGGCAGGTTGAAGGTTTGGTGCTTTTGAATCTGCATCTGCCGTCTACATTGATCAGTTCCAGTGCTCGCAGCTGACACGAATGGATCAGTTTATGTTTTTTAACCGATTATTAAAATGAGTTGTTATGATCAGAAAATGCAAGTATATTTAAGTCTGGTTGAATGGATGATGAGCGCTCCTTTCTGTAAATATTAAAAGCACATCCGTAATATGGGTAAATGTTGTAAAACATACATGTTTGTTGAATGAGCAATGAACTTCTTTGGGAAAATGCATCAATATATATTTTATGTGTTTAGCACTTTTAACAATTATTACCAAGCAACTTTACAGAAATCTGCATTGCAAGGAATACGGACCAATCGATCCAGATCCAGTGGCAAGGAAAACCTCTGTGAGGTGACATGAGGAAGAACCTTTAGAGGAACTAGACTCAAAATGGAACACACACTGTGAAAAAATTGCTTTACATTTTAAAGTAATTAACTGGCAACCTGGTTTGGCAGTTAATTACTGTAAAAACTTACTGTAAACAACTGTAAAACATATTTACAGTATATTACTATAATATCTTACTTAGCAAAAAATAACATAATCAAGTATATTTGCTCATTGGACTTATGAAGGATACAGCTAAGTAGAACATTAAAGGGAACTAACCATGGCAGTTTGATGGTGCTGGGATTAGAACACATGACCTTCTGATCTGTAACTCATCGCCTTAACCTCTAAGTCACCACAACTAGCTTAGCTAGTGTTATTAGTCTTTATAGTTACAGAGGCAGTAGTCATTCAAAACAAACAAAACCATAATGCTCAAAAGACCTTGAATTTTTCTGTGGCAGCTATATAAACCCTGCATTTGGCATCTTTAAATGCTACAAATGTCTGCTTTAAAATTTAGATATTCCTTCTGTTCTCAAGGGACTCTTAACAATATCGCATTTTCTTTTTTTTTTTTTTTTTTTTTTTTTTTTTTTTTTTTTTTTAATGTTTTTTTTTTTTTTTTTTTTTTTTTTTTTTTTTTTTTTTTTTTTTTTTTTTTCCAAACCAAAGTCTATCATCCCCCCCCCCCTTCCCCCCCCCCCCTTCCTTTTCTTTTTCTCTTCCCTTTTTTTTTTTTTTTGTTGTAGGGGGGGGGGCGCGCTCCCCCCCGCCGGCCAGGTTGGCTTTTTTTTTTTTCTTTTTTCTTCTCTTTTTTTTTTCTCTCTCTCTCTCTCCCCTCCCTCTTCCCCCCCCTCTCTCTTTTTTTTTTTTTTTTTTTTTTTTTTTTTTTTTTTTTTTTTTTTTTTTTTTTTTTTTTTTTTTTTTTTTTTTTTTTTTTTTTTTTTTTTTTTTTGGGGTGTTGTGGGGTTTGTGGGGGGGGGGGGGGGGGGCGCTGGCCTTTTCTCCCTTTTTTCTTTTTCTTTTTCTCTTTTTTTTTTTTTTTTTTTTTTTTTTTTTCTCCTTTTTTTTCGCCCTGTCTCTGTCTCTGACTCTCTGTCTCTCTCTCTCTCTCTCTCTCTCTCTCACACTTCTTATATTCTATCAATTTTTCATTTTTTCTTTCTTTGTTCTGGCTGACATGCTGAGGGAGAGAGTGTAATCATTTATATCTCTGGCTGCTGTAGCTTTCTATGGCCTGCTGCTGAGTGGGAGACATGCCAACGGCCCTGCAAAGTGGTCTGGAAAAAAAGGCCCTTTATTCATGGACCCATTAAGGTTTTCTGCTCGTGTGGCTCTTATTAGATGTTCAGACAGCAGGCATTATATCCGAGCTTTAACACTGCTGCTAACTGACTTATCCCTAATTCATTTTTTGGCTTTTATGCACTTCACAAAAGTATAAAGGAACATCTTTTCCCAATTAGAATTGTTTTGTTATTATGAATGATTCCATCATATGCTCATAAATAGTTCTTTCCACAGTCCAGTCTTATTCATTGGTTTTATTTCATTGTAGTTACTTTGCAGTACATATAAATATTAATATTAATATTAAAATAGTTTCATTTTTTCTTTATCACTATTTGGTTCTATGACTTAAAATTGGTTAGAACCAATGGTTAGAACCTATGACTTAAAATAGTTAAAACCTTTCTCATGAAACATCTCTGCTTCATTAATTATTGTACGATGAGGGTTTGCATTTGTTCCATCGTTCTGTTATCTTCATAATCAATGAGCCAGATGATTATAAGACAGTTGTCTCATATGAGAAGAGGAAAAATGTCATTAGTGTGTGTCATGGGGAATGATAACAAGGAGGAGATTCTTGGAAACTGGACCTTTAAGAACAGTCTGGCTATGATGTTCAGCTGCTCATAACCCTGCTGACTCGGGGCAGGTGGGTGAGGAGTTTCTGTGATGTTTATGTGTTTGGGTTGAGGTGCACTATACATATAAATCATAAAATGCCATGGCTTGATTCTTTTCTTCGACACTGCAATGATAATATTGTTTGGTCTAAATTTATTTTTGTCCATTTGCATCATAGACTCCTAAAAGAAACCTTAATGCCTTAAGCTCGGCATTGGAATGCACCGTTGTACCGTGATATTAGCCATCTCATCAAAATAACGACTTTATTCCTAGCTGACTATAAGTAGTTTCCTATAAATTGCCTGATTGAGTGTCACTGTGGTTCTCCTGTGTCTACTTAAGCATCTGTTAGAACTCCAGCAGGACCACCATGACTCGTTCCTGTGAGTGATGGCTGTACATTCACACCTCTTTTATTCCTTCCTCCTTCTCAGCATGTGCAATAGCCTGTCTGTTGGATTGATGTGGCTTATCCTTGAAGAGGTCATACGGAAAGGGAAAACCAACTTCCAGAACATATGCACGATAGAGTCATCTATCCAAGTGTTAAGAGCACAGAGCAGGAGTGCTGCATAGACATTTCATTTGCCATCCTGGGAAAACCTTTTACATGGAGAACAGTTCACCTGAAAATATTTACAATATATAGTTCTGGAAACATCAGGTTTTCCTTTGTATCTCAACCAGAAGAAAAGTTAGACTATTTTAAAGATCTCCTTTTCTACTGAAAGATGTCCCACCTACCTAAACTGTTTTTACCATTGCATTTGGTGCCTTACCATTGCAAAAAAGTAGCCCAAATAAACACATTTCCCAAAAATACACATATACGACATTACATAGTGAGTACATATTATATATATATATATATATATATATATATATATATATATATATATATATATATATATATATATATATATATATATATATATATATATATGTATATAATGAGTACACCCCTCACATTTTTGTAAATATTTGATCATATCTTTTCATGTGACAACACTGAAGAAATGACACTTTGCTACAATGTAAAGTAGTGAGTGTACAGCTTGTGTAACAGTGAACAGTAAATATTATGTAAAAGTGTCAGTATTTTGTGTGGCCACCATTATTTCCCAGCACTGCCTTAACCCTCTTGGGCATGGAGTTCACCAGAGCTTCACAGGTTGCCACTGGAGTCCTCTTCCACTCCTCCATGACATCACGGAGCTGGTGGATGTTAGAGACCTTGTGCTCCTCGACCTTCCGTTTGAGAATGCCCCACAGATGCTCAGTAGGGTTTAGGTCTGGAGACATGCTTGGCCAGTCCATTATCTTCACCCTCAGCTTCTTTAGCAAGCCAGTGGTCATCTTGGAGGTGTGCTTGGGGTCATTATCATGCTTGGGGTCACTGCATACTGATCATGCTCTGCTTCAGTGTGTCACAGTACATGTTGGCATTCATGATTCTCTCAATGAATTGTAGCTCCCCAGTGCCGTTAGCACTCATGCAGCCCCAGACCATGACACTCCCACCACCATGCTTGACTGTAGGCAAGACACACTTGTCTTTGTACTCCTCACCTGTTTGCCGCCACACACACTTGACACCATCTGAACTGAATAAGTTTATCTGGGTCTCATCAGACTACAGGACATGGTTCCAGTAATCCATGTCCTTGGTCTGCTTGTCTTCAGCAAACTGTTTGCAGGCTTTCTTGTGCATCATCTTTAGAAGAGGCTTCCTTCTGGGACGACAGCCATGCAGACCCATTTGATGCAGTGTGCGGCGTATGGTCTGAGAACTGACAGGCTGACCCCCCACTCTGCAGCAATGCTGACAGCACTCATACGTCTGTTTCCCAAAGACAACCTCTGGATATGACGCTGAGCACGTGCACTCAGCTTCTTTGGTTGACCATGGCGAGGCCTGTTCTGAGTGGAACCTGTCCTGTTAAACCGCTGTATGGTCTTGGCCACCGTGCTGCAGCTCACTGTCAGTGTCTTGGTAATCTTATTATAGCCTAGGCCATCTTTATGTAGAGCAACAATTCTTTTTTTCAGATCGTCAGAAAGTTCTTTGCCATGAGGTGCCATGTTGAACTTCCAGTGACCAGTATGAGGGAGTGTGAGAGCGATGACACCAAATGTAACACACCTGCTCCCCATTCACACCTGAGACCTTGTAACACTAACAAGCCACATGACAACAGGGAGGGAAAATGGCTAATTGGGCCCAATTTGGACATTTTCACTTAGGGGTGTACTCACTTTTGTTGCCAGTGGTTTAGACATTAATGGCTGTGTGTTGAGTTATTTTGAGCAAATTTAGGGGACAGCAAATTTACACTGTTATACAAGCTGTACACTCACTACTTCAGTAGTAGTTCACTCAGTACACTCATTTCTTCAGTGTTGTCACATGAAAAGATATAATCAAATATTTACAAAAATGTGCGGCGTGTACTCCCTTTTTTAGATACTGTATGTGTGTGTATGTGTGTGTGTGTCATAGTATATTGAGAGAAAATTGAGAGAAAAACTAAATTTTGGTCAAATTCAGCTTTTCATCATTTTACCTGTTTTCCTGAAATCAGTTACAGTGACCTCCAATGGTTTTTCCCAGACTGTAGCACATTCTTTTGAGATTTATTTACATGTACTCACCGGCAAGGATGTCAAGTGGCAGGAAAACTCAGCTCAGATATACAGATTAGTTTTGACATTGCAGATATTTACTTATTACTATAATACATATGTGGGTCAGTATTCTTGTTCGATGTAGGTTTTAGAATAGACTCTTTCATTATATAGAATGGAGGAAAACAAAATAAACGAAATATAGTGAAAACATAGAAAAAGACAATGAACTACTTGCACTAACACTTCCACATTATAACCAAAGCAGCACATCTGCTTCGGACTCGTCCACTATAATGGAAATAACGTTATATCCCACCTGTTGTCTGCAGGACCTCCGGACAATGAGTAAAAACACTTGTAAAGCTCCTTTTAGTAAACTTTAGAAATGTGTTATGCTTCATCATATGTAAACAACTAGGAAGGTAAGAAATTACTTATTAGTAGATACAAACACCCAAGCTAACGTGTAAGACTGTAAATATTTAGACAAACCCCCAAATGTTAGACGTTGCTGTCTCGCTGTACTGCCAAATGCAGTACTGTATCTGTCACAATTATTCATTTTTAATCATTTAATGGTGTTAAAAGGTTTGGCCCAACAAAAACTTAATTTCCATCATACTATCTAAATCCCATTTAAGAGCTTACATTCACAACCTGAAATGTCTCCAATAAACGTCCACACAAAAGGCGCACCCAAACTCTCTTTGACAGTTTTTTACTGTGCTATAAATCTGCAGACTTGATTTAACATCAAATGATTGGCTCATAAATGGGCTGGCAATTTAACTGTAGTCAGGAATACAGAACACTTATGTGTTTCCTTACTGGATCGTTATATCTCTCATGGAGCCTTTGCACTGGGAATGACTCTCATTCTGCTATTAACCCTGAGCATACACTGGCATATGGACTGCATTTCACCCTACACTGGTTGCTTTTATCACACAGGTGACTGAGTGTGTGCAGGTTGATCTGCCTTCTGTTTAATCTTGTTCGATTCTGTTCTCGCCTGATGGGCCAGCTGTGTTTGGATGTGACTGTTAATGAGACAGAACTGAATGATCCCCACAGCCATTGTCCACCTCTCAGCAACAGGTCAACAAACATGGGATGTCAATGGAAAGCCATGAAACTGCATCTGGTGGGAGTGGTGGCTTGGAGTTTAAAGATCTGGGTTACTGATTGGAAGGTCTGGGGTTTAAGCCCCAGCACTGCCAAGCTGCCACTATTGGGCCCTTGAGCAAGGCCCTTAACCCTCTCTGCTCCAGGGCCGCTGTATCATGGCTGACCCTGCGCTCTGGCCCCAGCTTCCTGACATGCTGGGGTATGCGAAGAAACTAATTTCACTGTCCTGTAATGTATATGTGATCAATAAAGACTCATTATCATTATCTTTGTGCTGACTGAAAGTCAGTGTGACTTTATATAATATATACTTTAATATAATATAATATTTGACTTTAATATAATATAATATAATATAATATAATATAATATAAGATATTATAATAAAATATAATATGTAATATAATATCATATAATATAATAATAATAATAATAATAATAATAATAATATATCATTTTATAGGCTTAAATTAAATAAAAAATCCTCAATTTTAAAATATTAAATGAGTTTTATTTTTTGGAACTTCCGTCAGTGAAACAACTCAACTCAATAGCCTGAGGATGCTATGGGATATGGTTTTGTGGTTGATCCAGGGAGAAGGAGAAGAAATGAAATGAGGAAGTGGAGAAGTGGACACAGTCACACATTTCTATCTCAATAGGCACAAATCCAAAACGTTCCCAGATCGCCGATGTAACATTTGGTTTCCCAACAAGATCCATCGCAGCCGCAGAACCCGAAGTGAAATGGCAGAATCTGCCTGTCTGGATTTTGCCATACTCAAACAAACCCACGCCAAACTAACAGACAACACAATATAAGGTGTTTGATTAATAAAATCTCCCGCTATATGGTAGGGTATAAATACAAATTAATATAGCAATTGTTATCATTACACTTATATACAAAATGTTGTACTTTGTACTTGTCATAGTCTCCACACAAGCAGAAACATTAACATAGCGTGTGATGTGACACTATGGCAGGTGGCACTCCACCTGTCATGGCCACCGTCACAGCCCTAATCACTTAATGATTTTGCTTAAATTGGTTATGTATTATAATTCTGATATCAGAGCTCCCTCATTCTCTCCAAAAAGTCCGACATTAACAGCTGTATTTAAACCTGAGTGGCTGCTTTCTCTGGGCTAACCCCCATCCCCCCAACACACACAAACACACAAAATCAAGAGTGCTGGTTTGTGAAGAAGCCTTTTTCAGACAATGGAAAGTGCCTGGATTAGGGCAGATTAAGTAAAGGGGATACACTGCCAACTAGCCAACAGTCCACTAATTTAATATACACAGAAATGCCATATTGTCATATTGGCTGACTTCTGGATTTATGACTGAAAGCAACTGAAGTAATCATGTTTAGAAGGCCATGTCTACTTTCTTTATTTTTTCCTTCACTTTATGTCACTGTGTTGTATGATCGTGTGTATGCTGACTCAGAGAGAAAGAGAGAGAAGCCAGGACCTGCCTTGTGGTTGAGCTGTAATTGAAGCATAGCAGGCAGTACTGTGGTTCAGCGCGGGTCTGTGTGATGGGCATGGGAATACTTAACAGCCTTTAAGAAAAGAACCCAAAAAAAAAAGACATGAAGTACAGAACTTCACCAACACAGAGTTGAGCAGCAGCTGCAGCCTGGACCTGCTTCCTGTCCATTCATGTAGCATGAGTTCATGGTGTGGCACCTCAGCGTGCACTCCTCTGGTTTGGCCATTACAGTCCATTAGAGTACACTGTACATTACACTGGGCAATTTAACCACAGAGAAAGTAGTGTGCAAATGTATCCCAAATGTCCGAGTAACAGCACTAAGCATTAAAACCGTACCTTATGTTAAACGCTGCAGCATATTCACCCCTTACCCCTTCACCTCTACCTACAGCCATTGGCACTAATGTTATAGAGAAGAGAATTTACTGGTGCCTATTGGGTCTTTGTATTTCCGAAGCATGAATGTTTTTTGCATTCAACACTTAATAGTGTTATTAAGCTTGTATTTGAGCATGAAGCTTTCTCCAGAAGGATGGGCTGACCTCAGATCAGTGGTGCAGTAAGTCTGGCTGATATAAAGGCATGTGCTTTGGCTATTGTACAGTTTATAGCATACAAACAGTGGTGGTAAAAGTGCCAAAATCTTTAATCAAGTAAAAGTGAAACTGCATTTCTAAATAAATACTATATAACATTTACCTATTTAAATGGTAATAAATTACCATTTAAATAGGTAAATGTTGGAGTACTGTGTCAATTCTTCACTCAAGTTAACATAGAAAGTATAAACTTATAAGTATAAAAGTAAAAGGAGAAGAAAGATTCACAAAAGAAGAAAAAAATGTCTGCCTCAGATGACACTGATTTTAATTACTGATGGTAAATTTAGCTTATTTTGCAAATGAACCAAGTAATGTGAATCTCAGAAATGTATGATAACTCAGACCATACAAACTAAATTAACGCTAATAGCGATCTGTTACAAAACAAACTGGCTTAATAAATGCAAACTTACTTAAAATGAGGATTCAGTAGGAGACTAAGGCCAATATCTAAACATACATTTTGATCAGATTTCTTCATATTTTTCATATGAAGGTTAACGTTTAAAAAACATTATGCCTGTTTATTAAAAATGTATTTTTAAATGCTTTCCCTTCGCAACAGGGCTGACCATCAAATCTACCTCCACATTGAAGCTGGTAAGAGACATTAAAACAGGTCAGAAACATCTGAAATGACCTTTAGTTATTGGTTAATGGAATGGTTAGATTTGATTTGGCCCATGGGTTTCAGTTCCCATCATCTGTTTTTGTCTCGTATTTTCTTTGTCACATGATAAGTGTATAGGTTATGGCACTCATCTGAATAAATATGTTTAGTTATCCAAGGGAACAGACTAATTTAGTTAAACGTAACAATGATTCAGTGTGAGTTGTTAGTCAAAGCATGTAGTCCTTGCAAAAGGCTGCTTTCAGGGTCAATTTGCTAAGATTGTATCAGGGTCATTCTTTATAATGGTTATTTTCAGTCCTCCCACGTGTGAGTTGTGTTAATGGCTCATGGCCAGCAGGTTTCCCTGGAGCTGATGAGTAAGGCAGCGTGGTTGGCTAGTTGACTTGCCTCTGCTTGGCCAGTCTCTGTGACTCTGTGTCACTGGCAGTAGGAAACAACTGCCCTGCTTTTCAGCATTTAGCCAGTTCCACGGGGAGCAAATTACGTTCAGGGCGCAAAAAGACCTACTCAGAAAATATTAAGGGATGTCTCAAAGGGCTAGTAATTATCTGCTTATTAGGCCAGCTGAAACAAGTGGAAACATGCACTGAAATCCTAAAGGTGTCATTTAGTCAAGGGTACGGAGGCACCAGTTGCTCTAGCTGAACGTAAGTCAGGGTGTAAAGTTGGTCCTAAACCATACATTGAGAATTTTAAGCTAACGATGTGTCGAATTTCGGTTGCACCACAGGTACTTAAGGTACATTGTAACTAGTAATGGGTAAAGGGATCGTAGATCAAACTTAGAGTCACATGGAGTGACCACCATCACCTGCAAACATGATCTGAGCTAAACAGGAAATAATACATTGATGATGTGAACGCTGGGAAACAGTTATTGTTTCGTCATTCTTAGTGTATTTCCTTCAGGAAATGTTGTGTTGTCTGTCGATTTGTTAATTTATTTAAAACTATGGACTATTTAACAAGACCAAAATGGATAGCTATGAAGTGCTTACTTAAATTATCCAGTTCTTGTATTTGCTGTAAATAGTTTCTTCAATGCTTGGGCTTTTGTGCAACAAATTTAACAGCATTTTAATTAACTATAGCCATGAAAAATAACAAAGAGGCTGCAAAATTAATCATCATTTGCATAGGTTATACAAATGCATTTAAAATGGGATGTGTTATTTCATTAAAAATAATGAAAATAACGTGACCCTGCAATAATCTCAGTTCGATTTATGACATTTTGCACTGAGGAAAGAGCACACTATGATCTAAAAAGAGCCTGTTTGTACTTTATCTTATCATTATTTTACTTGGGGTTATGTGTATATTTTAAGTTATAACATGTTATAAATGTTATAAAATGTTGGTGCAACCATTAGAAGCTTTACATTCCAAATAGGCTACAATAAACCTTATTTCAAATGACAACCTTTAAAATAGTTAACTCAAAACAAAATCCAATTACTATCTGAATTAAGGCATTGTTAAGGCATTGTCTCAGGTTTGTTCCAGGTCTGTACTGTCTGCATGAAAATAATGGCAGAAAGAAAAGTCTGAGGATTTGTACATACTCCAGTGACTTGGTTGGTTGTGTGACACACATTCATACACCCATATAAACCAGTCGATCAGCTCAGAATACCTAAACATAAAAGACTGCTGGCCAAATTAAGGTCCCTTGTCAGCAGCTCAACAGTTCTACATCCTCAGGGATGTGCAATAAGCTGTGCTTGGTATGCCGGCCATATTCCACTGAGATCAAGCAGGCTGGCTTTGACCTCAGGCAGGTACTTTTCCCCAATCTGCAGCTCAGTGGCACAGCAACATCTGGCTTTCACCTTCGCTTAGTGAGGAGGCACTGGCCCTGTGACATAAACATGAACCCAGAATTTTACACCATTAGAGTACAGAGGAAAGTAAAGGAAAGCATGCTCATAATAAAATAGCTTATTCCTTTTCAAGGTCACGGGGACCTCGAGCCTATCCCAGGAGCACTAGGCGGGTACACCCTGGACAGGGTACCAGTCCATCGCAGGGCACAATCACATATACAAATAATATAGAGACATCCAAAATGACTAAAAAAACAACAACACTCCAAATAACATAACAAAATTGGTCAGCGATCGTTTTTATGTCACCTCTAGGGGCCACTCTCATACTGCCGACCCTTCTCAGCCGCTCCTGCAACGGACGCAACTGGGAAAACTATCAGTCTGGATTTTGTCAATAACCGATAGTTCCAGCAATCGGTTATCGTTGTCGATTAATCGCCAAAACCCATCTACAATGAGTCTGCAGTCAATTTACTGTGGCGTTTTTCAACATTTTCATTCAACAGTTTTTAATGCTTTTTTTGTAGAAATCTACTAGAATTTGTGAGATTGCAATTGCACAAAATTGTTTTGCACATTGTTTGTTGGTAAATGAGACCTTTTAGATGCACTCATGTTCAATGCAACCCTGTTCAGGGTGTACCCTGCATTGTGCCTGATGCTCCCTGGGATTGGCTCCAGGTTCCCCCGCGACCCTGAAGAAGGAGTAAGCTGTAGAAGATGGATGTATGGATGTTCAATGCACGTGAATCAAGGAGGGCTTTGACTGAATGCTTGTTGTTATGATGACGTCACATGACGTTAATCAATCCTGGAGGGACTGCACAGACAATGCTCATGTTATTAAATTGTCATTTTTAGTAAGATAATATGATCAGTATTGGTGTACGTGCTGTACATGCAGCAAATGGCCACCCCAGAAATCTATTCTTTTTTGGGTTTAGTCAGGTGACATTATTACACCTGCCAAGCTTTTTGTCTCAGTGTTTTATGTCTATCATTGGCTTTGTGACTTCTGGGAGTGAGCAGAGTCACGGATAGCATACATTAGCACTTGGTATAGTTTCTACAGAGCTAGACAGCTCCTCCTGTAACTCTGTTTTCTGGGGAGGAAATGCAGGAAATAGTTTTTCTTTGTCAGAAGGAGGAATGTTTTCTTTTCAAATGCCAAACCCAGGGTGACTGTGCAACCTTGTAGCTGTTTTATTAGCAGTGTGTAATGGAACAGAACCGAAAGTTTCCTGCCGTGTGGGATTTTGAATCCTGTTCAAGAAACACTTTGTTCGAATAATCTCATTTTTAAGCTAAACTACGTGCATATATTGCTATAAATAGTGCTATGACTACTGCCGCTTGTTTTTCTCATATGCATCTGCTAGTAGTACTGGGGTAAATTAGCTCTGTTCTCTGATGGTTTTTAAATGTCTGTGAAGGTAATTGAATGCATTTCTGTTACTTTTCCATGTAATATATAAATATAAATGATATATATATATATATATATATATATATATATATATATAGGGGTATATATATCTAGGTGGTTGGCATGTTTGCCTCATATGTGTGCGGAGTTTGCATGTTCTCCCCGTGCTGCGGGGGTTTCCTCCGGGTACTCCTGTTTCTTCCCCCAGTCCAAAGACATACATGGCAGGCTGGTTGGCATGTCTAAATTGTCCGTAGGGTACGAATGGGTGTGTGAGTGTGTATGTGATTGTGCCCTGCGATGGAGTGGCACCCTAGGATTGGCTCCAGACTCCCCATGACCCTAAAAAGTAGTAAGCGGTAGAAGACGGATGACATATATACTTACCACAACCACAAATACATTTGCAGTGTTTTCTTCTTCTTCTAATTATTATTATTATTATTATTATTATTATTATTATTATTATTATTATTATTATTATTATTATTGTAATGTCATTGAATCCCTTTGGCACTCATTTTTCACTGTGTCATAGAACAATATGGAGTTTTTATATCACCGATTATGAAATGACTGAACCAGTGGAAAGATTCGAGGACACAATGACGGTACAATGAAAGGGCTATGCTTTAGTTTAAATTTTTTCTATGCTTGTATGTGTAATGATGATTTTTCTTAATTTTCATGCTTTCATGGTGACTTTCTGAGTTTTGCTTTTTCTCTCAATCGTGGCTTAATTACATTAAGAAACAGGGCTTAACCTTTGGCCTGTGTATGTATTTTCTTAAAATTTTTTTAAAAGGTTCACATTGGGGTCATTTATTTAGACTGCCCTTTGTTTTCATCGTACTGGCTTTCACTGAGGGGGTGCGCTGATATCTTGAATCTTTTCTTTCCACTTAGTTAAAATTAAACTTAAACTAAAGTTAAACTGACCCATTAAATAATAACATCTCGCTATATCATAACTGGTCTGCTCATGTCGAATGTAGATAAATGTCTTTATCACTGAGGTTTACTTCTGCTTCTGGCTCAGAAATCTTTAACCCAAGCTTTGAGGAAGCAGGCACTACAAAGTCTAGTGTTTTCCCACATATGATTGAGCTCATTAATTAATTATCCAACTTGTCATTATTGTGAATGTTGTGTGTTAGAGGAGGGAAAACACACAACTGCAGTGCTTTGACTCTCGACCAGTGCTAATTTCACTACACACCAATTAGCACCTGCCTTCCAAGTTACACCGCCTCTTCCAAGTCTGCAAAAGAGCAGAATGACTTGTCGTGTGTGGTGCGTGATAAAGATTTATTATGTTTTTCCAGAGAAAAACCCCCTCATGCCATTTTCATGGTCTGTCTCAATAAAGCTGAGTCCAAACCTCTTTCCACAGATCTTGAGTCTGTTGTTTGGCACATGTTGAGCCAGCAGCTGCACGTCCCATGTCTCCTAATCTCACTTCTAAATCTGGCTGTTCAGTTGAGGGCTGAGGGCAAGATGATGTGTTCTGATCACAAGAACTGATTACACATGATCATTTTAAGGAAGGAAGGAAGGGAAGCTTGGAAATAATGTAGGGCTTGTTAAAGCAAATCAGTTCAGAGTGGATTCGTTTAGGGAACAGAGCATTACATGAACTTGAGTGTGTGGTTTAAAAAAAAAATATATATATATATTTTTTAATATATAAGAAAGCCATTTCTCAACGTTTGGTGTGATATTTGGTGTGTCTCCCAGGTGGCTTGTGGCAAACTTTAGACGAGACTTTTTATGGATATCTTTGAGAAATGGCTTTCTTCTTGCCACTCTTCCATAAAGGCCAGATTTGTGCAGTGTACGACTGATTGTTGTCCTGTGGACAGACTCTCCCACCTCAGCTGTAGTTCTCTGCAGTTCATCCAGAGTGATCATGGGCCTCTTGGCTGCATCTCTGATCAGTCTTCTCCTTGTCTGAGCTGAAAGTTTAGAGGAACGGCCAGGTCTTGGTAGATTTGCAGTGGTCTGATACTCCTTCCATTTCAAAATGATCGCTTGCACAGTGCTCCTTGGGAAATCTTGGGAAATCTTTTTGTATCCAAATCCGGCTTTAAACTTCTCCACAACAGTATTACGGACCTGCCTGGTGTGTTCCTTGGTCTTCATGATGCTCTCTGCGCTTTCAACAGAACTCTGAGACTATCACAGAGCAGGTGCATTTATACAGAGACTTGATTACACACAGGTGGATTCTATTTATCACCATCAGTCATTTAGGACAACATTGGATCATTCAGAGATCCTCGCTGAACTTCTGGAGTGAGTTTGCTGCACTGAAAGTAAAGGAGCCGAATAATTTTGCACGCACCACTTTTCACTTTTTTATTTGCTAAAAAAGTTTAAAATATCCAAAAGATTTCGTTCCACTTCACAATTGTGTCCCACTTGTTGGTGATTCTTCACAAAAAATAAAAATTTTATATCTTTATGTTTGAAGCCTGAAATGTGGCTAAGGTTGAAAAGTTAAAGGGGGCCGAATACTTTCGCAAGGCACTGTGTGTATATATATATATACCCCAGGAATTATGTTTTATTTACTGAAGAACAACAACCTATTGTTTGTGTCTGTTTTTGTTACATTCAATGTTATTTCCTTTTATTGCTTATGTTGTAGCATATAAACAGTTGTTCCCCCATGAGTTTCTCTCTTTTCTATGCATCTCATAATGTTACCAACCGCAAAGGTCTACATACTGAGGACTTTCACATGTTAGAAAACTTAAAGGGACCGCTTTACCTCTGACACTGACACTAGAGTCTACAGAAGCTTCACCATAGCAGCGATTATATGGTTTTCTGGCCAGTACCAGAAAATTAATCAATATTTTTTTTTATCAGGTTTCAGAATTCAATGGCACTGTGGTATAAATCTTTTTATTGTTGAAATCATATCTGGGAGTGTTTTGTACATTGATTCAGTTGTGACTCTAGCAGAAAGGTGAGCAGATCTGAATGAGAAATACAGAGTCTTGGTTTGATTAAGCTTGATTTAGTGTGCATGCTGACTGCTTCTCAGATGAAAGATCTCTCTGCCCCCTCACTGACTCCTCCATGGAAGAATGTTAGACCATGAAAGGAAAGTTGATTACATCGGACATAGGATTAGTAAAGACTACATTTGCTACACTTGGTCTTGCTTGACCCTCTGCATGCACTGCTTCTATTCTTGTCGCTCATAGATGACCATTCACTGACCTTTATTCTTATTATAGTGCTGTTGTCCCAGCACAGCGAGTCTCAGTAGAACATGTGTTTCTGATCCAGCAAACCAAAATCCTTCCTCAGTCTAAAGCCGGTGTAGTAGTGTATACACTCAAAGGCCACTGTAAAGACTAAAAGCACATGGCAGAGAGGTTCAGGCTAGAGTGGTTAGAGGAGGTGGAGTCTGAGCAATTGTTCTTATTTCCAGTGTTTTATACAGCTGCTCAGCTCACATCGCTCATGAAGTGGTAACGTTTGGATTATGGACTATGGCTCATGTGACTGGCCCCATCTAGTGGCTGTAGATGATACAACTGTTTTTATATTCGTTCATTCTTTCAGTGATTGACAAAGAGATGGACAGACAGCTAGCTAGCTAGCTAGCTGGATAGATAGATAGATAGATAGATAGATAGATAGATAGATAGATAGATAGATAGATAGATAGATAGATAGATAGATAGATAGATAGATAGATAGATAGATAGATAGATAGATAGATAGATAGATAGATAGATAGACAGACACAGATAGACATACACAGATGCATACACAGACATATGCAGACAGACACACAGACAAATAGATAGGTAGACAGACAGAAACAGATAGATTGATGTACAGATAGACAGATAGGTAGATAGATAGATAGATAGATAGAGAGAGAGATAATTCTTTTGATTTATATTGCACTTTTATAGGCACTGAAAGCAGTTTACATTGTGTGTGTGTTTGTGTGTTTGTGTGTTGGGGGGGTTCTCCTCAACCACCACCAGCGTGTAGCGTCCACATGGATGATGCACCGGCAGCCATCGTGCACCAGAATTCCCACCACACACCAGCTAATAATGGAGACGAGAGGAGAATGATGTAGCCAGATACACAAACAAACATCTAGGCAGGCAGACATACAGATGGATATTGTGGATATATATTATATATAGTTGTTTGTTTGGGAGTCCATTGCAAAGTCTAAGCGGTTTCATATTGAGGAGTTGTAATAAATGCAGAGTTCTCAGAATCTGAGTGTTTAAATTAGCTAAAAGATGCTTTCTCTTCTGCTCATTGTTGTGCTTAGTGATTATAATACACATTTAAAATAATTAATGTGAATTGGTTTTCTTCAGCAAGTGTGCAAGCTCCTGCTTCATTTCTTTTCACCATATTCACTCATATGATTAATATAAGTATTGAAATCCGAGGGGGGAAAAAATCCCAAAACTAACGTATTTCAAACATATCGTAAATAAAAGACAAGTTCCATTCCAGGGTAAAAGAAACGGCATGCTAATCATTCAATTCCTGTCCGTCTGTCCACTGTCATGTAAAAAATAATATAGAGGTCTCACTTGTGGCGTATGCAACAAAATCGATACTGAAAATATTTGTCAGTGCCTGTGCTGTAACTGAACACTACATTCTGGGAAATTGGAAAACCCTGTTGCAGTCCATTTGATATCTGTGTAGAGGCACATTTTCCCCCTGGGTCATTTATTTATGTCAGTCATAAGACTGCGCTGGCTGAGTCCGAATCAATAAGACTGCAGTGACATCTTTTCCACCCTTAGGTTTTAGTTTTAAATACAGCCACTAGGGGGAAGAAGAGGTCTTAATGCTGTTCAGTGTCGCTTGTACTGTCTAACACACTGCAGGCTACAATTAATCTGACCGTCCCACTCGAATAGGTTCAGGGCTCATATTTATCAGCTAAACAAGGAGCATTTGAAAGTTTCTCATTTTAATTCATAAGCCTATTAGAGCAGGCAACTGTAATTGTAGCAGAGAAAAGAAGAAAATGTTTGGTTGTTCGGCATGTTAAAACGCACACCGTCCAGCAAAACGCAAGAGGTCAGCTGGAGCCTGTTATGGTTTGCATGTTGATCATTTAATAGAACGATGGACTGTCATCCAGTACCTCATTAGTTCCAGTATCTCTGCTTTCAGCATCCTTGCTCTCTATGGTCAGGCCTTTGGGTATTGGAAAGGGTGTGAGAATGGTGCCCTGTGTGTATGTGCGTTCATTAAAGGGGGTGAGGGTGTGAGTGTGTGGCAAGTAATAGAATCCCAACGTGATGTGCTGCCACACTTTAACGAGGTAAATATAGCTACAGCAGGCAGGACATGAGGCCCTACTCGATCAGACAGAGAAAGATATTCGATCCTAATATTAATCGCCTCTCCATACCACCACACATAGCCGAAATGGCAGGATGTATCACATTGCAAACGGCTCAGAAGATAATAGGAAGCTCTCTGTGTTGGATATGAAGCATCTGCTGTCTCTGCTGCCTCTGCTAAAATTGTATTCCAGGCATGATTTTCCATCCCACGTGGAATTATAAAAGAAATCATGTACTGGTGCATCAGCTTGGTCACACCTGTACTGCACTAATTAGCTCAGAGCAGTGCAGATCCTAGAATAGTATCATTTTTACTCCCAAGTCAGAGTGGGAATTGAGGTCACGTTGCATCGGTGCATCAGTCTAGCCAGTAGGTCAAGGCTTACGGGCGCACCCTTGCTGGACGGATTGATTGGCGAGCTTTAAACCAAAACTATGTTGATGATGGCGCTGTAAGTCTATTATTATCAGGCCTGGCAGAATTACCATGCCTTTTATGGCCCCATTAAATGTGTTGAGACTTATAGTCGTACATCAAGGTGACACAAGTGAAGGATCATACTTTCCACATACCGTCGCTTGAAGATACCTCGGCTCACTGTCTGTGTGTGGATTTGCTTATCTTTTAGAGCATTAATGACTGGAAGTTATGAGAGTTATCATACAAGCTTGTATATTAATACCGAAGCCTGCTGTCATCTTGTCTCATTTCCGAAGATGTTAAAGCGTATTTACTGCCCTATTAAGTAAGAATTGGTAAACAACAGCATCTGTGTTCCCTTTGCCATCACACAAAGAAAGATTTAAATTCTCAGATTGCTTTTATTCTCTCCGGTAATTCATCAAGCAATATGGCAATGAAATGTTCTCGCGGTGTATGAACACATTGCTCATTGTTTTAGGAGTCTGAGCTTCATTTGTTCTTATGCGAAGCATTTATTTACATAAATGTCATATGTAAGTATAGTAAATCTGAACTGCTTTTTCTAAGTACTTCCACATGTTAGAGTAAGTGTGACATTATCAGAAAATCACTTGTCGGTCAATGAGAGTCTATAGAAAGATACAACTTTACCCTGATCAATTCTGTGAGTTAAGCGTGTGTGTATGTGTGTGTGGTCAAGAGCAGAGTAACGCTGAAGAGTAGAAAGTGGCAGGTGAGCTAAAAAGCTGCAATGTTGTTTGCTTGAAAGACGTTTTAGGTTACTGAGTGTGAATACAAGACCATGCTGGAAACATGGGCAAAGCAATGAGACTTAAGTGAATTAAAGTGAAAAAATAGGACAGAAATGACTATAAATCAAAATATTTAATTCTCAAAGAAGTGTTGTACTGCTATTGATACTTTTATACAGTGTCCACTAACAATATATTGCATACAGTTACATAAAACCAGGTCTATGCTTTGAGTATAAATACCATTACAAGCAAATATTCATCGCAGAACTAGTCAAGAACACAATATAAGCTTAAGCTAATGTGACAGACTCTTCAAGCCAGCTTACATCATGATAAGCACAGCCTATTTGATAAACTAACTCACCAGTAATCAGTTGCTGACGAGGTTGAAACTGAGGTTGTATTAAAGGCCTTCATAATATGAAAACCACTTACACATTCTGTGAGCATTCTCCTACTTAATTTGGTGCTTACATCTAAATGTTACACATTGCGCCAGCATGTTTTGCAATATTCATAGGTCATCCTCTCAGTCTCCAAGAGTGGGAAGCGATAGACGTGTCAGTTTTAGCTTGAAGTGGCATCTAGGTTCCTCATATCCATGATCTTATTATTAAAACGATAAGAATCAAATTGTGATAAAACACAAGCTTGTACATCTGTTGGATCTTTTCTTTCATTTTGACCTATCTACAGGTTGTTACTTTCTCTCACCGCTGTGGTCACAGATTTAATACAGTGATGCTTGGCCACAGGCAGATTTCTGAGTGTGTGTGTGCGCAGATTTTTATTAATTAAGGACACACTACTTGCCCTGCGATGGATTGGCACCCTGTCCAGGGTGTACCCCACCTTGTGCCCGATGCTCCCTGAAATAGACTCCAGGATTCCCTGTGACCCTGAAAATTATAAAGCGGTATAAAAGATGGATAGATGGATGGACACACTACTGAATCTAAATGCATTGCATTTATGTGCTATGAGAATTATATTTGAAGCTCAAGTTGCATCTAATGCCTTGAAGGAATGATGACGGAGTCCCATAAAGCTGCTATTTGTAGCCATAGAAATTTGTCACAGATGATGACTAAGTGCAATGTAATTTTGCACAAGTTCATCTAAAGTGTGATGAGATTCAGTTCTGCAGCTGGGACCATGCATCCTTCACATGATTGGTAATTCGTGCAGCTTTTTTAATTTTGGGCATGATGTAGCGACTTTTAACATAGACTTGTTAAATAAATAAACATTACTGTTATGTTTATTTCGAATGTTAGGTTAATGTTCATTTGAAGAGTTGCCAACGTAAATTTGTGCCATAGTGAATGCCTGGGTGCTTTCTAAGAAAAAAAAAAGTTAAACTGAACATTTTGAACTGTGAGAGTAGTCACCTGGGTTTAGACAATGAGTTTGCCTTGATTCAAGTTCCTGATTAACACCTCTTGTGATTGGGATTTCAGTGGTGTTCAAAATCACTCAGGATTTAAAATGGGGATATAATACCGTACGAGGCCATGAGCAGAAAGAAACCTTTGGATGTTTCATCCACAGCACTTCCAGGCTCCAATATACCACTACCGATTTAATTTGTCTGCTTTGTTAAATTCAATGAGAGGTAAAGCAATGGAAGACGTTAATTAAACTAGTGCTGTTTCAGTTAGAGTTATAATGATTTTTTTTTTTTCTGTGTGAAGTATTTATTGTTCTTCAGCATCTTCACACCCATGGAAAGCACACTAGAAACATGGCAAGTCTTTTAAAGACTTCTATATATTCCATTGCTGTTCCATTCATCCATCCATCTTCAACGGCTTACTCCTTTTCAGGGTCACGTGGAACCTGGAGCCTATCCCAGGAAGCATCGGGCACAAGGCAGGGTACACCCTGGACAGGGTGCCATTCCATCGCAGGGCACAATCCAGTGCTGTTCTTTTTCATGAAAATGTAATATTATTTAATTCAGAATCTTGAATCATTGTAGCATTTACATAAATCTTCTGTCACAGGAATTGTAATGGCAGACACTCCATATAATGTAAGGTTACTAATAAGGATCTTTTTAAAACATAAAAAGGAAAAACATCATTAATTATATTTTTGATATGGTATACTGCTGCCTGACAAGTTTTACACTTAACGCTTACAACTCAAGTGCACTGTGTTTCCACTTTTCGCTACCAATTCTTCAACACTTTTTTTTACTCATACTTTCACTCCAGCTTGGCCTAACAGCTCTTTTTTTTCAGTGCCACAGCTAATGATAGCAATGTTTTGGCTGCTCTTTTTGTGAACACTGATGTCAACACACACACAAACACAGATTATTGTATTATTTTGTATAATAAATGTGTAGGAGGATATTGGTTGCATGTAGAACTTGGTTGTAAGTCTGTCTGTATTTCATACAACATGCACGAGAGCCAAGTTTCTTGCTCTCTCTAGTGCAAAAAGACATAGCTAACATTACTCTATCTATCCAGAGGATAAAGAATGACACGCTGGCATATTGCATGACATGCTCGGTTGGCATGGCTCTAGCCTTTACGTTCGGCCAGCTGCCAATTTCTGCTTCCTAGGCAAGCAGTGTATATGTATAATTCCCATTAATATACCGTAGGTCTGTCTTTAAGATCATTTTAGCTGATATTTTGTATCATTTTCATATTTTTTTGTGATTGTTGCAACCAAAAATGCTTGATTTTGCTGTGGCTTAAAAAAAAAGAAGTTTTTTTTTAAAGTTTTTTTGTGCTTTTTTTGCGTAAAAACACTGCGAAATTGAAATTACACAAAATTGTTTTGCATGGTTTTTCGAAGTGATGTTTGTTGGTAAGTAAGACCTTATAGCTGTGCTCATGTTTGACGTACGTGAGATGAGTAGGGTTTTGCCTGAATGCGTGTTGTGATGACGTCACATGACGTGTCTTGGCCCAAATCTGTGGTAATTTAGAAAAATGGAAAAAAAAAGAACTTCTCAGAATATTGTGGCCTTTGCTTGATTTTGTAATAATTTATGTGATTGCGAAATCACGAAACTCTGGAGGGACTTCCTTTTCTACCCCTTATTACTTCTTAATGCTTTTATCTAATTTTCTTGCAGCTTGTTAGTGGCGAGCCGTTTGAATTTTCTTTGCTAGCTTGATCATTAGCTAATGCAGCTGGAGCCCCAAGACAGAGTCACTAGCTAAATATTTTTAAAAGCTAAATGCTTTTAGCAGAATTCATTTAAGAAATTTTGTTAGAACCATTGACCTAGCTGCTGCATGATTGACAAAAATGGCAAAAATCTAAAATTAGCAAGAGAGCTAGTTAGATATAATAATGTTAGCTAAATGTTTTTGAGACAAGAAGCAAGTGACTGCATGCAAGTGAGATTCCTTTGCAAGACTTTTGCACAGTTCTGTATTTTAGTAAAAAATGTTGAGTCCTGGACAGCAGAATAATGTGATCTGCAGATCAGTCTGCCTCCTGTGTTTCCCTCTGTCAGCTTAGCTGTACATTAACTCAGTCACTCTTCATTCTTTCTGCCTGCTGCTCACTTCATGACACAAAGTCTAGACAGGTACACACATGCTCTCAATGCTCCCCCAGGCTGAAACGTTCCGTTATGTTTCATATACATTTAAGGACATGTCTAGCACATGCACATGTTCCTTTAACAGGCAATGTCTCCATGGGTGGTCAGCACATATAGTATATTTAATATGCATCAATACACCATGTCCCTGTGTGCTGACAAAGTAAATGATAGCATGTATTTGTCTGTAAATAATTTTGTGTGTGTGTGGGTGTTAATGTGTATGAATGCATGTGTGGAGCACTTGGTTGTGGAGCGGAGACCAGAGAGTGGGCTTTGTGAAGCAGATGGTGATGGATGAGAGGATTGCGGGATCATGGCAATTTTCAGGATGCTGCCTCAAGGGCTTTCGTCATTGTCAAAGTGCAGTGTCACACATCCTAACACTATGACACCCACACACATCATCAAGAGCTTATAGCTAATATTAAGCAATTACTTCAAACGAAACGGAAATTATATGAATTTCCCATATGGAGATTAGCGGTGTAAGTCACGACTGGGATCCTATAGGACACAATAAAAGTTGTATGATCAGGAAGCTTTTACTTTCAAACAAGCACAGGCAAGCAGTCCGATATAATGCAAGCGGACAAAGAAAGACCACATTCATTAATGTAAATGTGCTGCACTGCTTGATATATTTACAGGTTTTATTCATTTATCGCTAATAACTGCCTGGTTAAGATCTTAGCGGTTTAAATAATTCTGCTGGTTTGTTTATATTTTGGGAAATGGAACCAATATTTTATTCGAAATTTTTGATAAAAAAATATCTCTAGCTGAGACCAATTATGAATAATCAATTATGAACTAAAAAAAGAAAAATCTAGTTTCGACCACGCCTGTTTTGTCCACTTTAAATCTGGTTGCAGATACAGATATTTGGACCACTAAATGGATGCAGACACAGTGTGTGTGTGTGTGTGTGTGTGTGTTTATCCTGTTCTATTACGTCGACAGCTTACCTCGCCAGCTTGCCTCAGCTTTCCTGGCACACTGTGCAAATGATAAATAAACTTGACATGACATGATTTGACCTGTAGTAATGTTGATCTTAACGATTGCATCACATTGATGATCTGAGTGGTGATTAAGTAGCCTACTGATCAGAGTGTTGTGCCCTTGAAGAAGGATCTTAATCCTTTCAGCTCAACTAGAGAAGCATGTATTTACTTTTTAGGGCGTTTTCACACCTGGCTCGTTTGGAGCGTTTGTTTCTGTACCTGGTGCGTTTTTTCTCGCTTGTTTGGTTTCGTTTAGATGTATTTGAAGAAGGCAATCATGCTCGGATCCGCACCACAATAGTCAGACCGAGACCACCTCGCTCAAGATTGCAAATGAACTCTGGAGCGCTTCGCTTATGGTGAGAAAGCAATCCGACCCAACGGACCAATGAAACAAACTGTATAGCAATGCATGATGGGAACTGCATTACCTACAATTACCTACTTGCTTTGCTAATGGCTCACAACATCAATCACGGTTTGGACGAAAGACGAGGTAGAATGCCTCATTGAAATTTGGTCTACAGTACATGTTTCTGAACAACTTTAAAAAATGTATAAAAACACAGAAGTTTGCAAGATGTTTAGCGAGCATCTCAAGGAGATGGGATTTGATTGCTCTGTGGAACATATAAATTAGATCAATTATAATAACTGCAGCTAAAAAAGAAAGCCACAATATGCTGTCTATCCAATCTTGATGGATGACCGCTATGAGCGGATCCCAGGAACACATTGTAAGCAGGTGCACTCTGACCAATGAGATGACGTTTTACTCACGTGTGACTTGCATAAACACATTTTGGTCCGCTTTGAAATGTTGCCTTGTGAAAGCGAACCGAGCCAAGGAGAAAATTCAACTATTTAAGCACCCGTTTCGGAGCAAAGCATGGATCTTCAGGATCTTACAACGCCCTTAGGCCTGCTCCAGATTTAGGTGACATTATTCACTGGTATCCTCCACTACCTTGGAGATTGTAAACGAAATTGTACATTGTTTTATTGTTCCTGACATTTCACATTTACGTTGCAACCATGTAAAGAAATGTGGCTTGGTCGTCCATCTTTGAGAGAAAGGAAACACACTGAGTGTTTGTTTATTTATTCATTTATTTATTTTTATAAAGCTATTTTAGGCAGACCTAAAAACCTGCAGGTGCTTCTTTGACTGGTCTTAGTATAGTCACTACTTCAGATGGAACACCACTGGCTTCTAGACATGCTGCTTCTAACACCAATGGCTGATCTGTCCCCGTCATTCAGTGGAGCTCTCTGAAGTTTAGCCTCTTGTTCTGGTGCTTTTTAGTGTGACTTCAGAGAGGCAGATAATATACTGCAGATCCTGCTGTGGAACCTTTTTAAGAAAGATTAAGCCTCTCTCCAAGAGGAAGTCCATCACATGCCTCTTGTGCCATGGAGTCTTGTGGGTTTTGTTGCAAGAGGCCAGGATGAAAGCTTAGCTTGGCTTAAATGTCAATCCTGTAGGTGAACAATGACAAAAGCAGCAATCTCATTTTTTTTTTATCTGCTGAGTTTGTTTCTGCTGTTACCATTTTCCACACTTCAGCCTGGCCTGCTTTCTTTGCTACAGCATCACCGCAGGAAGTCTCCATCTAGTTGACACCCGCTTTGGTCACTAGGATGCATAAAGGACAAACAGTGGCCAAGTGCCAGGCATCAAGTGCACCACGTGTGTCTGTGAGGCGCCTGACTCATCATCATGACCCTGACAGTCGACAGAGAGACGACAGCATGTGAGCGAATGTGAAGCCGGAGGCCTTGTGGCGCTGCAACAGTGCTAAATATTATGACGCGTTGCTTGGAAAAGGCTGGCTCTGTCCATATCTGCATTAATAGAGAGCATTTAAATAGGAGATATGATACATGGCATTAATAGTCTCCCTTTGCACCCCTTGCTACGTTTCCATATGCCCTCCCTCCAAGGCTGGTCTGGGCATGGAAATAGAAACTGCATGCCTCAGGCCTGGCGTCCCCCATGGCTCTGGGTTCAGAGTGTGGTGTGAAGGAATTAAATTCGCAAGGAAGTGATAAGGAAATAGTTAAACAGAAATAGGTATGTAGCTAATGTTATTCTACTACCTAATTACCCTACCCTGAATTTTGCCAGTTACAAGAGTACATCACACACATTTAGCATGCTGAAGGTTTTTCATGAGTAGCTGCATCATTGTTGAAAGAGAGGAATCTTGTAGTAAGCCTCACCAGCAGGATCTGATGAACGCACAAATGTTTACACTCACAAACGGAATTTATATTGTATACTGTACTTATTAACCAAACACCAGTGACCAGGAGAGTTTCACCAGTATTACATACACTGCTGCCATTCATTCATCTTTGGTAACTGCTTTATTCTTTATTTATGCTTTATTCAGGGTCATGGTATCCCAGGAACATTGGGTGTGAGGCGGAAATACACCCTGGAATAGATGCCAGTCCATCACAGGCACCATGCTTACACATTAACATGTAGGGGCAATTTAGAGTAGCCAGTTCATCTACCGGCATGTTTTTGGGAGGTGAGGAAACCCATGCAGACACGGGAGGAAACTCCATACAAAGAGTAACCAGTCAAGACAGGATTTCGCAGAATTTTTTGTGATTGTTGCGACTTCTTGCTTTCAATGCTGCTTTTTTCAAAATTTGTGATCCCATTTGTAGAGTTTTTTGTGCTTTTTTGGTAGTGGAACAGTACTTTAATTGGCAAAATGGCAATTTTAAAACATTGTTTTGCACTGATGTTTGTTGGTAAATGAGACCTTTTAGCTGTACTCATGTTCGCTGCACGTGAATCTAAGAGGGCTTTGGCTGAATGAGCATTATGATGATGTCACATGGCGTGTCTTGGCCCAAATATGCCGAAAATCTGTGGTATTTTTGAAAAATTGCAAGCTCCTCCGAATATTGCAGTTTGCGTTAATTTATGCGATCGCAAAATCGCTAATCCTCGAGGGACTGAGTAACCTGAACTCAGAACTGAACTGTAGTACTGCAGTGATGTCAATCATCACTAATCAGAACTATTTAACTGCTTGTTAAATTGGTATTACAAGCCACATTTGAACAAGGATCAAATGCAGTCCAGTTTTAAATAAAATATTGTTTTATTAAGTATAAGTATAAGAGGGTCATAAGAGGGTAAAACATACACCGTTGTCTTGAAAATGTCCTTTTGTAAAGGTTATACTATGGTATACCAAAAACTGTAATTGTTATTCATTCCACTTTTTCTTTTCATTCCATGCTGGGGCACTCTAGTGGGCACTGCCAGTGGCTTTGATCATTCTGAAACTGTCAGTGGCTGGAACATGATCAAATGTGGGGCCTACTTCTAATAAAGCTATCAGAACCAGAGGGGGTAGACATCTCTACTGATCAGTACTGCGGTCATAACTTAAAATAAGGAATAGAGAGAGTAGACCGAGAGCGAGCGAGAGAGGAAGGGAGGGAGAGAGAGAGAGAGCGAGAGGTGAAAGGAGAGCTGTTCCTTATGATAGATTTTCTTCATAGTACACTCCACATTTAGTAAAAAGTGAAGCAGTGTGTGGCCATTTGATTATATGTATATATAATAAAGAGACATGGCTATAATGGAGGATTAGTGAGAGTACACTAGTTCCTGACTTCACTAATGCTCTTGTGACTGAATGGGCAGAAATCCCCACAAGTATACTCCAAAATCTAATGGAAAGCCTTTCCAGAAGAATGGAGGTTATTAAAACAACAAAGGGGGACTAAATCTTGAATGGGATGTTCAACAAGCACATATAGGTATGAAGGTCAAGTATACACATGCTTTTGGCCATATAGTGTATATTGAGAGAGAGAGAGAGACATATGGTAAGCACATTGGAATACGATGTGATGGCACAGCATTCGAGCAGGCCATAAATCATCTAGGCCAATTAGACATGTACAGTTCATCAAACACCTTTTAAATACCTCTCCTATATCCTACATGTTGCAGCAACCTCCATTTATATCCCTACGCCCCTACCCCAATCCCTCTGCTCTTCCTCTTTAGCCTCTTATCCATCAGACGTTTTCCCATTATGGCAAAGTGAGCTTGTTGGACTCCAGCATGCAGCTACCTGAGGAGAAGCCATTTATGTTTGTGCCTGCTGAGACTTTCACAATACATTTCTTAGCTCGAACACCAGTAGGCCACAGCCTCCCAGAGCCACTAACAAATCCAAGTGGAGCTGTCAGCTGAGGTGGATACTTAATTCATCCTGGAAATGCTTTTCCCTGAAGAACATACTGTATCAGGAAGCTGAGGGTCTCCAGTGTAGTCTCTGGTAAGGGTGAGGGAGTTATACAAGCTGCTTTTATTGTGTACAGCAAATCTCCATCCATCCATCTTCAACCGCTTATCCGTACTCGGGTCGCAAATCTGTCTACCAGATTATAGAGAGTGTGCAGTGTGTCAGGTTATGGCCGAAGGTGTGACTAGAAGTTCAAAGATCTATATTATGGTCAATGACCTTCACTTAAGCTGTAGAAATTTCTGATGGTTTTATAGGTTTTGGTTATTCAGGAACTAACCACTGAATGTCCATTATTCAATATATTTTTTAGTTACATTTACAGTAAGTCTGAACCATATGGTGGCAAAGTCTGATATTATTCATTTTAAACAATGTTTTTGCAAACAAGATCACATCGTTACTTTTTTTTTTTTTTTTTTTACAATTTCAATACGTCTTTTTATTGAGACCTATATTTATAACCTGATCATGTTTGTTCCTGACTGATATTTATATATACTTGTGTGAAACACACTGATATGTTTTTTTGTAAATTTCTCATTGTCGGAGGCAAAAATAAAAATGAAATAATGCTCTAGAATTGAAGCTTTAAAATCTAACAGATCATACAAATAGGTTTCACATTGCATTCAAGACAAACAATTCTACACAAGTTCTTCCCCACTGTTAAAAATGCTCTATGCATGTCTTAATATTTGCACTTTGTTTCACCCTGTCATGATGTTTCAATGAATGATTTATTATTATTATATGATTGTGAAATATTCCAGTGGTGATGCATAATGTTGCATAATGCATAATTGTTACTTCTGCCATCTGTTTGCATGAGTTTACTTCCTCAGTAAATAATTTACATTTTCCATTTTTTTTCCTCAAAATCCCTGAGCTCTCCATTAAGTTCTTCATATGCTTCACTAACGCTCTGCCCAAGTCAGCCCACTTTCTTTAATGCCCACCGTATAAAGGGACTTTTAGTGAATACTGCCTAAACTTAGAGGCTTTAGTCACTCTTACTCTTTCACTACGACACACAGTGTCGGTCCACCATGAGCTGCCAGGACAGCTTCAGTGCCCCTTGGTACAGATTCTTCAAGTCTACAAGTGGAACCATGCTGGAAGTATGAACACTATTCTTCCAAAAGCTATGCAGTTAGTGGACAGCCTTCTCTACCACCCCAGTGTTAGTGTTCGTTTGAGTTGAGATCTGATGACTGTAATTTTCATACTCCTCAACCCATTCAGTGAGTATTTGTGACCTGTTTATGGGGACATTATCATCCTGGAGGAGACCAGTCCCATTCACAGGGCGTGAGTTTTAAAGGTATAAGTTCAAGGTATAGGATAAAGGTGACCAGTCAGAAGAAATGTATTGATTTACAAACACTTTTCTCTCAAAGGCAGACAAATTGCAGCAGGCACAGAGGGTGACATTGAAAATGCAAAAAAAGAGTAATAATTAAATAACTGTATCAGATCTGCCAACCTCAGCGCATTTTGCGTTGGAGCTCTGCATTTTTAACATAACATCAGATTACGGTAAAACTCAAAAATAGTCCAAAATAACTGTTTTCTTTTTTTTCCACAAATAAAAACGGAAGATGAGCCAATCGACGTATGAATCAGGAATGATTTACAGTTGGAAACTCTCTGATATTAAGTCCCAGCCCCTTCTCCATCTCATATTAGTAATTTTGTGGTTTGTATTTTCAATGTTTTTAACTATAGCTATAATTAAATAAGTACTGAATATAGTTAACATCAGTGACCTATAGTCACTTTATAGTGCTTTTTTTTCCTCTTTTCTGCTGAAAGAGAAAAACAGCCAGTTTTGACTGGAAAATTGTCAAATAGGCCTACAACGAGGTGACAAATCTAACAGCTTACAAATAATTTTAACGGTCATGATAATTGCACAGTGATTTGAAAGCTGTTTGTTTGTTTTGCTGTCCTGCACTTGACATTTTGAGCGGTAAACCAAGAGTAAAAATGTTAACTGCGTGGAAATGTTTCACAGTTTATACAACAGACATTTGAAAACTATAATGCATTTCCTGGGTTATATTCCATATAGGACTACACATTATTCCTTTTTGGAGTTGTCAAGTTTGCTATGTTATAAGTGTCTTCTTATCATGTAGTTCTATTTTATTTTATTCATATTTTATTACACCAATTAATAATAGGCAATAAAACCCCAAGCAAATGAGATGACTTGGCTTTTTTTAATATGTATACACTGTAACTGTTTGAGTATTGGGGGCGTAACATCTCATAAAACTGGGAAGAGGGCCTGGGTAAAAAAGTTTGAATACGTCTGCTCTAAGAAGGCAAGTAGACCCAAAGCATGCCAGCAAAATTCCTTTAATGAATCACTTAAAGCATTTAAAGTCCTGTTAGAATCTGAGTTTGACCACTTTATAAGATTTAGGTTTAATTAAAATGAAACCAGCATGGGTTGCTGTTGTGTATATATTTATTTGGTCTGTGGCAATACTGGTGATTTAACTGTAGCAAAACATAAAGAACTCCAGGTGTCTGGCAGTGGATATATACGTTTCTGTTGCCAACTTCCATGAAACTTGTCAGTTGCAATGGAGACAAACCTTAAGATAATATATATGCTTTGTTCATGTGCATGCTCTGTCGGTCAACATGACAAGCATTCACAAAATACACTGCTCGAGTCAATAAAATCTGAAAGTATGTCTCATGCAATGTGACTTGAACTGAGTATCAGAGTGATATACTCTTCCCTGAATATTTTCTACTTTTTGCTTTGAAATGGTGTAATGATGTGTACTATGCATGGACATTTAATTCCTAGGAGAAGAGCTTTTCTGAGTTTTTTTTTATGAACTGAGTAAAGAATGAGGCGCACTGTGTCAGATGTGTGAATTGGTTGACCTACTACAAAATGCTGTTTGAATAGGCACAACCTCTTTGGCTTCAAGATACTGTAAATACAGGGTGTCCCTGTACGCCAGAACCACATCAGCTGTGTCTCCGTCCGTGGCAGTTCATGGTCCATTTCTTGGTCGGTCCACAACACTCTCAGTCTTTAAAAATTTGTTCATAAATTTGGCAACAGTGTCATATGTGATGTGCTTGCCATGTTTCCTTTTAAAGTCCACTGCAACCTTGCGACAACTTCCTGATCCAGCCATGAGAATGATTTCAATATATTCTTCCTTTGTCAAAGGCATTCTTAAAGACTATCTGAAGGATATGTGTGTATATATTTGTGTGTGTGTGTATGTGTGTGTGTATGTGTGTGTATGTATGTATAATGTATAACGGAAAACATTTAGAAAAACAAAGTGTTATTTGTTATTTGCAACACACAATTAATGCGTATCCAATCTCTCACCTGTACACATCAACTTTTATATTTAAAAATGTATCACACAAGTCTATTAGATTTAAAATAACTCTTTAGTATGCAGCAGAAATATCAAAAATGAGTGTAAGTATGGTCTGTAAAGGCAACTGAATGTACAGTATATGAGAACATTTGCATGAAAAAAAAAATGAAAGCTGTATCTGCTTTGACCCTATTAAAATCATTAATTTATCAGATAGAGCCTTATAAGGTCTCCATGTGTAACTGGATGGTTGATGATCTCTGTCCAGAGAAGCTGATGGCATGCTTGGCCCGGTGATATCATGCCCCTGTGTGTGAGATCAGGGTTTGCAGTTGCTGACATTTCATCCTCGAGCTATCTTACACACACTCCCTGTGCACACAGTGCCTTGCCGTCTATCCGGATGACTAAAGGGAACGAGGGTGGGTCACACAGCACCCCAGTCCATCCCCACCTGCCTTCATACATGCCATGGGTCAGCACTAAACATTTCTTTTTGCCAAGCTCAAAAATCTTGGCTAAGCATACTTCACAGATGCCATCAATTGCATGGTGGATCAGGAAGGAAATTCCTTGGTTTCGCACTGGTCAATTCCTTGTATGTGTGTGTGTGGGGAGTGTGTGTGTTCTGGATAGGCGATTAGAATGGTTCTGAGACTTTGCACAGAATCGTTTTCTTCTTTCTGTAACAAGACTGAGATTTTGTTGTAGAAGAAGCAGCTTCAGTTGAACTAATAAGATACCAAATAAAGAGTACTAATTTGTGTGCACACACAGTTGGTGGGCATCTTCGAGGTGGTTTGCAGAGAATAATTGTGTCAATAATGTCCCATGCAAAATAAGAGAATGTGCTGTTTGTTCGAACAAGCTGAGCTTAGATTGCTTTCAAAAAATTAAGACTAAAACTGAGAACTCAAGAATAATTGCCAAGATTCACACTGAAGAACTGTTCAATATACAGTATAAACTTCAAAACAAGAGTATATAAGACAGTGCATTATGATAATAAGGTAGATTTTTTTCAACATTTTAAACCCCGTTTTAACCCCATTTTCTCCCCTACTAGCTCTTCCCTATTACATAACACCTGTCAGCCAGGGAGGGTGAAGGCTAGATTCCTCCGAGACACATCAAGCCTGCCACCACAACATTTCTAACTGCTACTCACGCTGTATCACAGGGCAGCTGAATACACTCAGGGGAAAAGCGCTATCTGCCCTCTTTTGCATACATCCACAGTTGGCTAGTGTTGCTCTGATTAACAGTGCCACCACTCCCACTCAGACAGCATAGCTAATTGCTAAATCTCTTAGATTCTCAGCCATGGATGACATCCATCATCATGATTCGAATCAGGCTTCTCTTCACCACTCAGAACCCCTGAAATTTTTTTTCAATGTTGTCAGCAATGTGTGTCCATTGCCGTTTTGATAATTTTATTACAGCTGACTTGACACTGTAGACCAGGGGTGGGCAACTTTATCCGGAAAGGGCTGGTGTGGGTGCAGGTTTTCATTCCAACCAAGCAGGAGGTATTTCTCAACGTTTGGTGTGACGTTTGGTGTGTCTCCCAGGTGGCTTGTGGCAAACTTTAGATGAGACTTTTTATGGATATCTTTGAGAAATGGCTTTCACACCTGCCTGGTGTGTTCCTTGGTCTTCATGATGCTCTCTGCGCTTTCAACAGAACCCTGAGACTATCACAGAGCAGGTGCATTTATACAGAGACTTGATTACACACAGGTGGATTCTATTTATCACCATCAGTCATTTAGGACAACATTGGATCATTCAGAGATCCTCGCTGAACTTCTGGAGTGAGTTTGCTGCACTGAAAGTAAAGGAGGCCGAATAATTTTGCACGCACGACTTTTCAGTTTTTTATTTGCTAAAAAAGTTTAAAATATCCAATAGATTTCGTTCCACTTCACAATTGTGTCCCACTTGTTGGTGATTCTTCACAAAAATTTTAATTTTATATATTTATGTTTGAAGCCGGAAATGTGGCAAAAGGTTGAAAAGTTAAAGGGGGGCGAATACTTTCGCAAGGCACTGTAATATCATCTAAAAGACATAAATACGAGGATGGATTAGGATTATGCCTTTGTCACTGGACAGCAACACATACAGTAGTGGTGGTGGCAATACTGTATGTAAATGAATATAATCATGATAATAATCTTATTAACTTATCCTTATTACCTCACATTCACTTTGAAGAATATTTGTGTACATGTGAGCTCATGTTCTGTACGAGGTCCATCATTAGAGGATCTTCATCGTATAATCTGACATGGAGAACGCATAAATGTACAGTGTGTTATAGAATTGAGCCAAAATTTTATTGGGATCTTATACAGTGTGACAAGTAATAAACTTATAATGCTGCTGAAAGTTCACAGTCTAAAACTTTGGAATTAAAATTTAAACGAATCACATGTAAATGAATCATATGAAAATGAATAAATAAATGCTTAAAAAAAAAAAAGTTTGTTTGTACTTTCAGGAAACAAACAAAAATGCTGTTTATTTGAAGAGCATGTTACATTTTTGCCAGTGAGTTCATTGTTTTCAGTTTCAGGGTCTTTTTCTTCCTTCCTATTGTATATTTGTGCTTGTGTCTTGACAAATAACGTTCAATACTTTTGCTTAAGGCATACTTTCGCTAAACTTTCTTATTATTAAAACTTGGTTTTATTTTGTTTTCTCTTGACAGAAACAGGGTTCCACAAATTTAACGTCTGCCCTCCATTCCTGAAGTGACTTTCAGCCATAGTAAATCTCATTCATCAATCTACATAAAAACAGCCCAGTTTTTGCAACTGTAGGTAGAAGTGTCTGTAAGGCCAGAAAGAGAAAATAGCTTTTGTTATCTTGAGATCACAAGAAAAGAAAAACAAAAAGAGAGATAATGCCTTGTCTTTCTAGACTTCCATAGAAATGCCTTTTTATTAAACACGCAAATTGTCAACATGTGCTATTTTACTCTATATGAAAGATGAAATCCTCCATAGACCCCTGCTGGTAAATCAGCTGAGTGTGGGTGGGTGTTATCAATATTGCACGTTTTACCCACTCTGACCTTTAATAAATCAGGTCCCCAGTCTTTGAATGATTGGTATGGATGGCGAGTGCTGTAATCCTTCTGGCTGAGGTGCTAATCCCTTCATCTAATCTTGAGGGAACAAAAAAACTCCCATCTTTTATCAGTTCTGTTCAGGGTCAGTGGGTTCAGGAGAGAACCCACTCAGAAAGGGTGGTGCTGAAACATCATAGCTCATGGATGCGATGAGACCAGAACTGAGGACCATCAAGAGTGCCTTGATTTACTCACTCGATTTGATAGCAGCCATCCGTGATTTAATGGTTCATTTAAGCAATCACATAATGTTATGCATTATTAATAATTTGCAGGCACTTTATTTTGCTAATATGAAATATGTCATGTTCTAATGACAAGCATTTCACAACCATAAATTTTGCTATCAGATTCAGATAGCTATGGAAATGGTCACTAATGATATTTGTTTGCGGTTCAAACAACGTTTGATCGACATTTCAAACAACATTTGTTTGAGGTTCAAAGGACGTTTCCGGTTGAGTGAACCCTGACATGTTTTTTTGCTGTTTATTTTAAAATGAGTCTTTGGAACGACCTCCTGGAAAACCATTTTTTGCATTTTGCATGTTATGGATTATAGATTATGGATATGTTTTGAGGCACCATGGACCAATTTCCTGATTTCTTCGTGAAATTGAAAATCTCATTGGTTTTAACTGCAAGCCCCTGCTATTTTAAATGGTACAATAGCCGGTATTCTCGCGAGGAATACTGCTGGCTGATACCTTTTAGATGGGCTTGAAATGGTGATCAGTCTTTTGCTGTTTGCTCTGGTGTGTTAGAGTTGTATCATTGTTTTTCTCCTCTCTGGAAGATGAATATCTCCTGTTGGATTTCAGGCTTATGCCTTGATAATTTTCTGGACATGGTGCTCAAATACTCACTTCTAGACAGCATCTGAATGTTTCTTCTCGTCTCCCTGCTGGAATCTACAATGAGAATTCTCCACAGAATCTCATTATATTCCTTCAGTCCTGGTCCTCTTCTCGCCATTTCCAGGTCTCGCCATTTCCAGGCCCATCCAGGTGAGAGATTGGGAGTTAATCCAGTTTCCTTAAGTATGCATCTTCAAACACAGCAATTAATTTGGAGCCTTTGAACATTAAATTGGCCTTACTGAACGCATGGTCACTTCTGTCAAGTCTTTTATATTAAATGAATGTTTTATTTCACAGTCATTAGACTTTTTATTTGTTACTCAGAACTGGAGACTTCACTGCTCTAGGCGAACTCTGTCCTGCGGTTTGTGCCACAATTTTCAGTAATATATTCAAATGCAGGATCCTGCCCGTAGACACGTTCTTGATTGAGAGATTGAGATTTTGGGTCCTGCTTGTGCTCTGGTGTACAGGCCCAGCTATCATTTTTCTCAGTTCCTCTCTGGTTTAGTGGCTCTCTATGATCGATTGCTGGTTCTTGGGGACTTTCATCTACATTTATCTCTGTTGTCCAGCTAAACCTTTGGTAAAAAAAAAAATATGTCTTCTGAAATCCCTGAATTTTGTGCAGTTTGTCTCTGGTCCTACTCATAATTTAGATCCTATACTTGTGCTTGTAATGTCCTCTGGTTTTGCTGTAGCTACAGTTGAGGTTGTCGATTCTGGTATTTCTGATCATTATTCAGTTATGTTTGAATCTATTTGTTTCTGTCCTTCATCTTCTATCTCTCAGCCTATGAACATTGCTCACACCTCTACTGCTAGTCTGTTCTCATATTATTATCGGGATCATTTTATTGATGCGTTCAATAATGATATGGATGCTGTGGAGCTGGTTGAAGTTTTTAATAATACTTGCTCTCTTACTTTAGACACTATCGCTCCACTCAAGTCTAGGAGAGTTAAAAAGAAAGAGACTCTTCAGCCGTGTGTGCCCTTGATTGTACCCATGCTCATGAGTGACATGAGTGCAGGAGAATAGAGTGGAAGTGGAAGAAAGATAAACTGCATGTATCTTCTGATATTTTTAAGATGTGTTTAATAAATTATCAGAGGTCAGTGAAAGAGGCCAAATCAACTTATCTCTCCAAATGAATAGCTGTGAATGCAAATAGGCATAAAATATTGTTTAATACTATTGATTCTGTGCTAAATCCTTCTTGGTCTTTTGGTCCTGACCGCTCTCCTGAGTCCTGTGACGAATTTCTTAATTTTTTCGTCCACAAAATTGAAGTGATTAATTCTTCTATCATGCCTTCAAGATTTGATCCTCTAGATGAGTCACCTCCGCTCTGGTATTTAACTAATTTTCAACCAGTCTCCTCAGCCCAGCTTTCTGATTTAATCTCCTAGATGAAGTGCTCAAGCTGTATGATGGATGTTCTTCCTGCACGTTTTTGAAAGACGTAAGTGTGACACCCATAATTAATAGCTCTTTAGCTACTGGAGTTGTACCAGTGAGTCACAGACATGCAGCTGTGCAGCCTTTGCTTAAAAAGCTTTATCTTGAACTAACTTTACACAACAACTACAGGCTTATTTCCAAATTGCCTGTTATCTCAAGGCTGATGGAAAAAGTTGTTTATGCACAATTGTATTCTCATTTGAATTTTTCTAATATTTTAGTCAAATTCCAGTCAGGTTTTATGTCTTGACATAGAACTGAATCTGCCCTGTTATAGGTCAGTAATGATATTTTAATGTCACTTGACTCTGGCACTTGTGCTGTGTTGGTCGTATTGGATCTTAGTGCTGCCTTTGGTACTATCGACCATAGTATATTATTATTATAATCGCTTAGAGTCTGTGGTTGGTATCTCACGTCTGGCTTTGCAGTGGTTTGCATCTTATCTGAAAGACAGGACTTGTAGATTAGATTTGCAGTAAACATAGGGAATTTCTCTTCTTCACCGGCCCTCTTATCTTGTGGTATTGTTCAGGGCTCCATATTAGGTCCTCTGTCATTTTCCCTTTATATGCTTCCCCTGGGTTATATTTTTAGGAAATATATTTTCTTTCACTGCTATGATGCAAATGGCAAGTCCGTTAGGGTTACCTTTTAAATGTCTTGAGGACATTAATGTTGGATCGCTAAAAATTGTCTGCAGTTACATGAAAGCAAATCTGAAGTCATTATTTTGGGCTTCCCTACTGTTTCTTCTCCTCTTGAGGCCCAGTTAGGTCCTCTCTCTCCGTTAACAAATTTGTCAGAAATTTTTGAGTTATTTTTGACCCAAACGTGCACTTTGATAAACAAATCAGTGCTGCTGTTAAGGGAAGCTTCTTTCATTTAAGATCTATTGCAAAGTTAAAACAGTTTCTCTCTAGAAAAGACCTAGAAACCGTAATTCATGCTCTTGTTCCATCACAGTTGGACTACTGTAATTCTTTGTATCTTGGCCTTCCTCAACCTGCCTTATCTCAGCTGCAGCTTGTGCAAAATGCAGCAGCTAGATTTTTAACTGGGACCAAAAAGAGGGATCATATTTCCCCTGATCTGATATCTCTTCACCTGCTTTCTGTCAATTTTACAAATGATTTTTAAATTCTAATTTATGTATACAAATTTCTTTCTGGTTCTGCTCCACAGTTCTTTCTGGTTACTCTCCCACTAGAGCACTGAGATCATGTAATCAACTTCTTGTATCTGTCCCCGGTTGTCGTACTAAGACAAAAAGTGATCGATTCTTTTCTGTGGTTGATCCCAATCTTTAGAACAGTCTCCTTTTCATGTGAGGTCCGCTCCATCTTTAGCTATTTTTAAATCTTCTCTTAAAACTTATTTTATATTCATTGTGCTATAATTTTACTTAATTTAATTCACATTTATGTAATGTGATTAAATGTAACGTATTGTACAGCAACCTTGGATCAACTGCTGTTGTCTTTAAATGTGCTTTATAAATCAATTTGACTTGACTTCACTTGCGGTCTCCAAAATATACTATAATTTTATTTCTGTTTCTTTGTTTACTTGACCTAAGCGTTAAAAGTAGCATGTGTAGGTTAGCCAGCTAGGAGAGCCGATATTAGTTTACAAAAGTAATATGAAATGAAAAAGCTCAGAATAGCTTGTCTGTTGGGATGTTGTATGTTTTATTAATGAAAGTGAAGTTAAGGACAAGGAGCACTCTAGCCAGCCTGAGTTCGATTAAAAATGACAGACTGATAAGGTTACGAAGGCTTGGGATATTCTACACAGTTTGTGGATGTGGTTTCCTCTACCACAACTAAAGCTAAGGGCAGATAATTACCTCAGTGTTGCCGGTGACAGCAGCCCCTCATATCCTTCCTGTCCTTCTTTTCAATCTTTCTGAGTTTAATGTGCATGGCCCTTGCTCTCCATCTGCTCTCAATCTGCTCTTCAGGTGCACTGGGAACATGTTTTTTTATGTTCAATAACAAATCAATCTTTATTATGAATGACCTTCTTGGTTGCTTACATCTTGGTGTGATGTCCGTCAACCACAATTACAGACATTTTGGAATGTGAAATAAGAAAGGAGATACTTGTCCAGAAAATTTGTTTTTACCTCCTGTTTGAACACTAAACTTTTACAGATAAGTTTTTACCAGTCAGAAAACTTCCCACGCTCCACTCTAAATTAGTCTGAATTAGTGCCACAGTCAGTGCAAATAATGCTTGAATGCAATAATAGATTATCCCAGTAGACATGTATTGTATATTCTTATTTGGAGAAAAGCATTTTTTTTTTCTGTAACACAAATGCCCTTCTGATAATATATACAAAACACAAAATAAAGCAAAGGCAGCCTGAGTAAACATAGAATATGGTTTGTTTATTTATTTGTTTATGGAAGCAAAAAAAGTGATCCAACACCTTTCACCTATGTGGAAAAACTAATTGCCCCCTTAAATTGAATAATCTAATCCAAATAAGATATCTCGAAAATCAGCCTAATAATGCCGTAATCTGATTCCGAAGACAAATAACGTTTCCAACATAAATAT
The DNA here is from genome assembly GCA_012411365.1 of Ameiurus melas. Classification (NCBI taxonomy): domain Eukaryota; kingdom Metazoa; phylum Chordata; class Actinopteri; order Siluriformes; family Ictaluridae; genus Ameiurus; species Ameiurus melas. The sequence continues at coordinate 33,385,782 of CM022754.1, read as the reverse complement.
TGATGCCATGTTTGAATGTAAGCCCCCGATTCTGATTACAGCTTGTTGTGTTTATTGGAAAATGATTTATATATATTTTATAGCTCTTGTCTTATATCTTGTCTTACTTCAGGCACTAAGTCATATGTGCAGTTCGATTAAAAAAGGCACACACACACACACACACACTTGGGCACAATATCAGCCCATCCAGTGCTCTCTTTCATTATGCTCTGGTTGGTACTCCTCCACCCTCTTTCCTGAAATATCACTATTTTCATCACTATAATGATAGCAAAAATGATAAAAGAACACCAGGCACTGAATGGCACAGGCCATAAAGAGCCATGCAGTGTGGCAGAGGCTGGATAGCTAAATGAGAATTTTCTTCCTGAGATTAATATTTCAGAAGGAGCAAGCTGGCACACTGTGTAATCAAGTCATAATAAGATGACGGACACGATGTTCTGGGTATAGAGAGATGCTTTCTGTCAAGAGCAGGCTGACTCTGCGTGAAACATCAGAGGTCCACCACAATAATTACCTGGTGTTGATAAATACAGGCTTCGTTATTAAAATATTGTATGTCATACAAGTCACATACTGTATATTTTCCAGATTGCAAGAAGTACATCACTCTATCCCAATGTCAGAAATGTGAACTTGCTGACTTACGGTGAGGTGCATACATCCTCAGGTGTGTAAAAGTCTTGTGAACTGATTTGCTAGCATGACTGCACAAGCTCCCTGGTGTAATGCTGTGAATTGGCTATACTAAATTGCCCGTAGTTGTGAAGGAATTTGTGAAGGTGTGTGTGCATGGTGACGTTTGATGCCCTGGCTTCCCATGTAGGGTGTATTCCCACCTTTCGGGCTGTGTTACGGATCCATCACAACCCCAACAAGAATTAAGCAGTTACTGAAAATAAATGAATGATTGATTTACAAGCAGGGTCTGCAGAGGATAATGTATTTTACCTGAGCAAAATACATTGAATATATGGTTTACAGTGGTGGCTTGACGGTTAAGGCTCTGAGTTACTTATCGGAAGGTCAGGGGTTCAAGCCCCAGCACTGCCAAGCTGCCACTGTTGGGCCCTTTAGCAATTCCCTTAACCCTCTCTGCTTCAGGGGCGCTGTATCATGGCTGACCCTGTGCTCTGACCCCAACCTCCTAACAACCTGGGATAAGCAAAGAAAAGAATTTCGCTGTAATGAATATGTGACCAATGAAGACTCATTATTAAACTTGAAAGTTATCTCAGTATTGGTGATTGTGTGCACATTAATATGACTGAAGGACAGGTAGTAAATTTGCTGAATCCCCCCCACTACCTGTTATACCTTTTACAATTGAAATAGAAATTTGACTCTATACACATCAAGTCAAGTGTCAAGTGAGTTTTTTATAGTCATTCTTCTATATAGCTTGTATACATTGGAATGAAATGTCATTTCTACAGAACAACGGTGCGACACAGGAGAGTACACAGGACTACATAACATGGACAATAAATACACAGGATAATAAATACGCAGAACATGGGCTGTAGACTGTAATCTATTGTGTAGTGTAGTTAATAATAGCATTTTAATAATGAGAAGATTTACTGATTATGCCTTAGAAAAAAATACATTGCTCTAAATGACTTATTACCACATGAATATCGGTTTCGTATCAAAAATTCACTGCACATTGAGCTCCGATGCCTTTGAAAAGTTTTGCATTCACATATCCTTATTAAAAAAATATACAATCATGCCGAAATGCTTATGTCTTTTCAGTTACCTGAACCCACTGCGGATATTGAGATAGCAACAATAAAACACCTCATTTAGTTTCCTCTCTCTGCTTTGCATTTGAAGTCATTAACACAATTCTTCTCAGTAAATCCCTCAAACACAACTACTGCATGTGCAAATTAAGACTTCTTAATTAGGCTGTGAGTAAATCAGGGCTCTAGTGGCAATGAAATGAGGTAGCAAGTAGCACCTCAAGGAAACGAGACAATATAATATAGAGATCACAATAAATCTTTGTGAAAATACTTTTCTAAGAAAAAATATATATAAAGCTGACACAGTAACAGGTAGCTTATTAGAAATGAAAATCTGTTTTTTGGAGTTTGCTGTTAAAAGTCACTGCTGTTTTGATGTCATTTTGTGAACAAAGCTCTAGATTTTGATACATACGGTGTCCACTGACATGAGGTCAAATTTCTGCCTTTTCACCCGCTCATATTACTGAGCAGGCAGTGGGGAGAATATTTCCTATAGTGTCATTTATATTTATCTTTTTTGATACAATGAGTAGCAGACGATGTCTTGCATCATTCAGCACAGCGCTCCAGTAGGCCATGCGGCACAGGCAGCCCACACTGGGTTCTTTTTCTCAACATAGGAGATCATGCACAGAGTGAGGAATGGGCCGTGTACCCTTGTGGAATGTTTCTGGTGAAATGAGACATGCTGTAGGACCCCAGCAGATTCTTTTTCACAGGAATTTCTTTTCAGTTTGCAAAGATGTGCTCTGAGTTCATTGTATTTCTTAAAATGAAAAATCCACCCTGAATGACTTGAATGTCTATATATATATATATATATATATATAATATATATATTATATGTATATATGTATATATATATATATATGTATATATATATATATATATATATATAATGTAATCTTCAGTGGTGTAGAAGATTTATTTTATTATTACGTTCAGAATTTTTTAACTGTTTTCCTATATTACTCACATTGCCATTCGACTAGCCACTGATGGTTCTGCAGGTGGGATTTATGCTGCATTCGACTGAAGGCGATGTATATTTACCTCACGAAGGATTTACCAAATGAATATATCTGTATGTGGATTGATCTAAATACAATACTTTTCAGTCCATACAGGAATACAGAGGGTTTCTTTTTTGTGATTCTTGCGGTCCAAAATAATTTTTTTCAAAATGTTGTTTTTGTGCTTTTTTTGTGGAAAACTACTTGAATTGCACGAAATTGTTTTGCACGGTCTTTCACAGTGATGTTTGTTGGTAAATGAGACCTTTTAGCTGCACTCATGTTCGACAAGTTACAGCCTTTAGTCGAATGCAGCATTAGCCCTCGCTTCATAACTACGTAAAGAAAACAGTGCAGCAGTGCTTTAAACCTTTAGTCCTGTCCAGCTCTTTCACCACCCCAACTGTACACTCTGCTCAAACAGATCAGCTTTCATACTAATACCACCATCAACACCTGCTGATGTGCCTGTCATCTCTGATCTCTTAGATCACTGATCAGTGATCTCTCTTAGATCATTAACTAGCCGAGCTGAGTTCCTGCCATAATCGAACACAACTGTTTCGTATCACTGCAATGAAATTTGGATTTCTTTTTAATATGACATGGAAAGTTCTGTAAAATGGTGAGGGGAAAAGAACCCTGCTCTTTTGTTTTGCAAATCAGCAAAACCTGACAGTTATCCTTTATGCTTGTGATCATTGAATTATTTTCTCCTAATAAATGTCATTATGTGAGCGAATTTCCCCCTGTGATAATAGTGCAGCACACAAGTGCTAATTTTTCCACAGAAATAATGAATTTTCATAAAAGACTTTCACAGCTGTGAATTTTCACAGCATCAACCAACAAAATAGTACCAAAATCGCTAAGGACAATTCAATTGCTAAGCATATTTGAATATAAATATAGTTTTCAGTGTGTTTCAGTGTATTCCTTTAACTGCTTTAAATTACAGTTATCACTGCCACTGAGGATTACACTGTATTATATCTTGTTCTTTCTCAAAGCTTTATCTGTGTTCATGCACCATTGTTTAGCAAAGGATACAGATAATTCACTTGCTAGATTTTAATCATTAAATAGGTGCAAAGTCATGAGTTGCATGTCTTATCTCTTGCCCTCTGATTCAGTATCCTGTTCTGCATCTCTTATCCAGCATTCCTGGGCTGCAACACCATAGCCTTATTGTATGTTCTGACTCTGCTTGTTTTAAAGCAAGAGAAAGTCAGGATTCTGATGCTTCTGCCTGAAGGAGGAATGAATGGACAGTATAAGTGCAGCTGTTTGAGATTTGGGACTTGCAGTGTTCCCTATGGAGCAGGTTTAAGCCAAGCGTGTTGGGGGAAACAGCTCCAAACACCCTATAGAACTGATACCAGAGACTTGAGTTCGAAACAGGCCTGTCGTAGATGGGCTTGAGTGTGCGTATGTTTGTGTGCTGGATAGGCACTGCATGGGCTGAGCTGAGTGGTCAGACTGATCAGGACAGCTGTTGACCCTGAACTTAATTCTGTATGACTGTGTGAGCGTGGGTGTACGAGTGTTTTAGTGCAAAGCTGGACTCATGGTTGTGTGACTGAAGTGTTTTAGATGTGTGTGTTGAAGCATACAAATTGTAAATGGTCTGCACTTATATAGTGCTTTTTTTAACCTTAGCAGATTTTTTTTTTAACAAAACTCTTTACATTGTGTCTCATTCACCTATTCACACACAGACACTCACACACCAATGGCCATTGGGAGCAACTTGGGGTTCAGTGTCTTGCCCAAGGACACTTCAGCATGTGGAGTCATGTGGGCCGGGAATCGAACCGCCAACCCTACGATTAGTGGACAACCCGCTCTACCACCTGAGCCACAGCCGCCCATAAACCTGATTTAGAGATATTTTTATTTTATTTTATGAACGTCATCTAGTCTCTGTAGATCATGGAATACTCTGGAGGACTGTGTTCTCATTTTATACACATTTTATTTTCCCACTATGATATACATGCATCTCCTATTTGGAATATGAGCAAGATAATGTATGCATTGTATTATGTAATCACAGTATAAATTGTGAACACTGTCTTTCTATTGCTCCCTCTAATTTTAGCTTTTTTTTTTTTTTTTTTTTTTAAACCCGTACTCTGAGCCTGCAGGGTAGGAAATTGCCAGAGGTGTAATGTAGAAAACCAATAGGTTGTAAATTCAGGAACGAACAGAATGTACAGTATTGTGAAAATATAAGTACACCCCATGGAAATTGTATACTTTTTTGACATATTTGGACAAGCAGACCTTTGCTCTTCACTGTGAAACAGTGACTACTTCTAGTTTATATCCTTATATAAAAGTTTATATCCTTGAACAAAACCACTTTATCATTGAAAAAAGTGAGTACACCATTAGCCTCAGAAGTTAGTATTGCCCCCTTTAGCAGAAACAATTTCTTGTAAAGCGTTTTGCATAATTGTCCACCAGGCTTGCTGGAATTTTTGACCACACTTCCATACAATATTCTTTTAGTTCCATGCAATATTCTTTTAGTTATATCATCGAACGAAATACAACATAAACAAAGACAACCTGAGTAAACACACAATACAGTAATTACCCCTTTATTCTTAAAATTTGTTTGTGCCACTTTTATCAGCAATAACTACAACCAAATACTTGAAACCCATAGAAAACCTGTGGGGTGAACTGAAGAGGAGAGTCCACCAGTGTGAACCTCGAAATTCGAAGGATCTGGATAGATTCTGTATGGAGGAGTGGTCTCAGATCCCTTGCCATGTATTCTCCAAACATGTATTCTCCAAAGAATCAGAGCTGTTATTTTGGCAAATGGAGGTAGCACAAAATATTGACTAAAAGAGTGTCAATATTTGTTGCACACCTATTTTTAACAAATGTATTTTTTGATAAACCTGTGTTGTTTGTAATTATTTGATATCCATGAGAGCAGATCATTTTTGTGAATTATTTTAATAACAGATCAAAAGATTAAACAAAAAAAATTTTTTTACTCATATTTATCAATGAGGATACTGCACATATGCTCAATAGGGCAACAAAAGTGAGTACACCCCTAAGTTAAAATGGCCCAATTGGCCATTTTTCCTCCCCTGTGTCATGTGGCTTGTTAGTGTTACAAGGTCTCAGGTGTGAATGGGGAGCAGGTGTGTTAAATTTGGTGTCATCGCTCTCACACTCCCTCATACTGGTCATTGGAAGTTCAACATGGCACCTCATGGCAAAGAACTCTCTGAGGATATGAAAAAAGTATTGTCGCTCTACATAAAGATGGCCTAGGCTATAAGAAGATTACCAAGACACTGACAGTGAGCTGCAGCACGGTGGCCAATACCATACAGCGGTTTAACAGGACAGGTTCCACTCAGAACAGGCCTCGCGGTGGTCGACCAAAGAAGTTGAGTGCACGTGCTCAGAATCATATCCAGAGGTTGTCTTTGGGAAATAGACGTATGAGTGCTGCCAGCATTGCTGCAGAGGTTGAAGGGGTGGGGGGTCAGCCGGTCAGTGCTCAGACCATACGCCGCACACTGCATCAAATTGGTCTGCATGCCTGTCGTCCCAGAAGGAAGCTTCTTCTAAAGATGATGCACAAGAAAGCCCACAAGTAGTTTGCTGAAGACAAGCAGACTAAGGACATGGATTACTGGAACCATGTCCTGTAGTCTGATGAGACCAAGATAGATTTATTTGGTTCAGATGGTGTCAAGCTTGTGTGGCGGCAACCAGGTGAGGAGAATGCCAACATTTACTGTGACATACTGAAGCAGAGCATGATCCCCTCCCTTCGGAGACTGGGCCACACGGCAGTATTCCAGCATGATAACGACTCCAAACGCACCTCCAAGACGACCACTGCCTTGCTAAAGAAGCTGAGGGTGAAGGTGATGGACTGGCCAAGCATGTCTCCAGACCTAAACCCTATTGAGCATCTGTGGGGCATCCTCAAATGGAAGGTGGAGGAGAACAAGTTTTCTAACATCCACCAGCTCCTTGATGTCATCATGGAGGAGTGGAACAGGTCTCCAGTGGCAACCTGTGAAGCTCTGGTGAACTCCATGCCCAAGAGGGTTAAGGCAGTGCTGGAAAATAATAGTGGCAACACAAAATATTGACACTTTGGGCCAATTGGACATGTTCACTTAGGGGTGTACTCACTTTTGTTGCCAGCGATTTAGACATTAATGTCTGTGTGTTGAGTTATTTTTCTTTTTTTTTATGTTGAGGGGACAGCAAATTTACACTGTTACACAAGCTTTATACTCACTACTTTACATTGTAGCAAAGTGTAATTTCTTCAATGTTGTCACATGAAAAGTTATAATCAAATATTTACAAAATTGTGAGGGTTATACTCACTTTTGTGATATACTGTATATATAGATATATATAGATACAGTGAGGGGAAAAAAGTATTTGATCCCCTGCTGATTTTGTACGTTTGCCCACTCATAAAGAAATGATCAGTCTATAATTTTAATGGTAGATTTATTTGAACAGTGAGAGACAGAATAACAACAATAAAATCCAGAAAAACGCATGTCAAAAAATTTTATAAATTGATTTGCATTGTTATAAATAACAAATGTTATAAATAACATTTGCAAATGTTATAAATTGATATAGCTGTAATCAGTTCATTTAAAACTAGACTACATTACTGAAATACTCTACTTTAATTAAAGATATATTTAATAACAACATTTTTTTAAATAATCAAATAATGCAAATCATATTTAATAAACAATTCATAGGGGAGAAGGACCGTCTGTACCTTATCAAATAAAATAAACTTGAGAGTCCGAGCTTGTCATTGAAGCACTAGTCTTGACCTATATATAATCCTAAATAATAAATCATAAGAGAAGCTATAAGTGGATTACTGATAGATTGGATGTACCTGTGCGATTGTTTTCTAAATTTGTGCTGCCCAATTCTTTCCACATTTGGTAAATCTTTCTCAAAGGCAAAAAGAACCCCAGCCTTGTCTTATTACTGTGGCATTTGCTGTTAGCTTTTAGTTGACTTTTTACTTCCCATTAAAATATGTACATCACAATTACCCTTTGGCTCGCACAGGTCAGTGTGCTGCTCAGCCTTTGAAATAATTGGATCTTTCTTCAGCTGAAAATGTTCTTTAAAGATCTTTAGTCTCTTGAGTATAGCTTTGCATATAGTTTTAATCTGTAATTGCAAGGACATTGTTTTCACAGCTTCCTAGAACTGCTTTTATTTTCATATTCTCAGCTGCTATATAGTAGGTAAGTATACGGTTTCGGACGCAGCCCATGGCTTCAAGTAGTCATCTATTTGCACGTTTAGCATGACAAATAATTAACTGGACTTAAAGCTTTCTAAAAAATTACAAATGAAACACCCAAAACAGTATAACATAACGAAGATTAAATGTTTGTCGATATGTGATATTCTGGAGGGGACGGCGGACGGCGTGGCGTGGGGACGTAGTTTGAACTTTCAGTCACGTATGCTCAATTCTTTCACTAATCCCAACTCATATGATGCCATAGTCACAAATTTCTCTTTACTTGTGAGTGAAAGTGGTGACAGGTTACACGCTATGTGTTTGCCACAATTATAGTTACTCTGTGCTCTGGTCCTCGCTCTCCTCAGAGAATTCTCAGACATCTGTGAGTAGACAGAGCCTATTATGTGAATATAAATTATGACTGTAGTATATATGAACCTCAGGAACGTTACTTTTAACTCACACTCATATTTCAATGGTCAAATCAGTATAATACATACACTGTATTTTATAACAGTTCCATCCATCCATTTCCTGTACTGCTTGTCCTACACAGTTTCGGGCGGGACCTGGAGCCAATCCCAGGGGACTCAGGGCACAAGGTGCCAACCCATTGCAGATCACAATCGCACACAACCTACACCCGTTCACTATGGACGGGGAGGAAACCGGAGTACCTGGAGGAAACCCCCGAAGCATAGGGAGATCATGCAAAATCCACACCACCAGCCCCGGAGGTGTGAGGCAGACGTGCTAACCACTAATGACAATTGAAAAAAATCTACTGTTTTTTTTTTTTTAATCAACAATGAAATCATTGGTAGGGCAATTATCAATTTGTTTTCTTTTGTTTTGAGAGATGAGAGCACAGCAGTCACACTCCAAAATAATCACTCAAAGAGAGTCTCAAGTGAACTCAGTGTTCTGTGTTGCAGCAACACTAACCAATGAGTCTCAAACTGAGCCTAAACAGAGCTGTAGCACTGCAGAAATACCACGTGTTCTGGATATTAATGGAAAAAAGAGAATATAAATCCCGGATACGATGCAAAAAAGTAGTTATTCATACAGTTATCTAATCATTTATTCAGCTCTGACTCTGTGATCTCCATGCTTGGGTGATTTTTATGATTTCTGTATGCACTTGGTAAAAGTTCACCTTTTTCCATTGCTGTATTTCTGACTAATAAATGAAAGATCAATTCAAAGCATGTTTTCTTTTGCAGCCCAACACAACCCTCAGCCAATGGTTTCTTTTTTATTTATTTGCTTGTTTCATTTAATTGTACATAGTCTAAAAAATAACCATTTCCAATAGCAAACAAAACAGAAGTATCAATTCTCTGCAATTCAGACTAATAGGTGTGAAAGCACCCTTAAAATATACATTCTGGCTTTATGTAACACTGAGACCTTTAGTGTTAAGATTGGGAAATAGTACCAGCCGAGATAGATTTAAAGGCTGATATATTATCATACTTAAGACCATAGTAAGTGCTAATATCTCAGCTTCTTTTTGCAGGTTTCTGTTACTACACTGAAGATCATCCAGATGAACATTTATATGCAAAATCTCTAGAAACCACTTTTTTCATCTTAATACTGCAAGTAAAATCCAAACAATGCCATTGAGATGTATAATGCTTAAACTGACTACACTCTCAGTGTTAAATCCAAATCTCTTTCCTAGTGCTGGGCTTGCAGATAAACACGAACAGGACATCTGACTCTGCACGTCAAGCTCACTTAAGAGTGCCGAGGTTCCTTGACACTCTGTTCCATTGTGCTGTAATGATCTTGATGCACACTAAGAGTCATTAGTATATTCATGATAGAAGCCATTAAAGGGGAAGTTTGTAATTTCTACAGCCGTCTGTTGACTGCAAGGCCCATACAAAAAATCATTTTTCCTGTCCTCCAATGACCCACTCTGCTGATATGCATTTCCTTTTAAGGAAAGTGGCCGAGATAAAACGCCTAAAAAGCCTAAAACGATGCATTGCATTATTAAAAATCACCCCCCACCCCCAAAGTATTGTTGAATTGCTATGATTACATCTAGAAATACTTTTAAACATTGCAAAGTTGTAGCCTATTGTTGCCAAGAAGCTTGGATCTGAGGTCTTTTTCCATCTCTGTCGTTCTCCAGTGTGCAACAGATCATGCCATGCTTCTTGAGAAAGGGTTACCTCAGCCTCTTGTTTTATATTTGCCCTTGAGGTTTTAATCTAGTTGCACAGCCACTCATGTTAATGTGACCCTTGAAAGGTCTCTACCCTAACCCCCTTCAGTGTAATTGAGCTTGTGTTGTACATCTCTCAAGATGGCCAGTTATCATGTCATTACAGAGAGCAGGTTTGCCTCCAGAGGGCCACAGACGGTTAAAATAACACAATGACTAAGTAATCATGTCCTGAAATATGCTGCTGTTTATTGTGCCTGTATCACAGACTGATTAAGAGTGCATCTCCACTGCACACAGCAGTCCTTCAGAAACAAATTGGAAGAACACCGGGGCGGTTTTGTTAATGTAATTACACTACAGTTATGCATGTTGTATGACCAAGCCATTTTCTTCTGTCTTCTAGAAACAAATGAGCTGATTTTCTTTCCCAATAGAACTATTTTTGTATAATTTTTGTAACAGTACAGCTCTGACAGAGGTTCTGGCTATGACATGAACAATAGGCTTACCGTATATTAATGTGCTCATTCTAATAAATTTTTTCTTTCTATAGTAACAACACATACAGAGGGACTTGTATGGTGGACGTACCACATAATAATAAAGCTAACAATAAATGAATGTATACAGTGCTTGAAAGTTTGTGAACCCTTTTCTATTTTCTAATAAACAAATTGCATCTGTAATAAAAAATACAACTTTTTGGATTAAATGAGAAGCATTGTGTTTGGAGGAAGGAAAACACAGCATTCCAGCATAGGAAAATTATTCTATCTGTGAAACATGGTGGCGGTAGTATCACGGGTTCACATACTAATATTGGATAATTTGCCTCAATAAATAAATGACCAAGTATAATCATTTTGTCTCATTTGTTTAATTGGGTTCTTTTTAATCTACTTTTAGGTCTGGAAAAATGTGGAAAAATCTAATGATGTTTTTAGGTCCTATTTATGTAGAAATGTAGAAAATTCTAAATGGTTTACAAACTTTCAAGCACCACTGTAATTGTTGACTTGATGATATTTTTTTTAGGAAACATTTGTTTAACATTTATGAAAGGAGTATTGAGTGTCAGCTCTTTGAAACAGTCATAGTGCTTTGCAAAGTTTCAAAGGACAAACTGTTTTTATGAACGTGAGAGAGAGAGAAAGAGAGAGAGCGATGCTGGTGAGGAAATGACTTTATTACAGCTATAACGTAATTGATAACATGAACTGAGTTGTCTCTTGGGTGTTCCACATAATTAAAACGTAATTATAAACCATTACAAATGTGTGCCATGTCATTTACTAATAAACATTGTAATCATTGGAAAATTGCTGTGGAATAATACCGCATCATGCCACATCGCACCGGCATTAATCCTAACATATTTTAGCCAGTGACAGTATCAAATTTCTTATTTTGATAAAAGAAATATAAATTAGTTTTGCCTATTTGTAGGTATTTCTTGAAAGTACCTTATTTTATTGATTATATTTTATTAATGCTTTTAACAAGACATTTGTGATTTTACTTTTTTTAAGTCCTAGATTTGTTTCAACAGAATCTCATTATGAAATATGGAAATGAATAAATAATGTGGAAAGCTGCTACAGTACTTTTCTAAAGAAGACCATGATCTTCCATCGAGGACTGTGTACAACTTCACAATCTACTGGAGAAGGGCATAGAGCAGCTCACTGTAAATCAGGATAGAGTTAGAGCAGGTCGCTGGGTGATTAGCAGTGTGTGTGTCTGTGTGTGTGTGTGTGTGTGTGTGTGTGTGTGTGCGCATTTCTTTGTTCCAGCTGTCAAACAGAACTACACTAAATGATGGAAGCAGCAATGCTGTATCTTATCACCAACTGTAAATTAAACAATGCTCAAGGCTGGAGAGCAGTGGGGTTTCGTGTTTACATATGTGTGTGTGTGTGTGTGTGTGTGTGTGTGGTGTGTGTGATTGGGCCTCTAAATCAGCCTGTAGGCATCTATAACACCCTTCATCTCAACCTGTGAAAGGCGAACATCATTCACTCAACATAGCAATCGCAGCTTCCCCTTCACATCATATCTCATCACATGGCTGTGAATCTGTCAGGGTGGGACTTGTGTGTGGGTGTGTGGGTCAGTGTATGACCTGGTGTGTTTGTGTATGTGCATGTGTCCTCATATTAATGAATATTTTTTTCTGCCCTTGGCAGAGTTAACTACTCTGGGGGGGAAAAATCACTGTCTGCACTTTCACACAGAATATTTTCAGTACAGTTTCCTCACCATTGCCCTGAAGGTCAGGTGGATTTTAGTGTTTGGTGGAAGCACACTCTTTAAGTAGAAAAGCACGTGCCAGTTTGATTTGTTTAAGCTGCAGCGCTGATGCTTTTTCAAATTTTATGCTTCACTCCTGCCTGTGGAAAACATCTCCCCTATTTTTAATGCCTTCTAATATTATGCGTTACGACTCTGTCTCTTGCTACAAATGGGATTTAGGAATATTATTCATAGGCTGGTGTGTTAAGAGCGAGGTTACATATTTCTGTGTGGTTCAGCGTTTGACATGAATGGCAACTCATAGTCCAGGAATTATTCAAATAGATGCGCATCCTTGGGTAAGAAAATAAAAGTGATGTAATCTGTAACCATCACTTTTGCCAGCAGTTGTCCAACACACAATTTGCATTAGGTTTGTGACTGCTGGGGATTGTAATGGAGGTACAGGGGTTCAACTGTCCTGTATTGAGACACCGGACTTGCATGGCAGATCACAGATTTTTAAATGTATCTTTTATAGTAAATTACTGGCAGCACAGTTAAATGTAATTAATACTCACAGCATCTTTAATGTAATAAATAGAGTTAAAACTGTATTTTGATGGGCCTACAGAAGTATATTGCTGTTAATATCATAACTTTACACTGTTGGTTTTATTCCTAAATATACACATTTCAAATAATTTTTAAAAAAAGAATGTGAAGAGGAAATAGGTTTATTAAAGCAAAGAATAAACACACAATGTCAATATTACTCATCTAGAACTTGAAAAACACATATCAGGCTAGCTAGTAGCAAAGGTTAGCTGCCTAGCTAGGTAATCTTTACCTAGCTTTACCATAAAACCTTAACTTTAAATATGTTGCATAAGCTTGTTAAAATACATACATAAATAAATAAATAAATAAATAATACTAATGGGGCAAATGAAAGAAAAAACCCTCTAGATTAGGTTTTTTCAGATGGTTTTTGCACCTAGTTTTAGACTTTATGATTTACTGTGTCATCCCTGTGTATACAGGGAGTCTGTGTATACAAAAATCTGCATACATAGGGGAATAGCAAAATGCCTGTATAGCAAAATGTCTTCCAATTTTGTTTATACTGTAATGCCCTTGACTAAACAAGAACGCATTGAAATCATTCTCATGGCCGGAGCTGTCACAAGTTTGCGATGGACTAACAGGCAACTTGGCAATTACAACACACATGACACTGCTGCCAAACATATTAATCAATGTAAAAAGACTGGAAGTATTGCATCCCAACTGAGAAGTGGACGTCCACGAACATCCACTGACGAAGACACAACCGACGTGGTGCTGGCGTAGACAGTCCCCTATTTATGAAGACTTTTGGGAAACCCTGTAGTTACAGTAATATTACAATAGCTTTACAGTAAGCTACCTCTATACATTATACATTTTCTGCACAGTACAATATCTGCAACTGCCGTAAATATTTTCCAAGAATACCATTCAGGCTGTATCAAACTGTAAAACACATTAAATTAACTGTAAAACACATTAAAAGTATCATACTGGTTTAAACACAGTATAGTATGTTCTTTACATTGCAGATAGATGCATTAAAATTTCAACCATGGAGAATTTTGGTTGAAAAATTAGGCGTTTGTTTTCTCCGAAAGAAAGAGTAAAAATTAGGGGTGTAACGATCTGACAATTTGGATCAGTGCATCGATTTTAACAGGCATTGATTGTAATGAATCGAGTCAACAACTGCAAATTTATTTGAAATAATTATAATTGATTATTATTGAAAAATGACAGACAACTAGTGTGTAAAAAATATATTCATAACAGGCTAGCAAGATGATTCTCATACCTAACATTGTCATTCTTGATGTCATTCTTTACGAGGCTACTAAATTAAATCTCATTGTATGTCATGATCATAGCAGATTCAGTGGTATCGACAAATATTGGATTGTTGCCTTAAGAATCGACACCATAGTATCGTGTGTAGGTTTAAACCCCAAATGATGATCCTAAAGCTGTTGTCAAAAAGGTACAGTTTCAATTTGGAAGATTATCTGCCATAGTGGATTAAAATGTAATACTTCACAAGATATTTGTAGTAAGATGAAAAAAATGGCCTTGATATTGTAGATTCAGGCTAGATTTACAAGTCATTACCCAGCAAGTCATTACCCAGCATGCTCCCCCTGTGCAATCTGCTCCGCATGGATCACGTTACCCAATCCATAACATGCATGCATAAACATTTTATATCAGTGGCCCATAAGGAAATCATAGTCAGGTGTGTTTTGTGCAGGGTTGGACTCTATTGTACTTTTTATTATATATTATTACCTTGTTGATATATAGCAATGTAGTTATGTATTTATTTATATACATACACCCACAAACATATATATATATATATAGTGTGTGTGTGTGTGTGTATATATATATATATATATATATATATATATATATATATATATATATATAAACACACACACACACACACAAACAAACACACACACAAATACTCTGCTTTCATGTATATCAAACAATTGCAAACACAACAAAAAAAAACTTTCTTAAATATAGGTGTGCAACAATTGGCACCCCTATGAATTCTTATGAGAAAAATATAATTGAATATATATTCCCATTGATATTTTACTTTTTCTGTAGTACACAAGCATTGAACATTCCCATAAGCTCCATGGCTCTAATAAAAAGCCAAAATATTATTGTACAAATTTCAATAATGAGGTTTGAATAATTGGATTATGTTCAGAGGCTATCCATTTCATTTATTAGAGTTAAAGGGGTCCCTGGCTACATCCACTGACCTGACATATTGATTGATGTGCACTTTTTCTTACAAGCTATTCTAGTGTATGATGCATTGTAAAGTCAAGTGCTTACATTAAAAAAACGTTCATTTGAAAGCTATAAACTTTGGGATTAGTGTTATTGTGATAAGTGGCATCATGCATTATCTAGTCGAATCTGATTCATTACTAGTCTAGCATTTCAGACCAGTCAGATATTAGTCTCAATATCTCTAATCAGTATTAGATTGAACATCCAATAATGTTCCCTTACTGACATGAGAAGTCAAATGAGCTTTTAAAATGCAAACTCTCTTATTTTGTTTTTGTTTTTGAACCTGCATTTTTTACTTTGAACGATGCAATAATTATGTATAATCTTAATAATAGTTTCAAGATAATAATAATAAATTAGAGTTTACGTGGCCCTGCTACACGGTGTTATAAATGGAATGATTGGACACTTGAAGATAAATGGCACCTGGTCTTCTTCTTGTCCAATTTCAGTGAACCTATGCCCAATGCATCCTCAGATTCATGTTCTTGGTTGATAGGGGTTGAACCCAATGTGGTTTTCTTCTCACCTACTTTAAAGTTTGCCATACTGTGCATTCTGAAATGCTTTTCTACTCACTACAGTTGTAAACGATGCTTATTGGAGTTACTGTAGCCATCCTGTAAACTCGAACCAGTCTCACCATTTTCCTCTGACCACTACTACTGACCCTGCTACTCACAAGATGTTTTTCTTAATGTTTTGTGTTATGAGACTTTAGAGACTGTTGTGTGTGTGAAAATCCCAGGACATCAGCAGTTTCTGAAATACTCAATTAAACCAGCCCATCTGGTACCAACATCCATGCCATAGTCAAAGTTACTGAGATTACATTTTCCCCCTTGTTTTGATGTATAATCTGTGAATATTAACTGAAGCTCTTGAACTGTATCTGCATAATTTTATGCATCATGGCGCTGTCATTCTATACAGTATACTATACACGTCATAAATGATGTACTGTCATCTTAAAGGCAATGACGCATAAAAACTTGTATGTCCACGTTACCACATATGCTGAGATGATTGAGGGTTATTCTCCAGCACTTTGGAGGTCTGGTTCTTTCTTACCATTCCCTCACACTATTAATAGTCAAATGCCCTCTCTTGATAGTTGTTCATCTCTCAGTCAGGCTTCATATTAAGACAGCACTCTTCAGCCCAGCTCTGATATCTGAATACAGCGCTGCCTCTAGCAGGACGTACAGTAAAAATAGTGCATGCAATCTGGCTGGTGTTGAAACTATCTCTTTCTAAGTGTGTATATGAAAGTTCTACACTTCTCTGATAGGGCCCATAGGGCGGCCACTTCAAAGCCAAGCATGCCTAAAAGGGATGGCTAAAATTAGTGAGAGGCCCAATAACCTGCACCCACAGATCAAAAGGAAGCTGAAGCGGCAGGCGTCGGGGTGGCGAGGGCTTGTGATTTAATTTATAACTGAGTGTAATTGTGTGTGTGTGTGTGTGTGTGTGTGGGTGTGTATATGCTGTTGTGCCAATTTTTGGTGTCTTTTGCAAGTTACGAGAGGTGACCTAGAGAAGAGTGTGTGTGTGTGTGTGTGTAAGTGTGTATCCATATACAGTGTTTCCGTAATGGCGTACATGTGATCTGAGTATGTGCGAGCGCGTGTGTAAAGGCATGAGTCTTCAGCTGGTGGATCATTCAAGCGTATTGACAGAGGAGGTCACTTAAATATCAATGACGCATTGCAATGCTGCCTGCTCGCACTGACCACAGGCATGAAGCCCATCAGCGGCCGCAGTGCAGAGAGGTCAAGCGTAACTCAAGCCCACAGAGAGATACAGAGAGAGAGAGAGAGATCACCAAACAAGGCCAGCTAATCAGGAGGGAAATATCCCTTATGCACCATTTGCATTTAAATTTCCCTTTAGCGCACTGTCATAACATTTAGAGAGAACACCAGGGCACTGAGGTGTTCTTAATTGGGTATTGATTGACTATCACTCGGCAACAGGAGAATAATCGCCTGGCAAAATGGCAGAAGGCTGTGAGAGAGAGAGAGAGAAGAGAGAGAGAGAAGTGGAAATACTGATTCACTCTGCATTTATTTACATAGTGTAAAGAATGATGCAACACACAATGCTTGATTAGACTGAAAATCCCTCAGATGATGTTTATTTGCATAAGTCATCATACAGAGGCATATGTGATTCTTGCTCAGATTTGAGTGGTTAGGCGAAGAACTGCTAATGAGAGTGTGTGTTTGTGTGTGTGCATGTATGTGTGTGTGTGTGTGTGTGTGTGTACTGAGAGAGAGTTTAGGCAAGAAAACTGTTGTGCGTTGAAAAGGAGCTATACACAGCACATTGCGACACAGCGCTCTGAGGGAATCAATTATTCCTGCATGTTGGTTTACATTGTCCAGTGAATGTGCCTTTATTACATATTCCACATTGTGTACATTTTAATACAAAACACCAACGCATACCTATTCACACAAACAACGTAAAGAAGATCAGTACATAGGCATACTGTCGCATTGCTAGAAACATCTTCTTTAGAGGGATATAAATGGTTTGGAATGCTTTTTAGTGATCCTCCAGACAAAACGAACATCAAATTTCTTATTTCTCCTGGATTAATTAACATGCGCTCGAGGAGAGAGAATTAATATCTTGTTTTGTGACAAAGAAGTATGAAGTGCAGAGAGGCTTGTGCGCTGTGTACGGCTAGTGCAGTGCTCATGGTAGGACTACAGGAAAAGCAAAAAAAGCCACCCTCTCACAAGCTCTGCTAGAAAACACTTAAGAGACTTGGCTACACCGGCAGCCCACTAAGCCATTCTTCAATGTCATGCCAGACTCATTTTTCAAAATTATAGGCACGTAATTTGAGACGGAGCATTGGGCAACCTTCTATTGTGTTTTTTTGTTTTTATTTTTTCTCAAGGGCCCACACTATTTAACTTTATCTGCCACATGAGCAAAATTAAAACAAATGATGCTAAAGGGCTTGGCTTATTTATGCCTCTGGGTTTTACAGCACAGTAACACACCTGTATTTGTATTTTAGGAACAGACCAGCTAACATTCCATTCTAGGACTCTCGAAAACAAATTTCCGTATTGAAATATACATATTATACAAATTTAAATAATATGTTTGAATGTTTAATATTCCGTGCTCTGTCTTTAGTCTGTAGAAAGATTTGTTTCTTAAACTTCATGAACATAGTTGGTTCAAATGTTTTAATAGGTTTTAGTAAGTTTTACAGTCTGTATATTATAATGTATAGACATTTATTCCTTCATGAAGTTGACAGGTTTTTACAAGACCTTGGGATTGTAAGGTTCTATCTGACTATTCTGTGAATTTAAGCTATTGTGCCGCAAAGTTTTGATCCATAATGGGGTTAAAGTAGATACAATTTTAGATTCGTACTCGGTATTTTGGGTAATTACATTAACAAACAATAAACTTCTTCATTAATATAACATAATTAGGGGTGGAAAGGTACAAATTAACAAAATTAACGTTTATTTTTTAGTTGTATAATTTAGCTAACAAACTCTGCAAAACAGTAGTAAAATAAATGAAAAACTGTTTAACTGAGTTAACAACTGCAAACTTTCAGCAATCTGTTGATCACATTAGTCAGCAGGCTTCATTTTACTCAGCGATGAAATTGGTAGATGTTGATTACTTGTAACTTTGTTACTGCTAATTACACTGTAGTAATGCTAAAGTATACCATTTGTTTATGTTAACTAATGTGTTAAATAATGGTAAGGGAACCGTTACTATATTTTGTTATAAAACCGATGTAATGTATATTCTTTGGCACATGAATTGTATATTTATAACACGAGGGAGGAAAAATGCTAATGATGTAAAACAGGACTAAACACAACAAGAAAATGTTATTGTGAGCAAGTGAATAAAACAAATGAAGCAATACAGTTTAGAATAAAATTTGGTTTGTTTTTACACTTTTACACCATCTTATTTCATAGGTGTGTGTGTGTAAATATATATATATATATATATATATATATATATATATATATATATATATATATATATATATATATATATAAAACACATGACATGTACTTTCCATGTCATCAGGGTTAAGTGTCACAACCTACAGTTTGTCACTGCCAATTAGCAATCTGTGCTCAACCTGTTTCTCTATTCTAGTCTCTCACACTGCCAATGGAGTCACCAACTAGTCGTTAGACATTCCACAGCTTAATTTCAGAGGATTTCTGCTCCAGATGAACATGCTGAAGAGTGTGTGTTCTGTCAGTGCTGCTTCCCCACAGGCTTCACTCGCCACCCTGCATGAGCACACTGGCTTTGATATGTGCTGCTCCCTCAAGGGTGTGTGTGTATGTGTGGGTGTGGGTGTGTGTGAGGGTTTTTGTGTGTGTGTGTGCGCATGTGCATGTGCACATTTGTGTGTGTGTGTGTGTGTGTGTGTGTGTATGAGTGTGTGTGTGGGGTGTGTGTGTGTGGGGTGTGTGTGTGTGAGTGTGCGTGTGGGGTGTGTGTGTGTGTGTGCACGTGTGTGCACTTCATACTGATTTGCTGCAAGCTTATAGTCCTGCTCATAGGCCATCCAGGATTACAATGCCTGTCAGGATTACAGGACAGCAGCCATATTACACAGCCTCACATGTAGGGAGTAGCTGCAGAGCACAGCATGTTCTAGTTTTGAGACAGGGAAAGATATAAGCTTGTGGCCTGTAATATTTTATTCACAGGGTCAGTGGTCAGTGATTAAAGTCTGTTCAGGTTATATCTTCTCCTGACACAGAAAAAAGCTTAATAAATAAACTGAGTGAAATAATAACGCTCCCTGCTGTGTCAACGCTTGAGCTGGGGTCAAATGCAGGAGTCAGTAAATGAGGTGTTCAAAGATAACCTCTTACTCGGACCACCCTGGTGGTGACCCTAATGACCCCACAAGCTATAAGCCTTGTAACACTTCCTGCTCCATTCCTGCTAATGTGTACATCTTCCACTTAGATTATAAGCTGTCATTACCACTGCTAAGCCACAAAAACCTTAAAGGATGATGAGCAACAAGGTTTATGAGCAACATTCATGTAAACATACCCTAACAGTGATTAAATTGGTATTATAAGAGGACAACACAAAGATACTGTCATTAAAATTGTAGTCTTGCCTTTTCGTTTTCATTTCTTTAGAATGTTATTCTCAGTGGCGGAAATGGCCATGGTACACTGAGGGACTCTAGTTGGGGAATTCTTTCTTTCATTTTCTCTATGTAACTATTGACCAAGTTTCTATTCGCCTTAAACATGTCGGCTAACATAACTGCAGATATAATACATAGCAAGCTATGATAGTGAAAAAAAATTAATGAATAAGGTTGTTCAAAATAGATTACACCTGGATCATTTCAGGTCTGTGCACGCAGCTTTATCCATATCAAAGTTTCTGCTATTGCATCTGTTAAAGTAACTGTTTCTGTTAAGAATTTCAGCTCTGTTAATTTACCTGAGGAGGTCTGATCGGTTCTGTGAGGACGTGCGCTGATAGTGAAGTGGTCCCATTGGCTGCAGCCTGTAGGTATTATGGCCAATCATGAAAGTCAACGTCACGCAATGACACACAGAATATCCCCACTACACTTATGAGCGAAGCTTGTGCATAGACTTTGTGTGTGTGTGTGTGTGTGTGTGTGTGTGTGTGTGTGTGTGTGTCTGTGTGTGTGTGTTTTGGGGGTATGGGCTTCTCTTTTTTGGTCACACAAATACAACAGTTGCTAGTTTTTTTCCTGAGCTGTGCTATCTGCCGCCACTATCCTTCTTGTATTCTGTTGCTAATTTTAGGCTGGATGTCATTTAGAGTTGCTTAGTCAGATGGTCACAAGTGCACATGCGAACAGATGCTGGGAGCTGAGGCGTTACAGAATTTTGCATTTATGCACCAAGGTTTGGAGATTGGACATCACTGTTGACGTTTCAGAGGGAAAAATGCAGGAATTTAGGTTTTACTTCACATCCATCTCCCACTCCCTTCATACAACTCCTATTATATTATAAATTTACCATGATTTACTAGCCCAAAACTGTTAATGACAATACATTTGTATTATAGTAGTTTTTTTTTTTTTTTTTTTTTTTTTTTTTACATTTTATTGCTGATATTAAAGCTCATTCTTAGGCAGTCAGCAAGGGGCCCTGCATGAAAAATTACTAATTCCAAGTAGATTCTAATGAGAAACCAGCCTGGGAATTGAGCAGAATTAAACCCAAATTGCAGAGGTTTTAGATGGCATCCACCAGATGTGCACCATAATAATTCCTAGCAAGAAGTCGCAGGTGCCCCGTGTAACACTGCACAGTGTGGCAAATGTGGTATTTCAGTTGTACCCTGGCTGTTTTCACACTCCTATTTAATTAGCTAATAAGCATTAGCCAAGATGTAATTGTGCACCATCAGTGTATGAAGTAATAGCAGTAACCACATTAATGTTAATCCTTGTCAGGCTGAAGACATAATAAGGAAAGAAAATCCAAGCTACTTATGTCAGTGCACGCTTTTACCACTCTTTCAGCATATCCCTCTGATTAGCTGCTCTTGGCTTCTTCTTGTCATAAATCTTGGTTTTTATCTTCATCAGAATTTTCTCATGCATTACCTACAAAGATCTTTTCAGAGTATTTTTGGTGAAGGCGCAACTTCTTTTAAGCACCTCTGAGCATCCATGGCTCTGCACATGCCAGTCATTGTACCTTGATTTAGTTTGTAAAAAAGCCAAGGGAAGGAAAAAAAAATCAATTTCTGACATCAGCCGAGTCATTTCCAATGAACACTGGCCAATTTTGATCTGTAGCCGATTGATTAGAACATCTAGCATGTAATGGATGAAGCTCTGCCGACTGATTGCAAGAGCAGAAATCTTTGATTCAAATTTTAGTCTGTTGATCCTAGCTTGCAAAATGCCACACAATTAAATTTAATAAGATGGAGGCAATTAAGGTGATTAGTGAGATTAAGAGGGCAGCCCTCTATGCACATCGGTAATTAGTGAAACTCGAACACTGAACTGAAACCTTTATCTCTGCATTCATTCCTTCTCCTGTCATTTGGAGACATATTAATGTTGTTGGCCTGAACTGTGCTGCATGAATTCATCTTTGAATTTGCATTGTTTCATTAAAGCAGAAAATATATTAACTGATATTGAGTCACCAAAAGGGGGCACGGTAGCTAAGTGGTTAGCACGTTTGACTCACACTTGTTGTTGGGGGTTCGAATCCCGATTCCGCCCTGTGTGTGCAGAATTTGCATGTTCTCTCCGAGCTTTAGGGTTTCCTCTGGGTTCTCTAGTTTCCTCCCCCAGTCCAAAGAGATGAGTTGTAGGCTGATTGGCATTTCTAAATTGGCCGTGGTGTGAGAATGTATGTGCGATTGTGCCCTATGATGGGTTGGCACCCCGCCCAGGGTGTCCCCCGTCTTGTGCAACGAGTTCCCTCGGATACTGTTATGGAAAATGGATGGAAGGATCCACCACAGGAAAACTCTGGACGATGCCTCAGGTGTTGTGAAAGATTTGAGTTTCACAACTTTTCTGCATGCTGGGAACATCTTTACTGTTCCAAATGGTGGGATCTCCTATTTACTGAAGGGTTTCATAAGGGTGCATATTAGCTTCCTTACAGGTCCTTCTGGCATTGTTATTGAGGAGCAATCACATCAATTTGGTTTGTTAAGAGCAAAAAGCAGCAAGGCAGATAAGAGAAAATATCTTCAGATAAACTACAGCGTAATTTGTTATTAATATAACATGTCATTGTAGAGTGTTAAAGTTACAACTTATGCAAAACAATCCCAGTAAAGTAATAGAGAAAGCTCAGTATGATAAATGACTTAATTAAGGTCTGTAGCTTATCTACCCATGATTTTATGTGGAGCTGCTTCCTGCAGATTTTGCCACAGTACACATGATTTAAATTTGTCACTGTGATCGTGTATAAGTTCTATTTTGGTGAAGGGATTGATTCTGGGGGAGGCAGGAAGATCTTCACGTGGAAAATGAAGTTTACATTTTCACTAGTCATCGCATTGCAACCAATTAATTCTAATTATTTCCTGCCCAGAGTTCACAGAAACAATCTACACATGTGTTTGAGTAAGTAATGACAGTGTGGGCTGTATTCAGAGTTAACATACAGTACGATTTCATAAGACATGTTAATATTTACTCAGGGAAAGCTCTATGTGTTCAGAGTCGGATTACGGAGGTGCTCACGCTCATTTTCTAGACGGCCCATTCAGATGATTAAAATGATGCGTGTGCAGTGCAGAAGTATGTGGTTGCCATATTGTTCTTGAGTAGAAATGTCTGAGAAGGGATTTTCACAACAACATCTGGACCACTGCCTTTAAAGACAACACCTGCTTTTCTATTGGGGAAAGAAAATACATATTGAAAAAGCAGATTGTTTTAGGGTTTTTTTTTACGATCAACTTCAATATGGTGTAAAAAAGACACAATAAGAATAAGCAAAAAGCAAGACTAATACAGTGATCAGATTGATGAGAAGATTAGTTCATACAGGATTTTGCTGAGTTTATTTTTGTGATTGTTGCAGCAAAAAAATGCTGTGACTTTTTCAAAATCTGCATTGCTGTTTGCAGTTTTTTGTGCTTTTTTGCACTTAAATAGGCAAAATATGCTTTGGCTGAATATGCATTGTGATGATGTCACTTGGCATATTGTGATGTGTCTCGGCCCAAATCTGCTGTAATTTTGAAAAATTACAAGCTCCTCCGAATATTGCGGAGTTTCCTTGATTTTGCATTCATTTCTGCGATCGCAAAATCCTGAAGGGACTGGAAGATGTCACGTCGCGGCAAACTCATGACTACAGTTCCCAGAGTGCAGCGCCAACTACAAACATGGCCGGCGAGAACTTCACTTCCCGGTCTGGATTGTTCGCTTAAACGCCTGACCTACTACTGTATTTCATGTTCGTCTTCCACCTGACCCTTGCACTCTAGTCCCCATCGCCCGCACGCAAGCATTCAACTGAAAAATAAAATCAAGGAGTCTAGCATATTGGCAATATATTGTTGCATGAATGGTCCTAATTGAAATTTATTATGTTAATTGCTGCAGTTTTGCACATTGAATTAGACATACAGCTGCAGAAAGTTTGAGTGTTGCACTTAGTGACTTTACCGTCGACTTTACAGACGATGAAAATATTTTTTTGATTTTTTATATTGTGTGTTATCAATTAATTGTGCATACAATTTAAAGTGACTGTGTGATGATAATAAATAGATGCAGTGAAATCATAACAGTCTATGATTGGGATTGTAGGCTATTTTATTAAGTTTTTTCCTTTTTTTTAAATTATTTTTCGAACTATTAAACTAATGTTAATACTGCTGAACACAAGAGATAACATTCTGGAATGTGATGTAGTCTTGAGGTCTGTCCCAAATAAGTTGGAACAGTATGGAAAATGCTAATAAAAATGAAGAGGTGTGATTTGTAAACATACTTGGACTTAGATTTATAGAAATACTTATAATGAAAATCTATTTGACATTTTACCTAATCATCTGCATAGTTGTCTTGAAGGGAAACATTTATTTTGAAATTGATACATGTAACATGTTCCAAAAAAGTTGCGATGTGAAATAAGAAGGTGATGTGAGACAGGTGAGGCAATCGTCTAAAAAAGGTTTAGTTCTTCAAGAGCAAGGATGGGTTGAGGCTCTCCAATCTGCCAACAGATGCGTTAGCGCATGATCCAACACTTTGAGAACAACATTCCCCAAAGACAAATTGGTAGGATTTTGGGCATTTCACCTTCTACACTGCACAATATAATTAAAAGATTCAAGGAATCTGGTCAAATCTCTGTGTGTAAAGGGCAAGGGTGAAAACCACTTCTGAATGCGCGTGATCTCTGATCCCTCAGACGTCAATGTCTTAAAAGCCGTCGTGAGTCTGTAATGGATATCCTGAAATGGGCTCGGGAATACTTTGGTAAACCTTTTGTCAGTCAACACTATTCATCGCTGCATCCACATATGCAAGTTAAGGCTTTATTATGCAAAGCAGAAACCGCACATCAACACTGTCCAGAAGCACCGCCGACTTCTCTGGGCTCGGTCTCATCTGAGATGAACAGTAATACAGTTTAATCGTGTTTTGTGGTCGGACAAGTCAAAATTTCAAGTAGATTTTGGACAAAAGCGCCGTCGTGTTCTCTGGCTTAAAGAGGAAAAGGACCATCCAAGCTGTTATCAGCGTCAGATCCAAAAGCCAGCACCTGTCATGGTATGGGGACATGGTACCCATGGCATGGATAACTTGCACATCTGTGAGAGCATCATTAATTCAGAAAGATATATGCACATTTTGGAGGAACATATGCTGCCATCCATAGCAGGACAATGCCAGACCACATTCTGCCTGGATTGCAAACTCATGGTTGCGTAAGCAGAGAGTGCAGGTGTTAGCATAGCCTGCTTGCAGTCATACAGTTGCACCGCTAACGAAATGCATAATGGATGAATGGGAGGAAATTCCACTTGTTAAACTTAACTAGTGCGCAAATGCTTAATAAGTGATATTAAAAGAAAAGGTGATGTTACACAGTGGTAACCAGTCGACTGTCCCAATTTTTTTGTGTGTTGAGTGTGTTGCAGTCATCAGATTTGAAATGAGTGTATATTTAAAAAAAAATAATTAAATTCATGAATAAAGTAAAACATCAAATAATGTGTTAATAATGTGTTTTCAATACAGTACAGGGTAAAATTAATTTTCTAAATTACTTTTTTTTTTTTTTTTTTCATTTTCCATACTGTCCCAACCTTTTCGGAATTGGGGTTGAACACCCCCAAGCCCTTGATCTCTCAAGCACCTTAGGTTCACACCTCAGCATGATCACCAGTGTGACCTGGTGATGAAAGATGTATTGCCAGGTGATATTTGGGACAGGGCCTGAAATCGATTGTCAAGGTTACAGCTTTTTCACCTCCTAAATCTGAGGCTTTGGAATGATTCTGAGCTGTAGTGCATTGTTTGGCTTTGTTATGTGTCTTCCTGTTTATACTCCTCATTCTACATTCTGTAGTCCTACACACTGTGTTTGTGAGTTTACTCTCATGTCACTGGTGTTATAGACAAACTTAAGGTAGAGAGAGAGAGGAAATACACAGAAAGGCACTGTTTCTGCTCAGTAAAGATAACGTATTAGGCGAGATGAAATGAGATAGAAATGCAAAGCGAGAGCATGCAGGTTTCTGAGCAGGCAGTCCTGGTGTATGATTTTTGTTTGAATTGAAGAATTTTTTTTTTCATTTTGCCTTCTATGATCACTAGAGACTAGAACATTGAGCGAACATTAACTTCAGAAACAGTCTGTTTATTTTGCTTTCACTTTCATTCAGCACACACAGCGATGTATCCAAGCTGACTGGGAATTCAACACAAGAGACTTTGAGATGTATTTTGCAGCATTTTTTTTTTCCGTATACAGTTAAAATCTACAGCTCTATTCTTTTAAATCTTAAAGTTTCCTAACGTTCTTACTGGTTTGTATTGTGGTTCATATCCAGAATTACCTCATAGCTGAGAGCAGATCCGTAGAGCCCAAGCAGCTGGTGTGGGCAATGGTGTAAGCCAGAAAGTAGTACAGTCTGTCAGGCTTTATGGTTTTAACATAAAGATTAGAGCAGCGTGGGGATTATACGATATGATGGATCTTGTAAAAGAGGTAGCCAGAGGCCATGCTGGGAAAGTAAAGGAAATGGATGAAGTGGTTGATTAGAACTGGAGAGGAGCTGAATGAAGAACAATGGAGACAGGTCCCAATAATAAAAAGAGTGCCAAAGTTTAGAGAACAAAGGGGGGAGTTACAGCGTGAGGTATGCTAGTCTGAGATTGCTTTTTACCTAACACTGATCTGAGAGGAAAAGAGGATTAACTGTGTGACATTAAAGTCGCTGAGGAGCATTTCTACTTTAGAGATTTATTGGTGGAAAGAGGTGGAAGGTTTGCTTTATAGTTCAGTGTTAGAGGGTAATTGACAATATTCCATTACGTCTTACATTTAGAGGCAATATTGATGTGATGTTCCAATCTTCTTTCTGCTCTTAAAGATCTTGAGTCTCTGAATGTAGATACATTCCTATTGAAAAGAATGTTTAGGCAGCTATTACTTTTTTGTCAGTATCTGAGCCAGGCCACTGCCTCATGGAAGCAGAGATCAATAAGAGGCACAGATTGACAATAAGTCAACGTTGTCTGAAGTGGGCAGAGCAGCAGTTTGAAAAGATGTTGTCGGCTGGCTTCATGTTGCTCAGAGAAAGCACACAAACTACCAGGAACTGGATTTGGTTTCAGGAATCTTTTGGGAGTAGAATAGTTCTCATTTTCACCACTATTCATTGTCAAGTTTTTAAACAACTGTCTTCAGACAGTTGTTCTCTTTAGAAATCACGTCTGGCAAGTCGTTTTTGGTTTCACTTAACATTGAGTTAGTGTTCATAAGACTACACGATACATTTCATCTGAGATAAGTCATAAATGATAATAATAACATTTACATTACAATGATATAAGTTGATATTACCTGAGATTTACAGAATAGAATCTAAATGCATCAGGATAAATTGCAATTCGCTTTTTAATTTACTCTCTATAGGATATCATAAAAGCACATGGAAGTGCTACGACACTGTAATAACAGACTCGTGTGTATTTTTTTGTGACTCTACTTTAGAGTGAGCTTTGGTTGGTGTTAATCACTGTTCATACCCTCTCAACTTCTCTCCCTCAGTTTACAAAGCTGTCAAGTCAAGTGTCAAGTGGCTTTATTGTTATTTCAAAAATATACAACTGGTACAGTACAGTGAGATGAAACAATGTTCCTAAAAAAGGCTAAGCAAGCAAACAAGCCCTTCCTTGTTTAACCTCTGTGGCTTTAACCTGTGAGTTCAATGAATTTATGTCTGTCCTTTCTTTTCATTGTTCACCATATGGTCAAATATGTGCTGTCTGCCTCTGTACTGATGAACAGCGTTGTATTTATCTAAATAATTTTTGCGTTAATCTCCACATTGCACATTCAGTGCACAGCACCAAGCTTCACTTCTCTTAAAATGTATCTAGTGTCGCCCAGCAGTGTATTCATCAAAATGTAAAGCATTGCACCTCGTAGACAAATTACAACTCAGCCACAATGTCCTTCGGTAATTCACCTGTGCAATGGCCTTGACATCTATACAATACTCCCAAAGTTCAAAAATTTGTGTTTAATTTGGGCAGGAGTTTATGTGTGTGTGTGTGTGTGTGTGTGTGTGTGTTTTATTAAAATGTGAGTGTATTTAATTATGATTCTATAAGGGTTTATCCTAATAAATGTCTCTTAAATGCCGTTGGAGTTTAAGGAGAGTGTTTAAGTTTTACAAGCAGTTGGAAGATGGCCTTTGGTTGTCCACCAAGTAGAATGTTCTTTTTCTCATCCCTGTGTCCACATGGGCTTCATCCGGGTTCTCTGTTTTTTTCTTCCTTCCTCCCAAAAACATGCTGGTATGTATGAATAAATGTGTGATTGTGCTTGTGCATGGTGGCGTGAGATGGACAGGTGTCCCATCCTGAAGGCACCTTACACCTGGGATAGGCTCCAGATCGACCACAACCCTGACTAGGATAAAACGTAAAACTGAAGAGGAATGAATACATGTATCCATCTATAATTACCTTATAAGTAATATCAAACAATTGCAAATAAAACACAGGTTTATATAAAAAAACTTTGTTAAATACAGGTGTGCAACAATTATTGGCACCCCTTTAGTCAATACTTTGCCAAGATAACAGCTCTAAGTCTTCTCCTATAATTCCTGATGAGGTTGGAGAATACATAGCAAGGGTTCTGATACCATTCCTACATACAGAATCTCTCCAGATCCTTCAAATTTTGAGTTTCACACTGGTGGACTCTACTCTTCAGTTCACCCCACAGGTTTTTAAGTCAAGGAACTTGGATGGCCATGGCAGGACCTTGATGTTG
Source organism: Ameiurus melas (assembly GCA_012411365.1). Lineage (NCBI taxonomy): Eukaryota > Metazoa > Chordata > Actinopteri > Siluriformes > Ictaluridae > Ameiurus > Ameiurus melas. The sequence goes on along the minus strand of CM022754.1, from coordinate 33,356,383 downwards.
TGGTCAGTAAACTATTTTTGTGTTGATTTTGATATATTTTTTGGATCATTGTCCTGCTGTAAGATCCAACCATGACCCATTTTAAACCAAACAACTTGTGATTTTGTATTGTAGTTTTGGAGACTTTCTGACCGTAAGACAAAACTAAGTTCTGCAATTCTCCAGCTGTGATCCTTGGAGATTTTTGGCCACTCAAACCAGCCTCTTTACAGTGCATTGAGACAATATAGACACATGTCCTCTTCCTGGTTGATTCATAATAATTCCAGTTGACTGGAGTTAATTATTGCCCCGATGGTGGAAATGGGCATTTTCAATGCTTGTGCTATATTCTTATTGCCACTTCCCATTTTGTGAAGCTCAACAACCTTTAACCGCGCATCACAGCTATATTCCTTGGTCTTAGCCATTGTTATAAATGAGTAAGGGAATTTTGCCTATATGTTACCTCATATTTATACCCCTGTGAAACAGGAAGTCATGGATGAACAATTTCCTGTTCCTAGTCATCCAGGTGTACTAGGGGAGCCAATAATTTTTGCAAACTAATTATTTAACAAATATATACATTTGTTGATAAACCTGTGTTGTGTTTGCAATTGTTTGATATCCATGAGAGCAAAGTATTTTTATGATTTCTTTTAAACAAAATATCAAAAGTTTAAACAATAAAGACAAATTTTCATAGTTTTCTTTGCTCATATTCATCAAGGGTGCCAATATTAGTGGAGCGCACTGTATTATGTAATCAGCATATTGGCTAGAAATGTAAATCGTCTCTCTTAATACTTGCTCACTGTAATAGTTAGCTTCAATCTACTTCTTCATATAAGGCTTGAGAAGGCTATATATTACACAGTTGAGAACAAATGATATCTTAGAGATTTCAGTGTATGTTCTGGATAATTCAGTCCTGTGTTTTTTGATTTTCATAGCAGTATTTCTATGGGCTTAGAGAACTGAATAATAAATAGGCCACCATGGGCTTTAGGAGGGCAAGAGTGGCTCAGGGTGTTAGACCACATCCCAGCATGCAGCAGATCTTGGGAATTACATCAGCATTGCTAGCACAGCACCACTTCATTTATTTATCTAGCACACATAAAGCAACTTTTCACGATTTGAGACAAAATTAAATAACAGTTGCAGAGTTGTTCTATAATGTTTTGTTTGGTGTGTAATCAAGTATAAAACAACTGTAATGAACAAATAAAAAATATTACACTAAAATATAGCTTGGTAACATCTCACAAGTTCACAGACCACTTTATTTATTTACAGACCACATCAAACATCACAATTGGGGGAAAAAATGTGATTTTGATGACCGTGGCATTGTGGTTGGTGCCAGACAGCCTGGTTTGAGTATTTCCAAAACTGTTGATCTAATGGGATAAAGTTTACACAGATTGCAAGATGACTTTTTTTTTTTTTTTTTACAAAGGTGCTGCCATACAACACGACAGCATAACACTTGACTAAGACTAGTGATTAAGAGGTTTACTGCAGAGCACTTAAGTGCACCCTTTATCTTGTGTAAATGTGGGTATTTAACTTAAATGTTTAAAATGTTTTATGCCAGTGGACTTCGAGTAATTCAGTCAGGTCACTTGTGGCCAACTAAGTTGACAGTAATGAATGAAAGTGCTTAGACAACACCCTACAGCCAGCACAGTGAGCTCAAGCTGCTGGAAGAAAAACTCTCGACCTTGCTGTCGACAGACGCAGTGAACCCCATTACGCCAAAACACTCGGCCGAGAAATGGTCCTCAAAAAAAAGACGTTGACTTATTTTATTAATTCTCATTTAGCTGGTCTATGCTGCTAACAGTTTTTCATTAAGTGGTCCTGCCAGAGAATTAACTGTTTTTTCTGGCACAGAACACAGTCACTGAGGTGGTCTTTTATCCAATGATTTAAATGTGATTGACAGATTTAAATGAGTGCTTGGCTCGTATTATAGTGCACATTATTAGCAGATTTATTTAGCTAATAATTTATTATTATTTTTATTTATTTTAAGTTCAGTTATATGGCGAATGATAAGCTTGTTGTGTTTGTAGCATTCAGTTAATCACATGACCTTTTTAACTTTTTAACTGTATAGCAAATAAAATTTAATTTTTCAATTCTTGTGTTGATACCAGTTTTTTCAATTATTATTGTGTTGATACCAGTAGTCACCACAACCTTCATTAAAATCCATATATTTCTTTTTTGCTGTGTTATCTGTTTGCATAGATACACACTATATGGCCAGAAGTATGTGGACATCTGACCATCACACCCGTATGAGAACTTCCCCAAACTGTTGCCATGAATTTGGAAGTAAACAGTTCTATAGGATGTCTTTGTATGCTGTAGCATTACATTTTCCCTTCACTGGAACTAAGAAGCCCAAACCTGTTCCAGCAAGACAATATCCCTGTACCCAAAGCGAGCTCTATGAAGACATGGTTTGCCAAGGTTGGAGTGAAAGAATTTGAGTGGCCTGCACAGAGCCGTGACCTCAATCCAACTGAACACTTTTGGGATGAACTGGAACGCCGACTGCACCCAACACCTCCTCGCCCGACATCAGTGTCTGACCTTATACTCTTGTGATGGAATGAACAGAAATCCCAACAGCTATGCTCTAAAATCTAGTGGAAAGCCTTCTCAGAAGAGTGGAGGTTATTATAATAGCAAAGGGAGATTAAATCTGGAATGGTATGTTCAAAAGGCACATAGCGGTGTGATGATCAGGTGTCCACATACTCTTATACAATTGGCCTTATAGTATATTCCTCTGTTTACTTTGCATTTGAGTAAACCAATGCATCCATTTCTACAGTCTCATTTTACTCTATTTAATTTGTATTGACCGTAACTGAATGAAAGAACCGAGTTCTCAGAAGTCCAATCCATCTAGTCGAAGACAAACACTCTCTTGCCCCTCTTCCCACAGTGCATCAGCACAGATAGGTCGTTCATTTCAAGCTGTACTATGTACCCTGCAGTGGAACATTTCATTATTTAAAGATTTAATTGATCTCTTTAAGTGATGACAGATATAGTCTGTCATTGCTGCATCATGCTGTAATTGCTTTGTAATTTTAATAAGATTATTCTAAATGCACTGATTACCAACAGCGTGAGCAACATTTTATTGCATGCTGATCTGCGAGACTTGTATTTCCTCTGAAAAAATTTTTATCTGAAAAAATCATTACGCTTGATAATATCTTGAATAAGTCGCATTATAATCTCATTCCCAGGTTTTCCTCAGGTGGTACCTTAGATCGAGGGAGATAGGCTGCATCTTGCACAGAATTAAGCCGAAGCCTCAGTAATGTGAAGTAAGGCTCTGGTTATGACCTCCATGCGTAGTATTAGAGGTGATGACTTAAAAGCTAGAACACACACTCACAAAAGCACACACACACACATACACATACACACACACGCACACAGACACAGAATGAGCATGAGATAGGTAAGAAGACCAATGTTTTCAGTTCAGCCTGTGCACAATATTATCTGTTCAGGAGAAAAAGAGACAAAAAAAGGCATTACTTTAAAGGAGAAATTGATTTTTTTTTCTTCTTTGCTTTTCTTAGGAGAAGAGGTTGAGTGAATCCTGAAGACGGAGTGAGAATAGGAGCTCAATCTTTGGTCGGAAGCCCATTAACGTGAACAGAAGGTAAATCGGAATTTTAGTTGGTGGGAAGCACAATTTTCCCATCACTAATGGGCAGATAAGTAGAATTTCAGCCTTGTTTAGACTTTTTTTTTTTTTGTAAAGCAGAATCAGGTTCAGCTTTTTCTCTGCAGACCCGAAGTTAGTTGGTTGTTGTTTTTTGTTCCCTCTTCACTAACTCACTCCATCCTGCTGTGCAAAGTAGTGAACTCAGGCAAACTGATGAGGTGAGCAGGAGATGGATGAATCTGCCTGCATTTGATGGCTTTCATTTTCTGCCACTGCAGCGAAACGTTCTGATCTTTCATCACTCTCTCATCGCTTCTTCTCCACATGCCACTCCATTGCTCTCTCCATTTTCAAAGTCGTCACGAAAAAAAACCCCCTACAAAACACTCAATTGGAACTGAAGCACAACCTGCCTGGGGTCACATTAGTCTGTTAAGTTTGTTGTTTTTTTGCGAGGGTGAATGCAGATGTTTCATTACTGTCTGTGCTGTTTTACGACACTTCCCTCCTTAATGGCGAGCAGCCAGGAGGTGGCTCCACTCCATACTTGCGTATTCCCTTGCTGTTCTTTTGAAGTGTTGTTCAAGGTGATTGAGCGTCTTGAGCCTATTCTCTTTCCTGCTAGAAATGCATTCAGTTTTTATTACATAAATCCTTAAGCCGAGCACCGTGAGACAGAAGATGCTGCATGTTAATTCTGCCGCTTTTGTCTGATGGGTCTTGGCTCGCCGGGGGAAAGCATAGATGCTAAATAAATGATGCGCCTCAGGCCGGCTGCATGATCTTTTGGGAGACTGTGTGTGCTGATATAAGATGGAGGTTTCTAAAAGGCTCAGCGAGCTCTTCCCCTGGCCTCATTCAGCTACTGCTGCTCACAGCATGTTTTCTGCATTTCAAGGAGCTCAATGATGTTCTTCCATTTCCTCTGATGCCTGTAATGTTGAGAGGCCAACATGAGTGGGCTGAAGAGAGTTCAGCTGTCCGTGAATAAAATAAAATTATACAATCCTCTCGAGTTATTGGCACCCATTCAAGAAAAGGAGGAACAAATAATATCCTCATGCAAATTCTTCCTGGCAAAGGTTTATACTTTTGAAACGCTAAAATTATGGCCAAGATTAACTGATCTTTAACCTAGATTTAACCACATTTTTAACCTAAAATTTGCTTTTGTAGATTTCATATCCATTGCTAGACATTTTCGCGTCAAAATCAATCTCTTTTGTGTTGAACATTTAGCTATAATTCTTTTAGTGATTACCTGTATATATCGGCATTGATAAAACCACATCATTTTTTTCATTTTATTTGGTTAAACTATAGTTATACAGCAGTTTACAGAAACCCTCAAAGTGAGGTCAATTTTAAAAAGTTGCATTTTCTCACCCCTGTTAAAAAAACCCTGAAATGTGCTGCATGCACGCTATATTTACCTAGGTACCCCATTAATAAATTCAAACTGAGACCATTATAAATTGACCCTAAAAGTGGAACTGTGAACAAACTTGAGCCTTACAATTGGACTTTAATTATAAGTCTAAGGAACACTAATGTGCAAAATGTTTATGTATGTACATTACATGTATGTATATTATACATGTACCTTGTAATGTGGTCTAGAGATCAGTTTTGGAAGCAAGGAGCTAGGGCCATGCTGAGCCAAGATATTGAGGTTTCTGTAAACAACTATACAGCCAAAATTTGTTGTGTGCCATGACACAAAGATATCCGTTGTAGTTAAACCAAGTAAAATATATTTTTAAAAAGCCAGTACATAAAAAATTTGGAAAAGTTGAGCAACCTGCATTGTTCCATGTGAGATGAGGGACCCTAACAGTCATTTTTAAAGAAAGGACTATTTTGTAAAAGAGAGAGTTTAGGGATTATCATGTCAATTAAATTTCATTGAATTCCTACTAATTAAAAATTATCTTCAAACTCACATGCATATTTTTGTAAATGGCAATAACATGTCATTTCAATAAGTCACTGTCCAGCTGATTTACATTTTGTTACTTTCACAAAACTGGTAAAGCTCACAGAAAGCTGAAAATGACAAAATCAGTATTTACAGTAAAAGAGCAGCTTATAAGTGTGGTACGTGCTAACTCTTCTACTAATGCAGCTCAATCATCACTTTTATTTGTCATAATTGAGTGGCTAATTATATTTCTCTTGATTATGGGGTTAAGGATTTACTGATAAATTCTTTTATATCCAGCTTGATAAAGAGGACCATTATGTCTAATATTGTTTAATACAATGTTTTCTTTTTCCTGCCAATTATTCTGGACATGACTATAGCTTCACAGGGCGATTATGCTTGAGTGACCACACAAATCCATGCTGTTTTGGTTTCAAAAGCTACAGTAGTAAGTATTTATAATACTGAGCTAAATACCACTTTTATTGTTCTATCCCCATAAATGAGGCTTGTACAATGAGGATCGTCAATCCACTCAATACAATTTTCTCCAAAGAGAGCAAAGCAGCTGTTAGTGTGTTGCTCTGGATAAGTCCACTTGGTAGTAGAATATGAAGGCAGTTGCTGAAGTAGCCCTTGATTGAATGCGGTGGAGGTGGGGTAAAGGATCGTTGACTGATGGAAGGAGATGTGCTTTTTGGCAGGCGAGGAGGGCATGTTAAGGAGAGAAAGGTTGATGGGAGCTGAAAAGGTCCGGTGGAGTGGAGTAGATATCCAATCACTGCAAGCTGTCATTTTTCAGTCTGCCAAGAATGAGTGAAGTGGGCCCTTCTTTTCATCACTTCTTTCCATTTACCTTGTGTGAACTGCTACAGCTCATTGATCGCTCTCTCGCCCTTTCTCTTTCTCTCTCTCTCTCTTCTTTCTCTCTAAGTACAGAATAGTTGCCTGTGCTTTTTGTTATCTTTATGACATTGAAATGTGTGTTTTGGATGTTTTTGTCCTGCACTCCTGGCATTGAGCAAAAAGGATGCAGTGTCAGATGTGACTGGACTATCTTATTATATAGTTCCTTTTGAAACAGGAAGTCAGGGTAATGCCATGTTGAAATGCTTGATTGATTTACACAATAGCCATTAGCATTCGAGATACACCACACTATCACCGAGTCTAAACAAACTTCAATTAGCTTAGTGAAGTACCTAAATAGGGAGGACAGCAGAGAGGTTAATGAGAACCCTCAATTGTTACCATTAGGGGTATCATCTACAAGCATCTAATGCATCTGCATGGTTGATAAAATGATCTACAGTGCATCCGGAAAGTATTCACAGCCCTTCACTTTTCCCACATTTTGTTACGTTACAGCCTTATTCCAAAATGGAATTCTAATTCTAAATAATAAATTCATTATTTTCTTCAAAATTTTACAAACAGTACCCCATAATGACAACGTGAAAGAAGTTTGTTTGAAATCTTTGCAAATTTATTAAAAATAAAAACCAAAAAATAGCACATGTACATACCGTATTTTCTGCACTATAAGGCGCACCTTCATTGAATGACCTATTTTAAAACTTTGTTTTACACCTGATTATAAGGCGCATACAATAGACGCTACAGTAGAGGCCGGGGGTTACGTTATGCATCAATTAGATGGAGCTGCGCTAAAGGGAATGTCAACAAAACAGTCGGATAGGTCAGTTCAACTTTATTATTAGATTACAACCCAGCGTAGTTTAAGGTAAAACATGTAGTGCAATGTTAATATACCCCACATTGTGTGGGGGGGGGACTTTTCCTCGATTCAATAATAATAATAGTCACAATATAGTAACACTCGAAATAGTGCAAAGCGATAACAATATATCAATAACTCAACGTTGCTCAAACGTGAAAATCACACAACACACAAAATAAACACGTAAAGCTCACTTTACTAAGTTATTCCTCATCCACGAATCCCTGGAATTCTTCTTCTTCGGTGTCCGAATTAAACAGTTGGGCAAATACGGGATCCAACATGCCCGGCTCTGTCTCTTCGAAGTGGATGGAGAGATTACGTCTTTTCATAAACCGAAAGCACCAAGAAGGACCGCCTTTAAAGTCATTAATGCCAAGTTTCGCTGCTAGCGGTTGCATTAACAATAGTGATTGTACTACCACTTATACCTGCCGCTCTCTGTTCAACAACCCACTGTTCGAGTTTGTCCTCCAAATGTAGCCATCTCGCTTTATTCCCTCAGAAACTCTGTTTAGTCTTCTTTACTTGGCGTAGGTCATCTTGTTGCTTCCTCCACTTTCGCACCATTGATTCGTTAATGTTAAATTCTCTTGCTGCTGCTCTATTCCCGAGTTCTTCTGCGTGACTGATCGCCTTGAGTTTAAACTCTGCGTCATATGCGTGTCTCTTAATAGGAGCCATTTTGGGGTCTTTACATAAAAAATAAATGGAAATGAAATATATATACCGGTATATATCCAGCATGCACCGCGCGTGTGTGGTGAAATGGGTTTCCCCATGAGTCATCTTGAGGGGGGCGTGTCCTGGAGTAGTATTTAAGGAAGTGGTTTTCGACTGACTGGTACGTCGTTCAGTCAGTGAAAGGACTTCCTGGTTAGTGACGTGGGATACCGGTAGCTTTGGTGTGCGTGTACGTAAAACCGCTGGCTCAACAGGTAAGCACTGCTTGTTTTCCTATTTGCTTAAATGACTCTTTTTGAGGTAGAATCTTAGCTGTTTGTTCGGTTGTGGGTTTATAATAATTAATGTGTTTTGTTGGAATAAATATCGTTGATGTAACGCATGTCTCCGGCTCCTTGAGTTTACGAACCTGTGTGCTCGAATTACCCTTAGGGGTTAATCTAGTTTAGTTCCTTGTCCTGGGGGCCGGCCTCCCGTCCCCTAGGTGGCGTAGTTGATGCAAGAAATCCTCAGATGCACCTTGTCCCTGCCACACGTGGAAGAAAATGAAGTCGGCGGCTGCTTACCGTAGTTGCGAGACCTGTTGTGGCTCAATATTGGTCCATATATAAGGCGCACCGGATTATAAGGCGCACTGTCGGCTTTTGAGATAATTTGAGTTTTTTAGGTGCGCTTTATAGTGCGGAAAATACGGTAAGTATTCACAGCCTTTGCCATGACACTCAAAATTGAGTGTCACCACACATTGTCATTATGGAGTATTGTTTGTAGAATTTTGAGGAAAATAATGAATTTAATCCATTTTGGAATAAGGCTGTAACATAACAAACTGTGGGAAAAGTGAAGCGCTGTGAATGCTTTTTGGATACACTGTATTTCTTACTGATGGAGTCCCCAATGGTGTGTAAAGAGTCAACTTCACGGTTCAGTCTGAGGTAGCAGGACATTCTGCCATTGAAAAACACACTCCTCCTGAAAGTGCCCATCATATAACCATTAACTTCCACACATTCCCAAGGGACTTAGCCACAGCGACATCTGATGGGTTTTGTAACAGGGGTTTTCAATCTTATAAATTCTGCATGGTCCTAGGGTGAGCTCTCACTACTTCAATATCTTGGCTACTTATTGGTGAAAAGGGCTTCCCAAAGTCATCATTCCTTGTGGAAATATCTAAAGACCACACCACATACAGAAGCGTTCCTATTGGCTGGAGCCTGTATGTATTATGGCCAATCATGAAAGTCAACAATGCGCAACAACACATGGATATCCCCACTACGCTTATGTGCGGATCTCGCATTTATGTGCGCTTTCATAGGCTTTTGGATAAAAGATAGATACCCTCTTCATTCTTCAATGTAGCCGGTTTGAACTGGGATGCCGGCCCCTCTTGAAATCAACTCCCCGGACTCAGTCCATCTGTGTCTCCCCTCAACTTGTATTTCATGCTGTTGGTCAGCATGAAATACAAAATTCCTTATAGGCTCTACTAACGTCTTTCACACAACAAATACGAGCAAACAGCACAATTTTATTTTTATTTTTTACAAAAAGCCTGTGAGTCAATCTGACTAGATCATGATATATCCCATTTATTGAGAGTGGTAAAATCATGAGCATCAGCTATTTTTAACAAACCATTCAGGAGCTCAAACATATCACACAATGTACACCCGCCCTAAAGCAAGTGCAATCTGATTTCAAATCATCTCACCAGTGTTAGATGCAATGTGAATTCGTGCTTTGAATGAGCAGTAATTGCAGTGGGTCACTGAATAACATCCTCGATACAGACAGTTATGATCATGTATGGAAGTAGATGAATATGAGTCCTAGCAGCTATAAAACTGCCATCCTTTATGATATAGCTCAACAATATGTTTAATTAGAGACTACATGCAGAGAGTCATAATTAGCTCGAGTGAATATAATAGCATAAATATTACGCAGAGCTTGCGGGAGGTGAAAATCTCATAGTACTTAAAACCTCATACTCCATTGAGTTCTCAGAGGCATCTGAAATACCTGTAATAGGTGCCTAGTGAAGCTGGTTAAAAGTTATAAGATGAGCTGTATAGTATGCAGAGAAGAATTATATTCCATTGGAGTTTGGGTTTTTTTCCAACATGTTTGTCCATGATTTACGTGAATAAAGATGCACTGGTGGGTTCCTGTATGTTACTTTGATTTCCTAAGGATGTAATGCGCTGTGTCTCCCGGTGACTCTTATTCTTTGTTTTTCTCTTGCTCCCTGTTTTCATCTCTCCCTGCTCTCATTCAATATTTAAAACCCCCATGCCCCTGGAAACACTGGGAAACACCTTATTTCTGACCAGACACTCCCTCCTGTAAGCTTCATATCTGACCACTCACTTACATGAAATGTAAAAACCTGCTCAGACTGTGGATCAGATACACACCTCTAGTCTCAACCAGTTATGATTTGCCACTGTCATAGTCTCTGTTTTTTTTTTTTTTACTCTTTTTAACCAGAGGCCAAAAAATTTAATTTCCACCCGTTTTTGGGTTGTTCTAGTTGGTTTAATTGTTATCATTTTATTGTGGCCGTTGTATACAGTGTTTTAGTATGAAAAAAGCTTTCGTTTTGCTGTCAGTTTTATCTCTGTACCAGCTGTTATTGTGGAGAGGTTTATTTCAATGGATGTATGGATGCTGAGAGAAGTTACGTTGTATATCATTAGACCACCGTGATGCCCAAAGGTGTTTACATGCAAAATGTTTTCATTAGCCCAAATGAATCGATGTTTTCATGTACCTAAATCTTTTCACATGCATGTACTCATGAATGTACTCTGCATTCAGTAAATATGCTTGTGCAGACTTAGTATCAACGTTATCATAGGAAGCGAGTCAGTATGCAACAACAGCTCAACTCATGTTAGCTACATGCATCCAATATGCCTTAACAAGTCTTAAATTGTTTCAGCTAGTGATGGTAGACATGAGTGACATAGTCTGAAATGTTTCCTGTTCTCAAAAGAGAGTTTTTAAAAATAGTTTAAAGGACATGCTCTCTGCATCATCAAGTATTTAAATCAGTTTGCCATGAATGCTCTAATCAGAATCATCTACTCTTCTGCTGATTTGAATAAAACAACTCTGATTACATGTGTCTTAATACTGCAAAAATAATTAAAAAGGCACATTCAAAAACAGGCTACATATTCATTCTTATAAATTCTAATCGGGATTGCATAACACAGTAACTAACAAGCACAAGTAACTTATCAGCTCAAGGAATGTCAGTTAGCCAAAAATAAAAGCTAATAAAATACTGATTATTTTAGCCATTTGTCTGCCAGTACTGTACCGTTTGGTGAAGTGTGTGAATATATATGTGTGTATGTGTATGAGAGAATGATGACCCCTATTTTGGCCTGAGATTTGTCTATTGATCCATATATTGATAGCGCCCTTTGAATAATTACACAATTAGCTTTGTTTATTGATGACAATAACAGACCACACATTTATAAATGGCATCCATACATGGGAAAGGAAGTCACTCGGTTGTTTCACAGACAGCATTATTTAGTCACTGTAAAATGAAGTGTGACATATGTGAGCAAATTAATATCGAAGCAACATCAACATCTGAAGAAAATACATTGTTCTAGCATCTGCATCGCCAGGTAATATATGATGTGATGTAGAAGACTAATATTCTGAGATGATATATTAGAGATGTCATATATTTTAGATGTGTTCCTACACCACGCCACCACCGCAATCTAATATTTGTACAGACAGGATACCCATGTACAGTGATCTTGATGAAGCACTTTTTTTCAACCAAATATACATTTCCATCCATTTTCTATTGTGGAAGATTTTTTTTTTGTCTTTCAAAAAATCTCTCAGTGAATATCCATAATTAGCATATCAATTCTACCTTGTTTGATAAAATCTTCATTTATTTTGTCAGTTGAATTATTAAGCTGCATGAAGAGAGACTGTGGTGTTATTTATGAGATTTAAATATTCATCAGCAATATTCAAGGCCATTGTCTAGATTTGTTCTAGGTCATCTTTTGTATAAACATCACATTTATTTTAGACATTGTTCTTATTTGTGGAAAAGCACAGTAGTCTTTTATTGTAGCAGATAATCATCAATCTTCATATAAGTAGTCTAGCTTCAGCATTGCTGTTGAAAATATGTGTTTAAAAAAAAAATTAAAAAAATAAAAACATCCTTCAGACACTGCTGCATTTGTGCAAACCATACTAAGAATTATATACAGAATGTTTATTTATTTTGGAGCTCTCGAGTTTCCATATCTCTACAGTTCCAACACAGTAGTTCTTGTTTGGATGATTGATGTTGTCCAACTTGCCCCAGTGTTTATATAGTATCATAATTCTCTGTTTAATACCAAGATTTTCTAGGGATTTTTATTATTTTTTTTGCTTGGTATGACACACTTATGACACATTTTGTCATTTGGCACACTCTCTTAATTGGCAATGTAAACTTCAGTACATAAACAGTATATTCAAGATGTTCAGTATATAAGGCACTGATTTATAAAGTGTGTGTGTAAAAACGTAAGTACAATTTTGATATCACCAGCAAAAAAAAAAGCATACAATTTGTTTTTTGTGTCAGTTTTACCTACAAGTGCATAAATGGATCAATGCAGATTGATTAATTGTAGAAACTGCATTGTGATTTATTAAAACTGAAATTCTCTTCAAGACTGATGAGTGCGTGCACAAATTAATAAGAGTGTGTGTTAATTTTGTGATCAATTTCAGTGAGACGGAGAGAAAATTATATCAGTCACAAGGTTTTAATAATCAGGAGGATTATCAATATCTCAGAATGATCAAAAAGTTTCTTTAAATGATGATGTAAAATACCAGTGGCGAAGTAGTTTTATGCTATGTAGATATTCTCTGCACGTTCACATCTTCAGTGAGAACAGCATTGAAATAAAGACTGTAAAAAAGTTTCTTTCACTGCCCAACGAACAGACGTCTACAGTCTTTTATTTTGCAATAATATTGTATTTTGTACAGTTTTTCGATGCATCTTACAGCCTTTAAATTGTGTTATATTGCTCAATTATGTAGATGTGACAAATTTTTGTTTCACTCCTCCGGGAGTCTGTTTAGAGATCAGAACTCACAGAGACTGTCAATAATAAATAGCACATGGAAACAAAAAAGTATCATTTACATATTTTTTTCTTTCTCTACTTTTCGTGTGAATTTCTCTCTGTAATTCACCATAAATCACCCGCGATTTTTTGCGTATGCAATGTTTCTCCTTTCAGACATAAATTAGCTCACAGTATTTGAAATCTTTGTAAATCATTGGAAAGTGCAGCAAAAGGTTTATACTGGATATTGTGGGAAGAGGTAGGTCTTTAGACCTTTACACAAGGAATGATGACTTTGGGAAGCTCTTTTCACCAATAAGTAACCGGAACATTGAAGTAGTTCAAGTCAATTCATTTTTATTTGTATAGCGCTTTTTACAATGGTCATTGTCTCAAAGTAGCTTTACAGAAAATATAAACACGAGATACAGATTTTAAATGTGTGAATTTATCCCAATTGAGCAAGCCGGTGATGATGACAGTGGCAAGGAAAAATTCCCTAAGATGTTAAGAGGAAGAAACCTTGAGAGGAACCAGACTCAGAAGGAAACCCATCCTCATCTGGGTAACAACGTAAAAGTGTAAAAGTAAAGGAAAGTTCAAAAGTAAAGGAATGTTCAGTTAAGTAGTGAGATCTCACCTTAGGAGAGAGAGACGTTTCACCCTTCATGAATTTGAAGAATCAAGTTGTTTTGCAGATGTGTAGTTCTGAATGAGGTACAAAGATAATGTGGTGCTGAGCTCTTCAAAGCCTGATATGGGAAGGAAGGCATTTTGAATGTATTTTTTGGCTGCAAGAGGAAGCTAGTACAGTGACCTCAGTAGGGGAGTAACATTAGAAAGCTTCAGGAGGTTATGAACCAGATGAGCAGCTGCATTCTGAATGCTCTGTAGAATATATTAGCATTTAAAGGGAAATTTGCAAGTAGAGTCTGAAATCAATTAGAGCTTGGATGAGAATCTGAGTTTGACTTTTGGTATTCTGTATTGTGTTGTGAAGAAAAAGGTTGTTGGTGTTATGTGATTTAAGAAGTTGAAATGCTTAGCTATATGTACTGGATGGAATGTGAGTGTATCAGTGGTGATTTGGAGGCTCATCATATGGCCAAATGTTTGTGGACACCCGACCATCACACCCATATGTGAGCCTTCCCCAAACTGGCACTACAAAGTTGGAAACCCAATTGTGAAGGATGCAACATTTAAAGACATCTTTCAACAAAGCAACTTCATAGGCCCAAACATGATGCAGCATAATGATGCTTCTGTGCATGAAGCGAGGTCCATTAAGACATGCTTTGCCAAGGTTGGAGTGGAAGAACTTGAGTGGCCTTCACAGAGCCCTGACCTCAAACCCACTGATCACATTTAAGATGAACAGCAAAGGTGGACTAAATTTGGAACGGAATGGTGACTGACATCAGTGATTTATTATGTAAGGTGAACAAGAGTGGACCAAGAACTCACCACTGGGGTACTCCCATTGTAGGGCTGTGAGATGATGAAATCGAACTTTGTCAGCATGGCTGGTGATTAATGGATAAAATTATTTATCCATTAATTAATTTATGACTGTAATATTAATGTTTGCATCTGTATCCTTTATAGTTCAGGCCACCGAACAGTGTGGTGCACTTGATAACACCTGATCTGAGCAGTGACATAATTGCACTAAGACAAAGCAGGTCAGGCTTGTGTGATATTGATTGTTCCCTGTTTAACCATTTTACAAAATCACGGTAAACAATTTCGTTGTCCAGACCCAGTAGCCTAAAAAAGACAGGAAAAAATGAGCCTTTCCACCATTTAAGGGTCAAGTATAGTAGGGCAAAGTGTAATAATATTACCAGAACTGCAAAAACTCAGTTTGATTATGGGGTTTTAGGTGATTCTGCAGTAATGTGCAGTATACAGTAAAAAAAAAAAACAACCAGTAAATTTTAATATAATCTTTTCACAAATTTGTGTTTGTGAACATTGCCAACATTTTTCCTGTTGATCTTCTTTAACATTGCAAGAAATGTTATTTGACACTTTGTTGTAGGACAATTAAAAAAAAAATTATGTCAAAATCTTCTAACTGTTTATTTTTTGGGCAAAAACCAAGAGAGCATTTTTATTTATTTTTTTTTACTATTTTTGCCTAAAGTTCAGTGTTATCCCTAATAATTACAGTTTACTGATGTTAAATATACCACTGCCTAATATTACCTAAGTCCAGCATACACTTAGATAGATTTAATTTCACATTAATGAACTCAAAGCATTTTTCATTTACCGTGACAGAAGAGAGGCAGGGCGCCCCATGAGTTGATGAGCAAGCAAAATGGGGGGGAAGGGTCGGGCTTCCAGGCAGTGAAAGTTAATATTGGAGAGATCAAAACACCCGTGAAAATGATTCCAGATTAATATGTCAGTGGGCTGATCATCTATTTTATTGGCAAGAAAAAGATTGTTCAATTTATGTGTTTTGAGTGGTAATTCATATTAGCATACCCTGATGTTAAAATGCGTAGCTTCTATGTGAAAGGCATAAAGCTTTCAGGTCTGGTACTATTATCAGAGTGAACATCACTGGATATTCTGGCAATGTAATATTATGTAGGGTTGATAAAATAATTCTAGTGCTTTTCAGTCTAATTGAAAACGATTCATTGTCAGCCAAAAGATTCAAAACCCTAGCATCTTGTAGATACAATTAAATTGTTACATTGCACAAATGTAAATCAGGTATAAAAGTGCAATGTTGAAGCTGTTCCAAGTGTGTGCGAGTGTGTGAAACAGTCTGGAAGCAGTCCAATGCCAAGGTGTTTCCACTTATTTCATCCTGGATTTAGTTAATAGGCGCTGATCGATTAGGCCAATACAGAAAGCGACACTGCTTTTCTTTAATAATTCAGATTAATTAATTAAGAGGTCCAGTACCTCCTTCCTCCTGTTCAATGTATTTATGCAGTACCTTTTTTTTTCAGTCAGCCAATCAGGATCCCAGTACCATTTACACTCCCCCTCCCTCTTTTCTCACCAACTTCATCAGTCATAATATGTGATCAAAGCCTGAGTGCAAAGGAAAACTAGCCATTGTTCACAAGTTTGATCAGCCATGTCGAGCTTTAATCTGTTGCTTTATAGGTTTTCCATCCCCGGCTGATCTTCTCTCTCTCTCTTAAACCTCAGACCTTAATTCACTCTTAACAGCTGTAATTGCTTATGGATGGTGAGACTAGGAGCTTCATCTAATGATGATGTAGAAGGCTGGACACTCTGCAGCTGCAGTGGAAGCTCTGAGACAAAAAAAACAAAACAAAAAATAAGGCAGTTAAACACATTTGATTTCTTAGACTGCAGCATGCCACTGTTTTCTTTTTTCCTACTGTTTCTCTGTTGCTATACAGGAGAGGACTGGAGGAAATGAGAATGATGGATAGATAGATGGGAGAGAGAGAGAGAGAGAGAGAGAGAGAGAGAGAGATTAATCCCAGAGGGAAATTCACTTTATTAATCCCAGAGGGGATTAATACATATGAGCACTGCTAATCTCCAATATTCTACAGATGCATGAGGTAGGGATCAAACTGAAACATTTTGCATTATTCTCAAATCTCAGCTTAGTATGTCAGTGGTGGCAGGATTTGTGTTGACTCAAATGTTTTGTTTTTTTTCAAATGTACTGTATCAGATTATCATTACACGTTATTCTGAATGCTTTAAAGTTTAGAAGGTTGTTTTGCATGGGTAGTAGTGTGTGTGTGTGTGTGTGTGTGTGAGAGAGAGAGAGAGAGAGAGAGAGAGAGAGAGAGAGAAAGGAGAAATCCACCATGAATACCAATCTTAGTTTCTCATTTTCTTTTTTTTTTTTTTTGGATTTCTACCCCATGTTCTCCCAGTTTACAAATTTGCCACATGATAGCCACGTGAAGCCAGCCACTGCATCTTTTCGAACCAGGAAACTTGGTGGAAAGCATTGTTGGTCCTCTTCCACATACAATGCATGACCTC
This sequence comes from Ameiurus melas, assembly GCA_012411365.1. Taxonomy (NCBI): domain Eukaryota; kingdom Metazoa; phylum Chordata; class Actinopteri; order Siluriformes; family Ictaluridae; genus Ameiurus; species Ameiurus melas. Next base: position 33,339,218 of record CM022754.1, on the reverse strand, counting down.
ATAGACTCCCATAACTGATTAGTGTCATGCTGATTGACAGGGGAGACAACAGTGTCATTCGTCTCACCAGATGTCATTGGGATTCTAACTTACAATCTCCTGACAACAGGGGCTGAATCCAAGCCTGGTCTCTCATTCCTCTCAGGTTCTAATTTTCTATTTTCACATGTGTACACACAGACTGACTTACTGTGTGGATGCAAAGTCTGTGGTAGATAAGTCGTGTGTGGTAGATAAAGAAGTGAGCAGGCTGCTATTCAGAACAGGTAACATGAGTAGACTCTGGGTTCAAGACCATTTTAAAGATGTATAAGGACATGCCTGACAGGTGACTGACGACTTCAGCTAACAGTAAAATGATTCAGTTCCTCTGTCCCATTCTTCGTACTTTTCATTCAAGCCTTTGATATTAAACTGCAAATGATTTCAGTATCGGTGTGGCAGCTTGAACAATGGATGTTGTATTTGCACTTTATTTATGAGTGCATGTTTTTTTGCTTCTCATCACTGACTGAGCCAGTCATTTGCTTGGCATTTGTCTACTGATGGAAGGGCAGGTGTTCAGTTTAACAGAGATTTTAATCAATCCTCTACAGTAATATGCATCTTGTTATTTCTATGAATATATGAATACATATGCATATACATATGTATTCATATATTTTTTTATGGTTAAGCAAATTTGTTTGCTACATTAAGAGATAAATATCAGAACATGGTTTACAGTTTTAGTGTTTTCCCCCTATATACACATATATTTCCCCACATATACTTTTAAACAATTTCCCCAGCAGACATCTTACACTTGAAGTCTGTTCAGCCTAATTAACCTACAAAGGGGCTTAATTGAGTTTCTGGGCATCTGATTTGAATACTAATGTTGGCAGAATATTGAGCCAGCATGACAAACCAGAAACACCTTCAGGTCAGAAATATACAATAAAACTCAAATCAAACTAATTTAGTGCTTATTAAGTTCTCATGACAGGCCTGTATAATGAGTGAGAACTGCTCTAATTGCTGGAATGATGATGAAACCACAGTACAATGAAGGGAAGTACATACTTTTTTTTCATTGAAAATATGAACAAAAAACTATAATTGCAGGATTCAATTTTGTAATTAGAAATGTTTTTAAATTAGGGTTAACATAAGCAATGCAATCATGTTTTGATGATAGACATAATATTTTCGTGTAAGCCATACATAATATTTTTTTTCTTAAAACCACGCATTCCTTTTTTTTTTCAGGGTAGGCTCGATTAATGTTTAATGTGTTCTGGTGCTTGTTGCAGAACGGTTCTGAGATCCACAGGCCAAGCACAAGAATATCATAGGCTTCAGTACAAGAAACAGCACCACTTGTTTGGTAAAAGAGTGTATGTTGTATACAATATATGTCCTGGCAGAATTACTGTATCTACTAGCAATCCGTGTTTGTTCAAATGAAACATGACTGGTCTTGTCATTCCTGCACCCGCAGCGTGCATGTGATACCACGTGAAATCGTAAAAGACCACATCTGTATTCATAAGAATAAGCAACGATATGTTTAAAAGAATAGAAATTGAAAGGGGTAAAGTATTTTAACACAACACATTATCAATATATATATATATATATATATATATATATATATATATATATATATATATAGCACATTCACCTCCAGAGTCTGGGGTTCGAGTCCCGCCGAGGCCCTGTGTGTGCGGAGTTTGCATGTTCTCCCTGTGCTGCGGGGGTTTCCTCCGGGTACTCTGGTTTCCTCCCCCAGTCCAAAGACATGCATAGTAGGCTGATTGGCATGTCTAAAGTGTCCATAGTGTATGAATGGGTGTGTGAGTGTGTATGTGATTGTGCCCTGTGATGAAATGGCACGCTGTCCAGGGTGTACCCCACTTTGTGCCCGATTCTCCCTGGGATAGGCTCCGGGTTCCCCGTGACCCGGAACAAGGGGTAAGTGGTAGTAGATGGATGGATGGATGGTTGGATAAACTATAAACAATATAAATATTATATATGCTGCAAAATAATTGCATTTTGGTGTCATTATAAATGATGTTATTGGTTTGGAAGACTTCATGCAACGATGAAGGGAGATGGAAAAAGCTTCAAAACCTTTGCAATGGCTTTAAACATCACTGTGAGTACAGTAGTTGATTTGAAGATATACAGGTGGAAAGTTCATGGAACAACAGCTTTTTGTCTCCCGGACAGGTGTAGAATGCAAGATTTCACTACACACTCTTCCTAATGATAAGGAAGGTAAGCGAGAAGCCAGCAGCCACTTGAAAAGAGTTGCAGGATGACCTGAAAGCAGCAGGAGCAACAGTTACACAGAGAACAATAAGCAGTGGACCACACCACAATAATCTCTGTCCATTTTGACAAATCAGAACTCTTTTCCAAAACTATGGTTTAAATAGTGTATGGTTTAACAAAAATAGAACTACTCAACAATAATTTATGTCATGTCATGTTTGGAGAAAGAAAGGTTGTGCGTATGACCCCAAGAACACCGTACACACAGTTAAGTATGGAGGTGGGAGCATCATGATACTGGGCTGTTTCTCTGCAAACAGTACTGGGGCACTGCATATGATCAAAGGACACATGAATGGAGTGATGTACCAGAACATATTAGAGGACGATTTAATCTCATAGGTCAAGAAAATTAATCTGAGGAGAAGATTTGTTTCAACAAGACAATGACCCTAAACATTGAGCCAAAATAATTTAAGTAGGTACTTGCATGTCCTAACCTAACTCCTGACCTAAGTCTCATTGAAAATTCACAGAGGATTTTGAAATATCTAGTCTATCAGTTCTCCCTGTTCTCTCACTACACAGTCTATTTTTCTGATATCAATAACCTGATATTTACATAATCTTGGGGAATTTGGCAAAAAGAAATGGGCTAAGATTGAACCGTAATGCTGCAAAAAGCTAATTACTTCTTGCTATAGATATCTCAATGCTGTAATTGTCAATAATGGCTTTTCAACAATGCAACAATAATGTTTGCGGCGTTCGAGTAGTGTTCCTGTCAATTAATATTTTTTTAATACATGTTTTTTTACACTTATGAATATGTTTTTGTACATATTTCTAAGCATGAAATCAAAAGACATTATGTGTGTCTGGAAGTTCTATAACTTATAAAGCAAAAAAAAAAAAAAAAAAAAGATGTCCGAATTTCCAATCGAAATAAAGGAACTGGTTAATTACTGCAGTGCAATTATCTGAAAACCTCCAATCATTATAAACCTAGCAGTGCACAAACTCCTAACAGTAACAGTCTGGGGAAACCCTTCTACTATATATTTAGTTTTGAAAATCACAGAATTTCCTAAACTGAAATATTTTGTATTTATAGTAGCTTAAGCTCAAGTCTATTTCTAGCATTTTTAAGTGTGGATAGGCTCAAAAGTGAAAAAAGGAGAAAATTGCATTTTAATATCTCATTTCAGTTAGACTGAAAGATGCCCCACTGCTAAAACAGCACTACTGCTAAGTTTTCAGGATATATATATACAGTGCCTTTGCGAAAGTATTCGGCCCCCTTGAACTTTTCAACCTTTTGCCACATTTCAGGCTTCAAACATAAAGATATAAAATTTTTATTTTTTGTGAAGAATCACCAACAAGTGGGACACAATTGTGAAGTGGAACGAAATCTATTGGATATTTTAAACTTTTTTAGCAAATAAAAAAATGACAAAAGTTGTGCGTGCAAAATTATTCGGCTCCTTTACTTTCAGTGCAGCAAACTCACTCCAGAAGTTCAGCGAGGATCTTTGAATGATCCAATGTTGTCCTAAATGACTGATGGTGATAAATAGAATCCACCTGTGTGTAATCAAGTCTCTGTATAAATGCACCTGCTCTGTGATAGTCGCAGGGTTCTGTTGAAAGCACAGAGAGCATCATGAAGACCAAGGAACACACCAGGCAGGTCCGTAATACTGTTGTGGAGAAGTTTAAAGCCGGATTTGGATACAAAAAGATTTCCCAAGCTTTAAACATCCCAAGGAGCACTTTGCAAGCGATCATTTGAAATGGAAGGAGTATCAGGCCACTGCAAATCTACCAAGACCGGCGGGCGCCTCTAAACTTTCAGCTCAGACAAGGAGAAGACTGATCAGAGATGCAGCCAAGAGGCCCATGATCACTCTGGATGAACTGCAGAGAACTACAGCTGAGGTGGGAGAGTCTGTCCATATGACAACAATCAGTCATACACTGCACAAATCTGGCTTTTATGGAAGAGTGGCAAGAAGAAAGCCATTTCTCAAAGATATCCATAAAAAGTCTCGTCTAAAGTTTGCCACAAGCCATCTGGGAGACCCACCAAACATATGGAAGAAGGTGCTCTGGTCAGATGAAACCAAAATCGAACTTTTTGCCCACAATGCAAAACGATATGTTTGGCATAAAAGCAACACAGCTCATCACCCTCAACACACCATCCCCACTGTCATACATGGTGGTGGCAGCATCATGGTTTGGGCCTGCTTTTCTTCAGCAGGGACAGGGAAGATGGTTAAAATTGAGGGGAAGATGGATGCAGCCAAATAAAGGACCATTCTGTATGAAAACCTGTTGGAGTCTGCAAAAGACCTGAAACTGGGACGGAGATTTATCTTCCAACAAGACAATGATCCCGAACATACAGCAAAATCTACAAAGGAATGGTTCACAAATAAACGTATCCAGGTGTTAGAATGGCCAAGTCAAAGTCCAGACCTGAATCCAATCGAGAATCTGTGGAAAGAGCTGAAAACTGCTGTTCACAAACGCTCTCCATCCAACCTCACTGAGCTCGAGCTGTTTTGCAAGGAAGAATGGGCAAGAATTTCAGTCTCTCGATGTGCAAAACTGATAGACACATACCCCAAGCGACTTGCAGCTGTAATTGCAGCAAAAGGTGGCTCTACAAAGTATTAACGCAAGGGGGCCGAATAATTTTGCACGCCCCACTTTTCATTTTTTTATTAGTTAAAAAAGTTTCAAAAATCCAATAGATTTCGTTCCACTTCACAATTGTGTCCCACTTGTTGGTGATTCTTCACAAAAATTTTTTTTTTATATCTTTATGTTTGAAGGCTGAAATGTGGCAAAAGGTTGAAAAGTTCAAGGGGGCCGAATACTTTCGCAAGGCACTGTACACACTATCTCATCATCTGGGGTAAAAGTCACTCACAGCATTTAATAACACTGTGAATGTGTTAATGTGCTGATCTCTGAAAAATCCATTACTAAGAATGAGAGCATTCCTTTGTTGATTTCTTTCTTGTCATTGTAGTAGTAATAGGTGGTAGTGGTGGTGGGGGTGGGGGTGGAGGGTTGGTGCATGGATTATAGGCATGCTTGTCACGAGTGATGTGCTAAATAAAAGCTATGGCATCTTGCATGCGGATGTTCAAGATGTTCTACCTGCTAATTCATTAACACATCTATCGCAGGGTCTAAAGAATCTGTTTTTGTCAACCATCAATTCTCACATGTCACTACAGGACATGTGAGAAGTGATGGTTATTGTATTTCTGCAAGAGATGCACTCAGGCGTTTGGCTTTGTCTGAAACGTCTCTTCTTTTGGAAACATTGTGTACTATACTGCAATTTCTACAACCTGCAATGTCAAATCTTTATGCGATTTCTTTTCTTTTTTTTGTGGATTTGTCCATCTTCAACCAGCCTTTTCTCAAACTTTATTTCAGTCTAAATAAATTTCAGTCTTTGTTTCAGTCTTTGTTTTTTTTGTAGAAAACATTAACACCAGACACATCAGTCTAGTGATGGTGCGAAAAAACCGGACAGCTGAATGAAATGGGTGCAAAGGAAAGTAAAAACTCATTTGTTTTGCAAGACAGTAGCAATAGTGGGTTCTTTCTCTTCTGCTTTCACTTTGAGAAATGGTTCAACAATAAACCCAGAAATACAATAACAATACATTCTAGCTAGATTGATGCAGACGTCCCAGTGATAATATTTTGCTAAATGTGTAGTAGTAGAAAAAGATTTATGTGTGGCAATGATGGGACCATAAGCACTTGCCGTCATGTTATCTCAGCATTTTTATTGTTATCAGTCTCATGAAATTTGCAGCTCGCAAAATGTCATCTATATAAGTCTCATGAATGAACAGATAAAACTAATCCTATATCTGTCTGGAGATATATTTATAACCACAGGCTCTGAATGAACAGATTGACACCAAAGGGTTTGTGGCACCCACACACACACAGACACCTTTGGATTCAAAGAGAATAGAAGGTTATAGAAGGATAGTGAGGCAATAGAATATCACAAGTCGATCTGGAGACAGAGAGGGATAGCGAGAACAGATAGAGACTTGCATCAGTGCACACTCCGAGCATATTAAATAGCTGTACATCTGAGTTCACTGACCTGAATCGGCTGGAAGGGCTGGAGGTTAACAGTGTTGTGGCTGAGTGGAAAACGTCAGACATGACAGTGTGGCGTAAACCATAGGTTTTGTGTGAAATTGCTCAGTACAAACGGCTGTCAGTGTGGTCAGTGTACGCTGCTGCAGAATCTCAGTATGTGGTAGTTTATTAACACTGAAAGGGTGACAGAGGAAATAGAGCAGCTGCTCATTAAAATTCAGCCACGTAAACGTTCCGGACCTTCAGCTGATTGCTAGATTTGCACATCTTAAGCCATTATTTATGAAGGTTTAAATTATCGGAATTTTATGGGATAAATACATTCAGATTGCATAGCTTGTATAGGAGAAAAGCTGTACTCGTTTATCACCTCTTTAAAAGAAACTGTCCACCTCCATAATGTTTTGCTCCATCGAGTACTTCACTGCTGTGTTTTCTCCTTTTTGGATTTTTTTTCCCTTTCTGTTTTCTGATCCTGATGCCAAGGTTTTCACTCTGGCAGTTTAGTCCGAAACAGAGCACGGTTTGCATGAAACATCGGTAACGTGTAAGCTGTCAGGCGGACAAAAGTGCTTGGCGGTACCGAACCCTAGACTACCTGTACTAGGTGGCCTAAGTTCGGGTGCACCGGTACTGTGCCATGATTCAGGTAAAGAAGAACATGACTCGTATTTCGGGTCAGAGCTTGTTCTGAAAGTTACCCGCGCATGTGTTTTAGCTGATCATAAAATCCTTCGTTTCCTCAACACACGTCTACCATGAGTAGCAGGGCATTTTGTGGGACTCAAAAGAGGTCCACTCTCGACATACTATCTGCTGCGTATGATAGGTGTGATAAGTATGGTGATTCACGTTGCTGTCCATGCACCGGGATTCGATAGAATCAAGTGGGGTCTGAAACCAGACGAACGCTGCAGTAGTCTCCGGGAACAATCACACTCGGATTCAGACTGCAGCAAACGTGCCCAGTGGGAAAACCACCTCACAGGGGTTTCTTCTGGGTTCTCCAGTTTTCTCCCAGTGTCCAAAAACAATCAGGTAAGTAAATTGACGATTCTAAATTGCCCTAAATTGACGATTCTAAATTGCCCATGAGTATGTGATTTTATTTGTAGTGGTTAAGACAGTGGACTGCTTCTTCAGATGGCCGTGAGTTCAATTCCCAGCAATAACAACCTGCCACTGTTGGGTCCTTGAGCATGGCCCTTAACCCTCAACTGCTATATAAAACCCTCAACAGTTATATAAAATGCGATAAAAACGTAAGTTGCTCTAGATAAAGGCGTCTGTCAAATGCCATAAATGTAAGTGTGTATGCACGGCGCATGGTGATGTTACAGCATCACATTCTTACCAAATATGTATGAATGGGGTTTTTTCAGCTCTTTATCACGTTGTTCTCTTCTCTTGTCGTGTCACACTTTTGAACATTGAGTAGTAGGTGAGAGCAAGAGTGCCAAAGAGAGACATGACATGATGGCACCTGTTACATCCTTTCTTCTTTTATGTTTCTGCCACCTGGGACCATCATGAATAGTGCATAAACGACATGGAAAGCCCTCTGGCACTGCTGAGACTTTTACATGCTTCTGCTCTGTACTTGTTGCCACCAATTTTACAGTACACACACACACCCACTCCTTGAACAAAGCACTATGATGACCTGTGAGCAGAGGCAAGCCATCTCCTGTAAGTGAGGTCCTGTGGAGAGAGAGCAGCTCTCCCACTGGGCGATTGTATGTGTATGAGAGAACGAGAAAGAAAATGGCTGAGAGTAAATGTGGTGAAAATGGCAATACATGAGAGCAGCTTGAAAGAAAAAGGCCCTTGAGAAAAAGAGGAAGAAAGCAGGAAGGAGAAGAGAGAGTTGCTGTTGTGCATGTGCACTCTCTAACAGCATAGGTTCTCTCTGGTGTAAGATTTCACATTCTCCAAATACAAATGCAACCTGTAGCAGTAAATCAGCCTTCTAAACACTCCCAGTCTAAACACATCAGCAGTGAACTTGTTTCCTACGCAAAACCTGTGTCCAGTGGCCGATTATTTTTAAGCTAGCTTCAGGTGTTTTGAGAAGCCTGGCAATGCTGGTTAATAATCTTAGCTCTTCTATGTGCACCTCATACTCTACGATGGAAAACACACCTGCTGCATCAAACAGAGTTAAACAAAGATGTCTAAAAGCTTTTAAAACGAGCTGCTAGATTGTATGCTGGATGACTATATGATGTTTACTCACAACTGCCTCTTGCCCCACCAAAATCTGTGGTCACAAGCCGATGCTAGACACAAGTCTCAGTAAGAGAAACCATTGTAGAATCATCCCCAGTTACTAGTTACTTATCACTACTTACTGTATATCTACTAGTATAAGATATTGGTCAAAACTCAGAGCTTTGATATTGGTTCTGTATTTAATATGAAACAATGATTAGACCAGTTTACTACCTTCATGTTCTGTTTATTACCTGTTAGTGATGGATATCCCACTGATCATGGCTGTCTCTTTGCAGAGTTCTTAGATTTTAAAGTGACGTTTTCAAAGTTTTTCTTGCTACCCTGGTGAGTGTGATGAAATTGGTAGCAGAAACGAGAGAAGGCAGAGCGTTATTTATGTGTTGCTATGGTGCTCTTATAAAAATAAAAGGATACAATATCAGACTTAATAGTAACACACACACACACACACACACACACACACACACACACACACACACACACGACTTAGCAGGATGCTGCCTGAGAGAGGTTTATTCAATCAGCTCAGCTCCACACCAGTACTCAGTCTATCAGGCTTTCAGCCACTCACCACAAGACACACAGCATATAAGCATGTCATCATAAATCACACACAGGTGTAGCCACTCATCCATTACCCACTCATTCTTTGCGATTCCTCCTCCTATTCACACCTTACCCTTAAGCATGCTCAAGCTGGCAGGTTTTTTTTTTTTAATGTTGGCGTGTCTTTTTCATTAAAGCTGGACTACAGTAAGTAACATTGCAAATAACAAGTGAATGATGCCTTCTCCAAGTGTCAAATGATTACCTTCACTCTAATATTAAACCATTAGTTCAAAGGCTACTAGTTCAAATTAATCTGGCCACAAAAGCCATGATAATCATACTGCATGTTCACAGTAATGAAATTGATTGAAAGTGTTGTATAATTTGTGCAAATTATTCCACAATGGTATTTTTAACACTTCTGTGTTAAATTGCAAATTTGTGCAACTGCTGATGCGACTTCATGTGACAGATGTGATCACTGAACGTAGAAAGGTTTGGAATGTTGTCCGTCGTACAAATGACCCATCTGACTCACTATACAGCTCTGACAAGCAAACATATAAATCAGTTTGTTTTTTCACTTATATTAGAAGAGCCGATATGACTCATTTTGCAGTTGATACTAGTCAGAAATTATTATTTTAATGCCATTTGGAAGCAGATCTTTGTAATGACAAAAATGTCTATTTAGGGTGAGTAATTTTCTGAGACAATGTGCTCATTATAGATAAATCATGCCGCAAGGATTCTCCCTAACTAAATTGATCATTCTGTCAAAATACACAAATTACAAGCATACATTCATTTATTACAAGCATTTTCCCATTAGAGATACACACAGAGTTTAAACAACCTCACACACTGTAAGTCAAGAGCACACACACACACACACACACACACACACACAGTTGTCTATCCATAATTAGAAATGCTGCTAATTAATTTTATGCTATACCTAAAATCCAACCCCAACCGTAACTTCAGTAACCTAAACAATAAAAGAAATAATATTAATAATGATAATTAAATTCATAAATGCGCAATTTTCCTCATGTGGACCAGCCAGATGTCCTCACAAGGTCAAAATGTCAGATATTCCTAGCTGTTTGGTCCCCACCAAGATATATAAAAATCATGCCCACACACACACACACAGACACATATATATACACACACTGTACACAAGAAAGAGTGAGAGAGAGAGAGATGCCAATCCAAAAGTCTGTTTAATTTTCATAAAAATATTGAGCCTAAAACATTGTATTGCGTTTTACTCAAATACAATCTGATCTTGAAAATGTCACTCAGTAATGAACACTGCATAACATTTTATAGCATATATATTACAATAAATCCCATCATCACCTCATTTATTAGCAATGTAAACATTATTTATGGAAATAAACAGAGAAGAACCGTTTCAGATGTTCCAAGATGAATAGAGATGACAGAGATGAAAATCACCTTTTCTTTCATGTTTATAAAATCTAGCCATTTTAAACGCTTTTATCTTGCTAGTCTCAGGTCAGAAAGGTATAATATAATACTATATAAATCTCTGTAATATAAATGTTACCCAAAAATTACCTTTAGTTAACCAAGCTCATCAGGTTTTAAGGTAGGGAAAAAAACCTTTAGTCATTCATCTTTGGTAAGCACTTTATCCTGGTCAGGGTCGTGGTAGATCCTGAGCCTATTGCAGGAACACTGTTTTTGAGGTGGGAATACACCCTGGGTGAGACACTTCGGCATCACGGCGCACCACACACACATTCATACATTCATTCACAACTAGGGGCAATTTAGCATAGACGGTACACCCACTTGCATGTGTTTAGGAGGTGGGAGGAAACTGTAGGAAACCCACGCTGTGTGAAACACAGACAGGAAACCGAGCTCAGGATTGAAACAGACCCTGGAGCTTTGGAGCGGCAACCGTAGCTGCTGTGCCAATATGCTTCCCCAGTTAGAATGATAATTTTAGACAATGTCAAACCCAAACAGAGCTTGGAAGCTAAGCTGTTGAGTAATTGGTTCTACTCTTCCCTGCTCTTGGCCATGTTTCGAAATTAAATTAGTCAAACAATTGTTGGGACTTTTTTCTTCCCTGAGGCATCACTGGATGTGCTGCTTCAGGAAATGCACACCGCCATCACAGCTGCAGTTACATCACTTTTCAGAGAGTTGGCAGTGGCCTATTTTCGCTCAGACTCCGTTTGCGCTGATTGTGTGTGTGTGTGTATGTGTGTGTGTGTGTGTGTGTTGTGGGGTCATTTTGTGTATTGATGATGATCCTGGTTGGATGTCTCCACATAGATAGGAATTTCTGACAGTTTTAACCTTGTGGGAACATTTTGCTGGTGCCATGAGGAGAACAGCTTTTTTGTACTAAAACTGCAGCTGTTATTTAAATAAATAAATAAATGAAATAAAAAATGAAATGTTTCCTTTTGGTTACACTGAGATTAAGGTTAGAGTTCGAGTTGGGTGTAGGCATAGCATTAAGTAGCTGCATTAATAAATATGTCAATGGAAGATCCTCACATGTATAGTTGGACAAATGTCTATGTGAGTATTTGTGTTGTGTGTGTGTGTGTGTGTGTGGTGGTATATAAGGGTTGTGAGGTGTAAATGTTGCCTGGAGCTTCTGCTCTGTGACAGGTTTGTCCTCAACTCTAGAGGTGGAGAACAGAGAAGACATGTTCCATAACAACAGCACACCTTTCTGTTTTGCTTCTCTCTAACGCCTCTCTGTTTAAGAAAGTGAGAAAGTGCTTCTTCGAACAAGATGCAGAGCAACAGTCATTGAGCGTCTTAGATTTCCATACTGCTAGATTTAAATCTACCAAGGGCTTGTCCTGAGGCTGCAGTTCCTGTGCTAGGTGTCTTTTCTAGTCCGTTCACTAAAAGCTGCTTCCACAAAGCAGGCTAATGTCAAGCAATCGTCTCCTTGCAACAGCTGCTGTTGACAAAGCCAATAAATCATTCTCTTAACTCAGCAGCAGGAGTAATGCTGCATGGCACCTCAGCCCTGCTTTTACACCACAGAAACATAATACAAGGACAGAGATTTGCTGGGTTTTACTCCACCTTGTTCCTCAGATATATCTTGGATTTTTACATGTGATGCAATATGGACGTTTTTTATTTGCATTGTTTATTGTTCCTACTTTTAATTAAATTATACATGCCTTACCTTTGTTAATTATTTCCTTAAAGCCAGCCATTGTATCATACATAAATTGACGATACATTTATTAATGAAAATGAGGCTTCCTTTAATTAAATATGTGCAAATTTGCATACTTATTCAGCCCAACAGCTAGTCTATGGTTAATGTTAAATAATCATTCAAGAAATGGGTTTAAAAATACTATGTAATTTCATATGTTTTCATTCCGGTAGGTGTACAATTTAAAAAGGAAATTGGTTAGTACACTCACCATCCATTTCATTAGGGACACCTGTCCACCCGCACATTCATGCAGTTCTCTAATCAGCTAATCATGTGGTAGCAACGCAATTGCGAAAAATTGTGCCGGTACATGTCAAGAGATTCAGGTAATGTTCTCATCAATATCAGAATGGGGAAAAGTGTGATCTTTGTGACTGTGATCATGGCATGGATATTAGTACCAGATGGGCTGGTCTGAGTAGTTAATAAACTTCTGATTCTTTGGGAATTTTACACACACAACAGATAATCTCTAAAGTTTACTCAGAATGGTGCACGTTTTGTGGGTGGAAACGCCTTGTTGAAAAGAGAGGTCAGAGGAAAATGGCCAGATTGGTCAGGAAGGATATAGAAATTCAAATAATCACTCTTTAAAACCGTGGTAAGGAGAAAAGCATCTCAGCATACACAAAACAGCATAAGGTCACATCGGGTTCCACTCCTGTCAGCCAAGATCAGGAATCAGGAGATCAGCAGTTTCTAAAATACTTAAACCAGCCCCATCTGGTTCCAACAACCATGCCATGGTGAAGTCACATGGATCACTTTTTCCCCATTCAAATGTTTTGTGGATGTTAACTGAAGCTCTCGGGCTGTGTCTGTATGTTTTTATGCATTGTGCTACTCCCATATGATTGGCTGATAGGATAACTGCATGAATGTAATGGTGTACAGGATGTTCTGGTTAAAGTGGATGGTGAGTGTATATCACAAGACACCTACATTGGCATATACTGTGTATCACAAAACAAGCTTTTCAGGGTTATATGACGTTATGTGATTGTGCTAATGGGCGAAGCGTAAAGCCTTTTTCAAAATTTGAATGGTTGTGGTGGACAAAAACAAAGCATAGTGAACCTTTTGACATTTTCTACTATACAGTATGTAGTATAGGCAAGAGCATGAAAGACATTTTCATAGCTGTATCTGATTATAAACTGAATAGATAAGGCTTATGTTCATTTTACTATGGTACATAGCAATCCAACACCTTGATGAAAGTGTGATATTTCCTGGGTAATCAACTCACACTTAGCTAGCAAGGCAGACTGACTGTTTTACTGCATTAAAAAAAAACTGTCTCTTTTCCCAATGTGATCTTTACAAGAAGAAAAAAATATGTATAGTTGAGGTGTCAAAGTATGAGTATATAGGCAGAAAAAAAAATAAATTTGAATGTATTATAATTATTTATTGCTATTCAGCCACAGTGATATCATTATCAACATTAGTTTTCCCAGACTGTGAAACACATACAAAAGTGTCTGGTGTTTTTAAGTAAACACATGCATTTAGTAGCAGAGATGAGTCACAGAGCCCTGCAGTAGATAGTAATACTAGGGATGTGAGTAGTAGTTCAATAATCAAGCAAATTACATGTTGCGTCTCCTGAATGTATTTTCCACCAATTACACAAGCTAAACTATCTGGCTGTTCCGGAGATCTCATACTGGTTTTTCTTTCATTTAGCCACTTATATTTAATGAAATACAATAACAGGTGTGGTTTCAGAGTTCTTCTCACAGATTGTCTGCTGTTTTTCCCATGCAGGAGATTGTGTCTCATCCCTCTCCACAAACTCGCTGTGCTCTGTGCTGTCAGCAGTCTTTAAAGAGAACTCAATCAGGGCTGTGCTTCAAATCCCTCATCAAAACTGTTCTCGCCGATTTAGTGAGATGATGAAATATGAATTGCTGTGTCAACAAGTGAGAGTTAGGAGCAAGAGTCATGTCAGAAAGCATAATGCCACCACCAATGTACCCACAACACAACCTCTGTGGCCTTTAGCCAGCTCTGTCTGTTTGGGTTTGTAATTTAGGAACTGAGTACATACATGCAACTCAGACATCTCAGGTCCTCTATCCTTGTGACTCAGACGTGACCTTTCTGTCAGATAAAGTAATTATAAAGTTCATCCTGTCACCTTTTGGTTTGCAGGATGAGAAAGTCTTGTCATCATGAACAGTAGACTGTCCGGTATAATTAGATGCAAAGCAAGAGATGAATATTAAAGAGTGTGCACATTAAAACAAAGCCATGAGCATGATCATGACTGAATGAAGCAAGATCGATCTGGACTTCTTCCCTGTCTCTGAGAGGCTTTAGATCTGTCTAGTGTCTGGTGAAAATAAGCCTTAGGCACCCAGGCAAGAAATCTTGTACAATATAAACTTTAAAATTGATGGCTGTAAGTATGGTCTGTTTTTGTTCATAGCTGATACTCCATGGCTGCATTTAAATTTTTTATGGAATTCATAGATTTTCCTCAAGCAATAGCCATGGATAGTACACATTTCTGATTGGCTAAAGGCAGGCTTTAATCCCTTACAACGGGACACTTGGTGAAACATGTTATCACATTAAATCCATGCCCTTGATAGTTTACCATGTAACATAATGGTGAGAATGCATTTTTGATTTGTCTTGATACAATTGTGGCTCGTCTAGTTTTTACTCTGCTCTCTCTGATAAATGCTGACTATAAACAAATATTCTGGTGTTCATTTTATCCGCAGAGAATAAAACACTTGACACATGACAAATACAGTGCCCCCTACTAATATCGGCACCTTTGTTTAATATGAGCGAAGAAGGCTGTGAAAAATTGTCTTTATTGTTTAACTTTTTGATCTTTTGTTCAAAAAATTCACAAAAATACTCTGCTCTCCGGGATATCAAACAATTGCAAAACTTATGTTACAGAACTATCAGAAGGAGTCTTCAAGACTCTTCATGTTACAGAATATTCACTGTTACAAAGTGCTAACACTGGAGGCTCATTCCATAAATGTTAAATCTTCTTACAGAATGATTTACCATATCAGAGATTATACACTTTTCTTTGTTAATTATTTATTTTTTACCTGTAGATTATTATGCTTCGATTATGTTGAGTATCCACTTCCCTGGTGGACTAGTGGCAAGCATGCAGCACTCTCACGGTCAGGGAACCAATCCCAGCCACTGGTAGGTTGCGCGAGCCAGTGCACTCTCAGGGCCGGGCTCAAGTCCGGAAAATGGGGAGGGTTGAATCAGGAACGGCATCCGGCATAAATCTTGTGCCAGAATCAAAATATGCAGACTGGTGATCCACTGTGGTGACCAAACAGGAGCAGCTGAAATAGGGGGAAAAAAAGATAAATGGCACACATATATAGCACTTTTATCCAAAGCGCTTTACACTGTGTTTCATTCACCCATTCACACACACACTCACGGTAGCAGAGCTGCCATGCAAGGCACTAATTTGCCATCGGGAGCAACTTGGGGTTCAATGTCTTGCCCAAGGACACTTCGGCATGTGGAGTCACCCAGGCCGGGAATCGAACCGCCAACCCTACGATTAGTGGACAACCCGCTCTACCAACTGTGCCACAGCCACATTTATATGTGTACAGAAACAATAACACGGTAGAACCAGTGCATTAATATAAACGTGATTTGCTTTAAAAATCTTCTAGACACTCAGAATGGACAATTCAATAAGCTGTGGTATAAATTGTTTTGAAAAATTCTCAGTTCAAAGTAGCTAGCATACACTATATTTCCAAAAGTATGCAGACACCTGACCATTATACCCTTATGTGCTTTTTGAACATTCCATTCCAAATTTGGCCCCTCCTTTCCTGTTGTATAAACATCCACTCTTCTGGGAATGCTTTCCACTAGATTTTGGATCGTGGCTGTGGGGATTTGCCCATTCAGGCACTAGAACATTAGTGGGGTAAGGCACTGATGTTGGGTGATGAGGCTTGGGGAGCAGTCTGCTTTTCAATTCATCCCAAAGGTGTTCCATGAGATTGAGGTCAGGGCTCTGAACAGGCCACTCGAGATCAGAACACTATATCAGAAATCAGAACACTATATCATACAAAGACATCAATAAAATAACACACACTTGTGTGCTCCCAACTTTGTGGCAGCATTTTGAGAAAGACCCACATATACATGTGTTGATCAGGTGTCCACAAACCTTTAGATTTATAATGTATCTGCATTATGTCTGTATACCTATTAAATAAATCATTGTGTCTGATCCTGCAAAATTCTTATAAAACCATGATGACAAGCATAAATAATCGGTTATTTACATTCTATTATTGTCTTTGCTATCATGCTGCTCAACAGCAACAAGAAAGAAAAAAACAAATCTCATGCATTTTAACATCAGTTGTAATTTGTTCAGAGATCACAAAACTCGAGAGGAATGAGGCAGTAGGGCTGTCTCTAAAATCCTCACAACCGTTTCATCCGCACCACATAACCCTCAATCTGTCAGCGATAAAGTTTACCAGAAATCACCCTCTGGCAAAAACAACAAGGAATATGCTCGAACCTCAGTGGAAATATTGGATTTAATTCTCATAAATGACTGGTTTAAACTGAGCTCTGCAAGCAACAATATAAAAGATGTGTTTAGATATCAATATAAAAAACAATGTGGTGCATCAACTCACTGCTGTTGAATGCCTACAGCCGAGATCAGAATATTGATATTGGGTACATTTCATTATCATTAGATCTCTTTAAAAACATTCTTAATATTTTATATTAATTAATATTATATTATTGTATTCTATTTTGTAATTATGCTGTACATGGAAATATTGCACATAATTAGACAGTAAGAAGTTATTACTAAGCTAGAATACATGGAAGTGACTAGCAGCAGTCATATACTGCTATCCTGTATGGGGCTTTAGATGTAGGTAACTGTAATGATGCTTTAACCATAAGGAGGGTCGCAAATGCTTGCCCATATTAAATTGCTGTTTGTATAGTAACAATGACCGTCAAACAGTTTAATTTAAATAGCCAATAACTTCCAGCGCCCCATGTATATGCATTAAATAGGTCATAACACTATATGGTCAATAGAAAGCCGTTTAGGATTCATCCTGCAATTAGTCTTAGTATCTGGTTGCCCTGAAATTTATGATTTTATGATTTATTTCTTCCACAGTTCAAAAGTATTCAGGTTTTTGTCTTCATCTGATGCTGACACAGTCTATTATCAAATGTCTTAGCCAGAATGCTGCCTGTAAATATACTATAGTATACAAGGGTGGACAAATCATAAGTTTAGTACCTCACTCCAACGTATTTTGGTGGGCTGGAAACTCAGTAAGCTACAAAGTGCTAGCTAACATGCTAACATCTGGTGAGCTAGTTAACTAGTTACAATAATTAATTAATACAGACTATTTGAAAATAGCAAGATTTCAAATGGAGCATGTTGTGTTTGTGACCTCAGCAAAATATTATTAAGTCACAGAGACAGTTTTTGCTATGAGATTATTTTCTTTCAATGGAGAGGTAACTGCGTGTTGTGCAGTCTTCACACTGAACTTTTTTCTTTCGCTTTTGTCAGAACAGGGAGTTTATGAGTAGCCTGCTGTTTTCATACATTTCACTTCCAAGTCCACAACAAACAGTATCTCCTCTGTATTTATCTTCATTTAAGATTTGTGAAGTTTGGCTACTGATTTTGGAATGGTGGAAAAAAGAGATAAAGTCTCTTGTATTAAGATGTTTGTAACATTAGTCAAACATGTTTGGTTTTCCTTTTTGCAATTCCAACGTACACCTTTACCTTTTGCGAATGGCTCTTTTTATAAAGGGGTGAGACACATTAAAGTGTATGATTGCTATCATGCTTATATCTATGTAAGTTATTCCTTTTTGACAATTAATTAAAAAAAATGTATAATAATAATAGTGGAAAACCTAGGCTGCCTAATATCTAAAGGGGTCTCGGATTCTAGAAGACAGCTGAAGACACACACACACACACACACACACCTGTGGATCAGCAGTAATACCCTGAGCAGACATCCCGGAGCCAGGGCCTCTGCATCAGAGATGCCTAAAAGTGCAATAATGGATCACTGACCTGACTTTACGGCAAGCCTGCTCCTACACTCACCCACACACACTTTTTTAATTTTCTGTGGAACAGGTGCCACAAATAGATGTGGCTGTCATCTCTTGTACCGTGGTCCTCTTCATTCACCCAGAGTGGACAGCCATCTCAAAAAGTATTTACAGCGAACTGTAACTTCAGCTGTAACCATACACTCTATTTTATTTATGTGTCAATGCGGCTCACAAGGGAGTGTCAGGACATGTTTCCTCCAAATTGAAGGTCAGTGTGGGAAGATGAGTTGGAAGTTATACAGAAAACTTGTGGGCAAGGCAAGGTGGGCACAGGCATCTTATTTCTAGTGGTTAGGATGTGGGCATCCTAGTCTTCATTTAAGCATCACTAGGAAACAGTATCTCTCTCTCTCTCTCTCTCTGTCTCTCTCTCTTTATCTCCCTCTCTCACACACACACAGACACACACACACACACTGCACTGCTAATGTGATGGGTCATTTTTGCAGCTGCAGAAAATCTTTATCTGCACCCTTAAAATCCACTTAAAGCTGACAGAACTGTCTAGTTTTGGCTAGCATTTCTTTTCAAAAATGAAAAAGTTAGAGGTCTGCTTTTTGCACCTGTTAGCAGAGAGTGATGCTAGAACCAGATTTCCTAATGAAGGTCTGCCACATACCATCACACACACAGCTTTGAGTGGAACAATCAAAGAGCGGTAAAGTCCAGTCTGGATGGTGCGCATATTTTTTTCATAAGGCAGGTGATGATTTTTACACATGCTAAGCAGATCTTGCAATGCGTATCCTGTGGGGCAGTGCAGCTATTTTCGGACTCTAAATCATTTTGAGTGAGAAGTCATGGCCTTGAGTGTGATTTAAAATAGACGATGTGTCAAAGTGCACTTGCATAATTTCCTTTCTTTGTGCAAGTTGTTCTCTGAGGTGTTCCTGATGATACCATTCGTCTGTGTACTGAACACATGGCGTGTGTGGTTGGTTGGGGAAGGGGGGAGGGGGAATGAGGCATACCTGCAAGTACTCAAAGAGAGAAAGCTTTTATGAATTTTCCAGCAAAATATTCCAAAGACTAATATTTAATGAAGACACACTGCCAGACTGCTCGGTCCTGATTTATGAATGATGACTTAAATATAGATCTATTAATGTGTCTTTTGTGGGTGCTAGGGTGTCAGTAAGAATATTACTGCTCCTGACAGGTTGATACGCCCAGTTCCCTGGCCTAGACAATTCCCTATTTTCCCGATCCACATACAGTCGTTTGAATCATCCCTATTTCCCCACTTTTTGGCACAACTTGATGGGTTTTCATAGTTGTTGACCATCCTTTATATCCGGCTTGGCCTGCTCCTTGAAAAAGGTCTCTATTCGATGGGATCCACAGTGAATTAATCCAAATGGAAGATACCTGGGGTGCTTTAGCAGGGTCCACTGCCTCTTTCCTCTCGACTCCACACCATCTGTCCACCAGTGGCTTGGGCCATCCTCAGAAAACTTAGCCAAGCAGGAGCTGAGGCCAAGCACCAGGACCATGGCCCATGTCTGGGCACCTCAAAGTCTGCTTCATTCTGAGCATCTCATTGGGAGCCTCAAGCCAGCTGGTGCGTTAAAGATCACTTTTGTTCCACAGAGGTTAATTTCATACTGATTAACACCGAGGGCTGAAAAGGCTTATGCGATCACGTATTGAGGGTTGGCTGTGAAATGAATTGGAATTGAGGAATTAAAATCTTTCTTCTCGTTGGAATATTGAAATGATTCTTGTGCAGCCCTCATTCAGAAATCAGTTGAGTTTAGTTATGAGGTCTGTGCCACAAATTTCAGCAAAGGAACATCACAGCAGTGTCTTGAATTGCATATTATTTAGAAATTTTAGTTTTGGATTGAGTCACATGGTGCAATATCAACACTAATGAATAAATCATAAATTTAGTATTTAGCCCATTGAACATGTTGAGCAAACTTCAGTGTGCTGCCAAGTCTAATGTTTTGGTTGCCTAGAAGCCTAGTTGATTAGAATAAAATGTGGTTGCTAACATATCTTAATAATGTCTGGTGAATTATTGGTCTAGTTAAGTGTAATAATACAAATGAAATGAAACGAACAAGTATATGAATTTCAAAGGTGGGGATTACTGTGTAACCGTAATCCTTATCCTCTTCTGCCCTTGAGAAAAAGTCATTGTTTTGTCTGTAAGCTGTGTTGTCGTGTCCACTCATCCACAAATATATGTATTATTTGTGTCGGGATATCACCTTTATTTTCACTTGACATGTGTGACTCCAGGGTGACTGTGTGTAGTGAGCAGTAGAGTTATATGACTTCAGTCTGGACTTTATTTTGCTTGTTTATTTGGGTTTTTTTAATCACTATATTCACACATCTGGACATTCGTCATTCTGAAAAGACCATTCATACACACAATTTAGTCCACCTAGTTAAGACTGTTTGACTGTCACCAGATTGTACCCCATCCGATTGGTTCAGCAAGCAGTGGGATTCGGAAGCATTTAGCAACAGTCAGTAAGGAGTAGAGTTTATCTTCCTTCCTGGGTTGTTAAAGCTACTTGTCTGCGAATAAAATTTAATAGCCTGGACATGAAATCTGCTTGTCCCGGGTGCCTGGTCTAGTGATTTGTCCACCCCTGCAACTGTCCTCTGAAGTCAAATACAAATTTACTGTACCCTTTACTTAAATACATATGATTTTCTTTTTCACCCAGCTTAACTAATGGAAAAAGAAATCCCCAGCATATTCCAGTGTAGCAAACAGCGCTGTTCATGCTATTGGAGGTGTTGATGTATGGATTTAATTCTTCTGCCATCCAGGAGCTGTGTCAGCAGTTCAGCCTCATGCAGTGCCCACATTCAACCATCCTTTCATTTTTCTCAACCTCCTCCCTGCCTGTAGGACCAGCTGCTTTTATCAGGGTATGTTAAAGCAGCCTGAATAAAATACGCAACACAGTTCCTGTTAATCTTTGAATGCTGCAACATTCATGTGTAGTTCTATCTCAGTCTGCTTTCCTATCCTGGAAAACCTCTTCCATGAAATACTGGAGTGATTACGTTTATGATGGATTGCCACAGGAATAGAGCCCTCTATAGGCTCAGTTATCTGCTCCGTGTCCAGAGGCGGAAATGGATATAATGACAGTTTCCATGCTGGAAATAGGCTTTAGGTTCACACAGAAAGGTGGAATGACATCACAGGTCAGTGTCACTCTGACTACTCAGCATGCGGCCATGGACTCATAAAACAAATCCCTTTCATGCACCTATCTAACTTAGCTCTCTTTGTCTCAGGTACAGTTGGGTGCAAATGTTTGCATAACCTTCGAACAAAATGAGGAATACCACTAATAAAATTTATACCACCAAAACAGTGAGTGTGATAGGTTTCACAATGTTCTTTTACACATAAATGGTCAAATAATGTGGTAAGATATTTATAAAGGGAAAAAACTTATTTTCTTTTTTTTTTTTTTTTTAACATTTGCATTTCCTTTATAATGTGATGTAATCCTGAGTCATATTCTCTGAGCAGCTTCTGAATTCTTTCTTATTTAAAGAAAATATGTAAAAAAAATATATATATATATATATATATATATATATATATATATATATATATATATATATATATATATATATATATATATAAAATATAATGGGAAAATGCTTTTGATATTGCTATGGCTGAATTCAGGCAAACAGTCAAAGAAAGATGAAAAATAACTTTTTATCCCAAACCGAGATGACTGTTGCTCAGTACACCAGTGGTTTCTTTCCAAATTGATGTGTTTGTGCAATGCCTCCGATAGACAGCTCTCTGATCCTTATGTTGGCTTATCCAACATTAAAACAAATGTAGTTTTCACAGGTGAAACTGAAGGCTAAATCCAAGAGTAGATTTTGTAGTCAATCTAACAGGACACACCTGGGTAACAAGAATCATGTGTCAGTTGTTTGTTCCAATATTTTTGGATGCCACAAATTGAGTGGCCTGATACAAAATGTGCTATGTTCTATGGTGTGTAACACATTTCCATATACAGTTGTGCTTATGAATTTACATACCCCTTGAAGAATCTGAAAAACGTCGATGTTGCCTTCTGGAGCATCAGTGAACGTTTGCACCTTTTGAAATAGTCATGTACGAGTCCCTCAGTTGTCCTCAGTGTGAAAAGATGGATCTCAACATCATATAGCCGCTGCTGGAAAGGGTTCAAATATGCAGAAGATGCTGGAAAAGCAAAGAATGTGCAGGACCTGGAGAACAGTGGGCGGTTTAACTGCTCAGGACAAACAAGGGACTCATGAAGAACTGTCACAAAACATAAAACCAGTTGTTGATCATCCAGGTAACGACACACAGTATTAGGAATCAAGCCTATGTAAACTTTTGCACTGGTTCATTTGTGTAAATTCAGTTATTATTGTGTCTTATGGATTATATGTAAACATCTGATCCCTCTTATGTATTTATTTTTAATATTAATATTTTGGAATGTTTGGAAAGGGGTGTGTAAATTTATGAGCACAACTGTAAATATAAGGAAATAAAACCTGAAATTCATCATATTCATACTCATCTTTTGATCTCAAACACAAATTTCTTCAGTGTTCAGCACTAACAAATAAATTGGCCTTGCTGTTGCAATAGTTTTGGAGGGGACTGTATTAACAAAAGGTGTCGAAAACCTTGCTTGCTAAGTGGGATTTCCTCACACAGTGAATGTCATGCATTGATCAAATTGTTAGATAGCTATGTGCTGTAGAGAAACAGACATAAGCCCAATCAATTCAATTTGTGATCAGATACAGGCGGTCATAATGTCTATGATGCTCCTGCACACCAAATTTAAAATGTTGTAACATTAATTGTAGTTAAGATACATGAAGGGCTTGCTTTTCCCCGGGCCATCTTGTGTTTTATCTCTGCTAGATGTCACACACTACCTTCTATTTACTTTTATATTAAAACCAGAGGGATGGGGAAAACTATTGCACTCGACTGTACCTGTCCTCTCTGAATGCACTTGGTAGTGCATTACAATTTTCTGCTTCCTCTCTAATTATCTTTTATTACAGGAACAAATGCCGTGCTACTTTATTCGCGTTCATTTCAGTTCACACAATGGTTTTTGTGTATAAAAGTGCATGCTGGGTTTTATTTAGGGATTCACCCATCCCAGTTTTCCATCTTGATACAGTCCTGGTTTCAAAGCGTAAACAGATCCGTTACTCACCTTCTCAGAGTAACCGAGGCAACTATGTGCGAGCTTCTGTTGCCAAGTTATGTGAAACGTCAGAGCAGTGATGTTTGCATATTCTGTTTCCTTTGTGTCTCCATGTACAAGACCTGTATCATGTCAGTCAACATTACACACACTTACCGCATAAAATCAGTCACATGGTTGGATCTGAATATGTGTCAAATCCCTATTGTGTATGTTTGTGTGTGTGTGTGTAGCTTGAACAGATGGATTGTTAATATTTGGGGACATTTTTTTTCCATGCTTTATAATTTGGCACTCATTGCTGTGGACTTTTATTAAACCTACTGCCTTAACTAAGCTTGCTCCCAGCAGTTTTTCTTAAACGGAGAAATTCATAATGTATAATGCGCAACAACAGTGAGCACAATCAATCTGAGTATTCAATCTGTACGAGTGATATGCTGAACATCTGAGCGTCAATATCAGTATTGTATCATAGATTTAAAAATGGGATGAGTTGAATGAAATGAACTGCGATGGACTGGCACCCTGTCCAGGGTGTACCCCGCCTTGTGCTCGATGCTCCCTGGGATAGGCTCCAGGTTCCCCGCGACCCTGAAAAGGAGTAAGCGGTAGAAGATGGATGGATGGATGGATGCATGAAATGAAAGCAAGTGTAGTGTGGCATTTTTGTATGCATTGTTATGCGTAGCTGTTATGGTCTAGTAAATAAAATAACTCTGTGATGTGTGAGGATGATGGTCAATGAGCAGTGTGAGCTGCCAGGACTGGAGATGACACTGCCACAGCTCAGAATGCTAATTTCCAACTTGGCTTGTTTGCTGGTTTATTTTTATTCTTTACTCCTCTATCATTTATTCTTGGCTGATGGATGTACCTGAATGACAGCCTAGGGGCTCTCAGACAGCCTTTCCCACACACACACACACACACACACACACACACACACACACACATGCATGTTCTCTCTCCATGTGGTTTGCTGCTAGGACACTGTAGACTTGACAGGAGACATAAACGTGTTGAGTGTCCGCCAGGTAATTTGTTCTATCTCAGCTATGAGTCAGAGACTTGCTCTGCTCTGCTTTAAACTAAACATGACTTGTCGCACTTCCTGTTCATGATGGAAGTCGTCCCCCCCCCCCAAACAATAGATATTTCAGTTTGAGAATATTGACTTTGCCAGGTGATAAAGACAAGATACTGTGGGAAAATCATTTTCATGATGTACATATGATACATCTATTGATGTACAAATGTTATATCTACACCTCCCTGTCTTTTATGGTTTCACAGTAGATAAACCAAGCAAAACATTATTGATTGCTGTATACTGTTAGTGCTGTGCTCTGTAGTCATTTATATCACACAAACCTAATTGGCTTTTTTAAAAGATGAAACAGATTGTGAATGTGCTTGACATCCACGCTGGAGAAAGAGCTGTGTATTAACAAATAATCTATGGCTTAGAGAAAGGATGTAAAGCCGGTGAGGCTATATTATTGTGAGCCTTTGAATGGCCATAAACTAAAGCTGTTCATTTTAAGGTATTACATTTTTTATTGATTAATGCCAATAATCTATGCTCTCAAAGTAGAATAGGACGATTCTAGGAAAAATAAGGACTAGCAGAACCTAGATGTATGCACTATTCGGTGCTAAAATGTATTATACTGATTAAAGTATATTATGAGGTTGCTTAGACTAGTTGATTAGACTAATACTGCTGTGGTCACTGCTGTGGGGATGTTGACTATCTAAGGTGATGGAAAGAAACAGTGAGGCAGACGGTAAACAAACGCATGCATATGTTAGAAAAACAGTCAAAATATAATATTTCATACTAAAAAAATTCTCCATTCAGGTGCACATTATATGAGACTACGCTGAGAAATTAGGATATATTTTTTTAATCTTTCATCTTTTGCCTTAATCAAATCTTTTCAGTTTCATATAACTTTTTTCACTGCACTCATCAGTGTTCATTTTAACTATGAAAAAGATGACAAGTAGTCTTGCAACACTTAATACAGGCTATATCTGTTTTCCAAATATCAAACATATATAATGGTTAGCTACAGACTTAGTATGAGCTCACGTATTGCTCATTGTAAGCGGTATGCTAAGATCATACATGACGTAGTCTTCCATCTGTCTCGTCTTCATTCTCCGTCAATTTCTCTTTTCTTAACATATTTGTAGGTCTCTCCACTTGGTGATTCATTTCCGGATTTGGAATCAAACACCGAATCAAACTATATAGGCCAACACCTGAAGCATTTCTGAAGCATTTTTAGACGCATGGTGTCAAACGCAGGAGATAGACGTCCATTTTAACCAGCGTTTCAGTACTGTGAGATGTGAAGTGAGCCCTCGCATGCTGTACAGTGACACAAATAGAAAACACTTCAGGTCTGGTGTGAATTCTGTATATTACTGGACTAGTATAAAAATACTCAGTAGTAAGTTCAGTACCGAGGTTCATTTCAGTATTATTTTTTTGCATGAGCCACGTAAAATGAGTTAGTGGACTATATATGAATAAAGTCCTTGAGTTTGATGTGTGGCTTACAGGGTGCTTTGTGCAGGAATGCACAATGATCACTAATCATTATAAAATGCAGTTGTTAACCCTTTAAGGGCAGTGTTCACAATTTACATAATGCCTGCATTTGGCAGAGACCCTTATCCAGAATGACTTACAGTTATCTTGTTTATATAAGTGAGCAGTTGAAGAGTTTGCTCAAGGGCCCAATAGCAGCTTGACAGTGCTGGGATTTTAACTCACGACCCTCCAATCAGAAGTCTGATGTCTTAACCATTGACCAACCATTTCCCGTAATGCTGCGTGTAACTTACTTAAGCCATCAAAAATCTACATTAAAATTTAGAAAGCATACGCTTTCATAAATATTTTTTTATTTGACATTACACCTGAGACACATAACAAAATTTTGTTGAAAAAAGGTTGTACTTCCAGGCTGACAACACTGCACTGCACTTCTGATATATCACATTATGGTAAAAGCATTATGTTTTCATAAATACCTTCTGTATAGTGAAACTGTGAACACACTTCACGTAAGACCAGGATAAAATGTGAACAACATTTATTTCATGGATATGCATAAAAATCTAACATGGGTTAAAATGAAATTTACTTAAGGACCAGACAAACTATGTATAACTGTCATGACATGAAGTATTCACCAAAACATGATTCATAAAAATCTTTAGGGATTAGAAAACTTCAATATGAGTCCAGTTATAGCACACTGAGAGGTTGCGTAGCCACATCATGTAGTGCTGTTATGACCATAATTAGGCAGTGATTATCATTCAAAATTCACTACATCATTATGTTTATGTTTATGGTTGACCGTTTAAAATCAACTGACCTTATTAAACATTTTTAATTGCATTCTTAAACATCTTATTAACCCCACAGCGTATTACTGACGTTAATGAGTTACGTCTGTCCTGATAATGTCCTGTAGAAACGTCACTGTATTCCTTTATTTTGTATTAAGAGGCTCAAAATAGTGTTGTTGTTTTCCTTTAGTGAAGAAAGTTAGTTAATTGAGCCAAATATCTAAGTATAACCTAGCTGGCATGCTCTTGTGCAAATTGCCAGACTTGGTGGAGTCAGACTGTTGTTGGCTGATAGTCTATGCTTACTCAGTGTGGCCTTGTAGCATATGGTTGGTTGTAAGAAGCATGTGGGGTCCAATACTCAGGGCCGGTTTTTTGTACCTGTACATGTACACCACAACAGTCACCACATTACTAACTGAAATGGCTCTTGTTTTGTTCAGGCTTTACTTCAAGTGCTTCCAGTATATGGTCTGCTGTGCCATACTGTATCTAATTGTGCATGATGCTTACTTGTATCAATCATAGGCCCTTATTTACTAATGATTTGTGTAAAAAATAAATAGATAAATTCACATTTTATGGCATCTGCACAAGTGTGCAAGCTTATTTACTAACAGCATCTGCATTGTGAACATGAGCAAAATAACATTTAACATTCCCTTAACGGATATGATTGATCTTTTATTTTTTCTCTAATTAAAGCACAAATCACAGGATGTTGTTTATTCAAATTGATTATAATTGCACCCACAATGCACTTTACTAAGACTGAATGTCTAGCACAAATGAACACATCTCAAGAGCAGGTATTAAATTTGCCAAAGCCAGTTTCCAGCAGGCAAAGACAAAATTATATTATTTCTTAATAATCAGAAGTCGAATGAAAATTAACATTATTTGAGATTTTAGTCATACGTAGAAGCATTTGTGTCAGTTGCACTTCTAATTTTCCATCTCGATGGATTTTGTTCTGCAGAACTCAAATTTCAGGACCTCATGACTTCTACTAGACTTCTGCAGTCATACAAAACTTGTCTTTAGGGGAAAAGTAGAACTCTTTTATAACTATATTGTAATCTAGATTGTAATCTAACTTGATTTTCTCTGTCTGCTGGTTGAGTCACTATAGGGAATAAGCAGGCTGATTAAAGGGTTTTCATCTTATAAAACCTGCAAACCGATCCTCCAATTCACATGGTATGGCCATTGATCGCTTTTTACCTTTCTACATCCCAGTGTAATCATTTCACCCTATGCCGCATTAGAACAATCCACTTAGGAATACTTCGAACTTTTGCTTTTATAATAGAGCCACATTGCTGCTTAAATAGAGTTATCCTTCACTCTGCACCTGGTCAGCTGTTTGTAGATGGGTCCGGTGGCATTTCACAGGGAAGAAGCTATTGGATGAGGTGACAGTGCAGCACAGGTAGACGTATTGTGGTACTGCAAAGCACATTTGCTTTTACGAGCACTTATCACAACTGAACAGCACAGAAAAGAGCCTATCACTATGTTACATTATTCTATCTCTTGCTAGCTGATCTCTGCTCCTCACCAGTGGGTATTTGAAGTGTTTCATGAGCTCCCAGATTTATTCTGCTTCAGAAAAATGATAAGGCACTATCAATGCAGTGAAGTATATGAATCTCAAACCACACTGTAAGCAATTCATGACTACCCCTTATTCTGTCTAGTCACTGGTTTTATTCAGTGATGACTGGTCATGAAATTGAATGGGAGTGTTAATATTATGAAAAAAAATATGTTTGAGCCTCATGGCATTGGCATAAATTCATCATTATAGGTTATAATCATGCCACACATTGTTTAAACCATTTTCTTGTACTTGTACGTTGCACGATTGCCTAGCGCCTCCAGTGTTGGGGATTCGATTCCCTCTGTGTGCAGAGTTTGCATGTTTTCTCCATGCTTCAGGGGTTTCCTCCCCCAGTCCAAAGACATGCATTGTGGGCTGATTGGCATTTTCAAATTATGAATGTGTGTGTGCGATTGTGCCCTGCAATAGGTTGGCACCCGTCCAAGCCCCCCCCCCCCGGTAGGCTTCCCACAACCGTGTGTAGTATAAGCGGTACAAAACAGGGATACATGGATGTTTGTTTAGTCTACTTACTTCTAGTTCCTCCAAAGGTAGTTAATGTATTTCCGGAAGTACATTGTACATCCACTATTGTATTTCATGTGTGCAAAAGGCACACAAAATATAGGATGAGAGCTTCTGTGAATCTACCTCCGATGTACCTAAACTTACCTAAAATCATTGGAGGTGCTGTTGTTCATGGTTCCACAAAATACAAAAAAAGTCTATTTTAAGCATTTTAACAGAATATAAGACTAGGTGGGTGCCAAAATATTAGCTTTATTTTTACATTGTTGTTTTTTTTTCCAAAGAAAGGAAGTGCCTAATCCATACCCACATAGCTTACTTTTCGTATTTAAAAAAAAAACATCCTTTTTAAAGTTTTCACCTTTTTTCTTCTTTTTTGACCCCTTCTGAATCAGTGGAATGTTTTTCAGTCTCAAAGGTATTTTTCTTGTCTGTTTGCTTGCATTTCATTGTATTTGTGTGTCTGTGTGGGTGTGTGTGTGGATGCAGAATCGTATTGAACACAGGATAAATTTTTCAACGAGCCTTATCAGCTCATTGCAGAATTAGTAGCTTTATGCTCCTGTAGCGTCCTAATGAATATCAGTTTGCTGACGTGCATCACTGAGGCAGGCCGTATTGTATCTTAGCATCAGGGGAGCGCTGAGCTCTGGTCAAACCCCTTTTCTTTTTGTCTCAGTCTCCACAGTGTGGTTCTCTGCTGCTGCGCTTAATAGCACAGACATTACAAATCTGTTAAGGCTAAATAAATGAAGTGCCTGGCATGCCGGCAGGAAAACAGCCCGCATAATGAATGGTTTAAAATGGGCACGATTGACTGTTTCTCTTCAGATAGAGTAGCCAAATTATTGTTCTCAATGTAAAACCAATTCTGCAGATCTATTAGAGTGGGTGCACAAGCTGTTTCACTGAAAAGTGATTTTGAGCAGGGACGCGGTGAAATGGATCATTTGCTTCGTGTGTATTCTGTGGGTCGGATGATGACAAAAAGGAAGTGTTGCAAGTGTAGTGTTAAGGCTCCTGGTTAATTGATCGCTTAGATTGGTTGTTGCGTTGTCAGTCTTGAGTAAATTCAAACAAGTTCATCAGGATGGTCGCGATTAGTGAAACACAAAGAAATGGATTAGAGTGAAGCCACTGGCAAACAAGGTATTACTAAGGTTTAGCATAAGAGCGCTGAGCTACACTCTGCTCCATCTGTCTGTAAGCTCAGCTTGCGTGTGTATTCACTCGTACCTACTGATGAAGCAGTCACTCCGTCTCTGTATTAGTGCCATCACACCACAGCCGTAGATTTGACTGCTGACTCACTCTCAGGACTCTCACTGCTGATTTCAGTGCATTGAATGCTGTCTGTACATTTACAAGTTTGGGAATTCACAAGTGTGCTGAAACGGTTTAATAGAAAGTTGTAAGACACGTTGTTTTTGTTTTTTTACAAATGTAACATAAAGCATCTAGATTAATTAGACTCTGAGTCAGGCATCATTTGTGAGAGTCTCCTAGTGGCCAAAAAGGTTCATACTAAATATTTATTGAAATGTATAATAAATGTATATTTATTGAAGTGCAGTGCAGTGTTGTGACATTCTAATGTAAATCAGCCTGGAAAAACAACTTTATTTCAACAAAATTTTGTTATGTGTCTCAGGTGTAATGTCAAATAAAAAAATATTTATGAAAGCTTATGTTGTTGTAATACGCCTTTCTAAATTTTAATGTAGATTTTTGATGGCTTATGTAAGTTACACGCAGCATTACGGGAAATGGTTGGTCAATGGTTAAGACATTACACTTCTGATTGGAGGGTCGTGAGTTCAAATCCCAGCACTGTCAAGCTGCTATTGTTGCGCCCTTGAGCAAACCTTCAACTGCTCACTTATATAAACGAGATAACTGTAAGTCATTCTGGATAAGGGTCTCTGCCAAATGCAGGCATTATGTAAACTGTGAACACTGCCCTTAAATAAAGGGTTAACAACTGCATTTTATAATGATCATTGTGCATTCCTGCACAAAGCACCCTGTAATCCACACATCAAACTCAAGGACTTTATTCATATATAGCCCACTAACTCATTTTATGTGGCTCATGCAAAAAATAATACTGAAATGAACCTTAGTACTGAGCTTACTACTGAGTATTTTCAAGTTTTCAAGAAATATGAAATGCCTGGATTCTTATTAAAATTACACAATATAGTAAAAACCTTATTGATAAAGTCCTCTTAATGACCAACATATTTCTTCCGGTGCCTTCAGTTTTTCAGTGCCTTTAATGTCTAATCATTCATCCACATAGCAGCATTATAAAGAATGATGGCTGTGATCAGGGTTAATTTAAAAAAATTAAAAAATAAAAAGCTACAGATGTGAGCCAGGAACTGAGATAGAGAAAAATTGCAAATAAACATGGTTATATTCTGTCATAATAATGTACAACAAACCCAGCTGTAAGGACTTAAACATGAGTGTGCCGTTATAGGAAAATAATCAATGTTGGGGTGGTGTCATGTGACGTGACAAGAAATAAAGTACAGCATTTGTTACCACCATGAAGATTATTTTCCCATATCAACACCTAAAGTGTTTTATTCCTCTTCTAGCACGGAAGTGTTCCAACAATAAAATTCTCCTTACAGAAAACTGCACAAAATCTGACCATACTACACCGTCTAACCAATCAGATTTGAGAATTCAACTGTTCTGTGGTATGTACCAAATCTGAGTAAAGAGTGCATTTTTTTTCTTATTTATGCAAAAAATAAAAGTTGTTCAACACCTATCACCAATGTGAAAAACGAATTGCCCCTTAAACTTAAAATCTGGTTGTGCCTTTGGCAGTAATAACTGCAACCAAATGCTTTTGATGACGGGAGATTAGTATTTCACAGCACTGTGGTGAAATTTTGTCCCACTCTTTTTTGTAGAACTGCTTTAATTCAGCCGCACTGGAGACTTTTCAAGCATGAACTGCCTGTTCGGTCCTGCCACAGCATCTCAATTGATTCAACGCAGGACTTTGACAAGGCTACTCCAGAACTTTAATTTAGCTTTTTTTGAACCATTCAGAGCTGGATTTATTCCTATGCTTTGGATCATTGTCTTGTTGCATAATCCAGTGGCGCTTGCGTTTCAACTTACGGGCTGAAGACCGGACATACTCCTTTAGGATTTTCTATTAGAGAGCAGAATTCATGTTTCCCTATATTATTGCAAGTTGTCCAGGCCCCGTAGCAGCAAAACATCCCCACACAATTACAGTTCCTCCACCATGCTTGACCATAGGTATGATGTTCTTTTTGTAGAATTCTGTGTTTAGTTTACGCCAGATGTAACGGGACCCCTGTCTTCCAAACAGTTCCACTTTCGACTCATAAATTTACAGAGCATTCTCCCAAAAGGTTTGAGTATCATCAAGGTGTGTTTTGTCAAAATTCAGATGAGACTTAATGTTTTTCTGGATTAGCAGTGACCTCACCATTCTTCCAACTCACCACTCTTTTCACCTCGCCACTTTTCCATGGATGCCTTATTTGCCCATTGTCTTTCTGATTGTGGTGTCATGAACAGTGAACCTTTATTGATGCAAGATAGTTCCTGTAGTTCCTTCAATGTTGTCCTTGGCTCTTTTGTAACTTCCTGTATGAGTAGTTGCTGTGCTCTTGGAAGAATTTTGGAAGGTCTATCACTCCTGGGAAGGTTTTGTAGATTTGGGCAATTAATAAATACATTTTCATTCAGGTCCAGTTGGGATTGGATACATTTTTTTTGCTTCAATAAATAACATTATGATTTAAAAACTGTATTTTGTGTTTACTCAGGTTGCCTTTGTTTTATCTTAGATTTTGTTTTAACTTCTGAAACAATTTACTATGAGATACACACAAAAACAGAATGTATCAGGTGTCATGTTTTTGGTTGTAAATAGGTGTCATTTTGTTTGTTTGTTTGTTTGTTTTAGTCTTGTTTTCAGATTAAAACAGGACCTAACATAATTTCTTATCATGTTTCCAAGAATGAGCGAATGCGTGGCAGACAATCCAGACTATGCCCCTGGCTATTGATAGGAAAGCATTGAATATCTTTAATGTACTATCTTGTTTCCATGCTTGAAATGGTGCTATAATTCCTAAGCTGGCGACGCTGCCAATTTATCGGCGCTCCTTACAAGGAATTGAGAGAGCACGAACTGAGGGCTGCAAAGCACTATTGAGCGAACGGTCATGCATGCGATTGTTTTTATTCTAACACTAATCATAGCCAAATGCCCTAATACATAGCTCAGAGAGAGAACCCAGGCAAAGAATTTCAATCATGATGAACTGAATTAAAGGAAAGCAATAAGGTTGGGGGGGTCAAGTTATATGCTATGAGCAGTCTGAATATAAATATTCCTGTTTTGCCGTGTGCACCAGTTACATACTAAACCACTGTTTATTTGAATTTCAACTTCAAATAAACAGCCTTTCTCCAACTCATGTTTTTTTAATCCACAGAGCGTCCTGAGTGGTTCATAGCTAGCCAGAGTGAATATCAATATCAGTGAATATCAACTTGTAAAGGAAAAAAGCATAGTAATGATAAGCTTATTAAAAGCATAGGGTCAACTGTGGGAATGTGCTTCAGACAACACTTGATGCCCGATTGGTTCCCTAACAGAGAGGAGGGGCTAGGA
Organism: Ameiurus melas; assembly: GCA_012411365.1. Taxonomy (NCBI): domain Eukaryota; kingdom Metazoa; phylum Chordata; class Actinopteri; order Siluriformes; family Ictaluridae; genus Ameiurus; species Ameiurus melas. The sequence goes on along the minus strand of CM022754.1, from coordinate 33,305,244 downwards.
GTTGAGAGAGAGACTGAGAGGGAGAGGAGGAGGGAAAGGAGGAGGAGATAGATAGATGGCTCAGCGCTGAATGGAGACAGGAGGGAATGCCCAGTAAATGTAGCTGCCGATAATTGCACACATCAGCGGCAGCACTGAGATCAGGAGCACAAGCTCAGTGCTGAGGGGAGGAGAAGGCTGGGAACGAGGGGAGAGGAGAGAAGTGCACCAGCACAGGGCTGAGGCTCCGAGAGACAGAAAGAAAGAGTGTGCCGGCTTAACAGTGCTCAGAGAAGAAGACTGCGAGGAGGAGGTGGTGTGGAAGTTGTGGCAACTCACACTCTGACACACACTCTCTGGACCCAGGTTGGCTTCTGGGCTTCATAACGAGTGATGGTGTGAGTGTGTACCCACACTGTTCTTGTGGCATCTCTTTCCATTAGACTTTCCTTCCTGATTGGTGTGTGTAAGAGGCACTCTTTTGGGAGACACTTTTTGGAGCTTCTTCCCTGGCTACTGAGAGACATGGTAGAGTATGATCTAGCTAGCAGAGCTTTCGCCCCAGAGCATGGAGAAGTCAAGTAGTGAGGAGTCCGCTATCCACCGCAGCCCGTCTGTGGAGAGTTGCGACTCGGACTTTGCCCGCGCATCCAGCTCAGGTCGTCCATTTGGGGGGCGAGGCTTCACCGCTGGAGCTTTCTACGGTTCCACGGGGCGCAAACAGAGTGCCACAGACAACAAGGACGCCAACAAACAGAGCACTTCCAAAAGCAGCAAATACGTGGTCTTTTACCTGGATCTATCCTTTGTGTTCCTTTTAGAATTCAAGAAGTGCAACATGGCTAGCGGCTTCCTGTGCTGCTTGAAGTATATGATGTTCCTCTTCAACCTCATCTTCTGGGTAAGTGATACCTGTTTTTTTACTTAAAAAACCTCTCTTCATCTCTGCTCGCTTTCGCTCCTTGGTGCAGCGTGTTGAGGCACCGATGCCGTGTGTGTGTGTGTGTGTGTGTATGTGAGAGAGAGAGAGAGGCTGATCAACATTTCTCAGTTCTTTGATTCATATCAAAGATAGAGTTTTGCAAGACAGGTTATAATGCACATTTCTATAAGGGTGTGCTTAGCTGATCTGACTGTGCATTTCTCTTAGTTACATCAGGCTGACTGTGCCATGTGCTGTCATTTATGAACACACGACTATTTCTGTCTTCCACTGAGTGGAGGGCCTCTGGGAAATACATTTCAGTCATACATAACTTTATGCAGAGAGCATGAAGTCTACTGACTAATCGCAAGAAGACTGCAATTGTGCTCTGGTGCTCATATTTATGAATAATCTCAATGTATTCATAATTATCATTATTATTATTTTTAACAACCTTTTATGCTGATATGCAAACTGCTAATAGTTAGATAATGGCATATAGAAGGTTCCAGACAGTAGTCTGGTGCATTCTCGATTGTTCATTTTGATTGCTGCTTAAGAATTAAAAGTGAAAAGCGTTGATGTTGGATTGATGAGAATGCACTGTATGAGAACGAGAGCAGATTGTTTGCCAGGAGGACAGTAGGCTCTGTCCTTTGTGGAAAGACAGTCATGCATAAACATATGCAGCACACATATACACCCTCCTGGGAGCCTGTATTTCATGGTCAGATTCTGTTTTATTCCCATGAGGGAATGAGGAATATGGGGAAAAGACATTTGGAGGAGTCAGAGGGTGTCCATAATTCAGATCCCCAGGGAAGACAGTTCTGAGTCTCTCTGTGATGGTTAACGTGTTCTGATTTAGCTCAGGAGGCTTCCTGTGTGCACACCTTCATTGCTATTAATTAAGTAGAGAAATGTTCTATATGATCTTTCAGATCCACACTTATTATATGCCTTGCGATACTTTAAATGTCTTTTCAAGACTGCCTAATAAACCATGTTGTTGTTTCTATTTCTAAGACTTGAAACAAAGAAAGAAAAACCTTTTTTAAAGATGCCTAATCGTTTTAAGCATGATTTCCCGTTGATTTATTGTTAAAACAGTGGCGAATAAAAATCAGCCCGTATTGCAGTTTCTATTGAAAATCTAGGATTTAATGTCAGCTTAGTGTTTTTAGCCGTTTTGGATAAGTGAACAGACATCGTATTAGTGGATTTCACAAACAGGTGGCAAAGTTGGCATAGAAAGCATGTACATTTGGTTTTGTGGGTTGTTGGGGTTTTTTGTTCCACTCAGTCATTCATCATGGTTCCCTTACATGCGGTGCTTTCATGACCATGGCCTGGGTTCGACTCCTGGTCAGGAAACCAACCCCAGCCACTGACGGGTTGCATGAGCCAGTGCATTCTCAGTATGCGTCTCAGGACCAGAAAATGGGGAGGGTTGTGTCAAGAAGCGCATACGGCATAAAACCGGTTGCCAGAATCAATATGCGGACGGGTGATCTTCTGTAGCAACCCTGAAATAGGAGCAGTCGAAAGAGGGGGGGAAACATCAGTCATACATCTTCAGTAACTGCTTTATCCTGGTCAGGGTCACTGTGAATCCAGAGCCTATTCCGGGAACACTGGGTATGAGGCAGGAATACACCCTGAATGGGACACCACTCCTTAACAGGGCACCATGCGCACGCGCACACACACACAGACACACACACACACTCTCACACACTCATTTAAACCTAGGGCAGTTTAGAATAGCCAATCCACTCTCCAGTCTAGTCATGTGGAGGCAGAAGGAAACTAAATAACGCAGAAGAAGCGGAGAACATCACACAATTTTAAAGAAAGCAAAGGCACAAATACATGGTGACAAAGCTATCCACAACCATGACACTATCTATTGTGTTTTTGCTTTCTCTAAAAAAGAATTGCTGCTACACTTACTTGTTGAAGAAAATCACCAGTGTGGCCATCACACTTGCTATAACAAAAAAGAAGAAAAGTTGATATTCAGTGAAGACACTTTCAGTAGAAGTGTGAGACTGAGGACATGTTTATTCATCGTGGAGCTAAACTGGTTTCATTTCTGTGTGAAGGAACTGTGAAAGTCTTTATGACACAAAGCGAACTCTATTAACCCGACTTGTGACCACAAACAGCCTAAAACAGCAGCAGTATGGAAAGATGCAGAAGTGTCACTTTTATATATTTCCTAAAAAATATATACATTGCCTATAACAAAACTGAAATTATGCCTTTGCATATAGTATTTTCTCTGTTTGTTCAGTTGATAAATGCATCATTTAGCCTAATCCATTGTTTTCGCCTAACAGAGCATACATTTAAATAGTTTATCGATTATGCCTTCTGGGGTTTTTAGTTTTTTGTTTTTTTTTAATGTCCTATATTTTGCTTTTAAAGCCGCACTAATGTAAGTTAAAAGAAATTAATTAGCTGTACAATTTACGGTCCATTGAGGACACTCAAAAAATGCCAGTGTGACACAGACAGAAATTGAGTTTGACAACCCTGAAATAAAATGTGTGTGTGTGTATGTGTGTGTGTGTGTGTGTGTGTGTGTGTGTGTGTGTGTGTGTGTGTAGTCCCAACTGATTATATCATTGTTATTCTGCCTCTGTCTGTGGGAGGCATATACCTCAGTAACCCTCCCTCAGGGAGTCTCATCATTAAGCACAGCTTTAACTCACTTCAGAGTAAAAGCAGAGAGACAGAGCAGGAGTGGACAAATCATAAATTCATTAGTTAGCTCACCAGTCAAATAAATTTCATAGTGTGCTGCCCATGCCATGTTTTGGTTGCCTAAATTACTAGACTAAAAGTAGTAATAATGTAATAATATATTGAGACATATAGTTAGCTAGGTAGGTGCATTACAGTCATACAAAGTTGTATGATTATTATCCTCTTCTAATCATCTATCATGTTGACAAAAATTCAGAAAGTTGTTGACCAACCTTTCGGCTATGAGAAGCTGTGCTCTGTCCTTGCATCACAGAATATCACACAAGTTTGTTTAGCATCTGTATTTTGGTTGGAAGCATGCTGCGCAAGCTTTATGCCAAACTTTATTGTCCTTTGTTTCCACATATCTGCATGTTTTTGCTACAGAAAGAATAATCTGTGCACACTGATTAAACTGACTAGTAAAGAGCAGACTATACCAACAGCCAATTCACACCTCAGCCAATGTGTGTAGTTCAGCAGGTGGTAGAATCTGGAAGAATGCGCTATGGTTGGAGCATTGTGGCACGTCACATGCCCGTGAAATACATTACATTTAAAGATACAGGACTATGCAGAAGACTTAGGCATATGCAAAGAAGAAATGCAGTACAGCAAAGATGTCTTCAAAAATAATGGAATTATATGTTTCTACATTTTGAAAAAATACTATAAAGACAGTAAACAGTAATAAATGAAACAGAATCAGAATTTGATGTAACAACCATTTGCCCTAAACAAAAAATTAGTAGTCTAAGGTAGAATTAGTGCAGTTTTATAAGGAAATGAGCTGTAAGGTTTATTGAGCATCTTGCAGAACCAGCCACGGTTTTTCTGGAGACTTTGACTGTCACACTTGCTTCTTATTTTTGCAACAAAACCCAGCAGCCTTCATTGTGTTTTTTGTCTGAAAAGTGTCTCTTACGTAATATGCTGCTTTCTTTACTGACATACATACATGTTCCTGTAACATTTAATTTTGTGCTGGATAACTCATGTTTGGAAATCTAAAATGTTTTTGTACTCGATAATGTAGAAGTAAAAAGAAAATAAAAAGAATAAGTTGATACAAAAATGGCTACTTAACACTTTTGCACAGTACTGTGTATACTGTTCCAACCTTATATACTGTATGTACATGCTTTTTTCTGGTTGTGAACCTATTGTTTGCCAGGTTACTGTGAGGAACAGCTAATAGCATGGACACTAATTTTGCCTGTTCTGGGTGCCCAGCATACTGGAAGGAAAGGATAGAGAAGAACGAGAGAGAGAGAACGAGAGAGAGAGAGAGAAGAGAGAGAGAGAGAGAGAGATAGGCACTGTGTTTCAGTTTCTCTCTATATCTTTCAATTACACACAGGAAACGGTAACTAGCTGTAATATGGCTGTCTCCCACTGAGCTCCCTGTATGTGGTTCATGTGTGTGTGTAAAGTGTATAATCAGACAGATTTTCAGTGTCCCCAGGCTGTTGGTCCTGCTGAGAAGTTCCGTCTTGGTACTAATGTTCACATAATGATTTCTTACAGAGTCTTTTTGTTTTTTTCCCCCTAACTTTGATTAAGTTTAATGGCTACTTTGCTTTGGTCAGGTTAAGGTCAGTCTTATTCTTCTTGGTAGAGGCGGTCTGAAGCAGGTAGAGGCCATGTAGGTAGAGGACGAGCTGAGCAAGTGTTTAGAGAGCGGTGTGTTACTGTATCTTGACACCCCTGGAACAGTCCTTCTCTGGTTGCGGCACTCCAGCAATCACAAGGTTCTACTGCAGTGGAGTGTTTAGTTTTGACACATCATCCTCGGCAGGGTGCAGTTCTTTAGAACCGCGGTGCCAGGTGCTGGCGCTCACCATGACTCGCCATGACCAGTGTAACACGAGGAACAAGGTAAACAACGTCAGGAGCAGTAGGATTGTCGCAGCACTGCTCAGTGGTTCTACAGCAGTTGTTGCCGACCATCTGGCTCCTCTTTCTTACGGGGATTAGTGTAGGCTAAGCTGCACCGCTTCAGCTCAGATTAAAGCGTTTAGTGCCGATCTAGACTACGGTGCATTCTGCTTAGCACTGATTCCTCCTGCTGTGTGATGCATCTAACCTGTCAGCTGACTGAACAAATGTTATATGTTTTGTTATTTTGAGTTGAACCATTTTATATAGAAACCTGGAATTGAACTCTCAGTTCTTCGTTTTTTTAAGGTTTTATTGGTTTCCCAAATCTCGGGCTTTGGGTCAGTATGAATTAAATTTCAACAATAAATGTACATTGGAAGTTCTCCAACGTCAAATGATGCATTTGCTCCTTTAAAGAGAAAGCTGCCTTTAGCTACAGCAGCTAGTGGGCCACACATTAAGTCTTCCTGTCACTGTCTGTCTCTCTTATTACAATAATTATCCTTTGTAGGCTGCAATTTACAGAACAATTGACAATTGAGTTCCACTTGCTGGATTAGCATCAGATTTGTCTGTACATATACAATTATCTGCCACTTTATTAGGAACACCTAGGGAAAAAGTGACATCAGTGACTTGTACAGTGGCATGTAAAAAAGTATTTGATCGCATGCAGATTTTGTACGTTTGCCCACTGACAAAGAAATTATCAGTCTATAATTTTAATGGTAGATTTATTTGAACAGTGAGAGACAGATTAACAAAAAAAATCCAGAAAAACGCATGTCAAAAATCTTATAAATTGATTTGCATTTTAATGAGGGAAATAAGTATTTGACCCCTCTGCAAAACATGACTTAGTACTTGGTGGCAAAACCCTTGTTGGCAATCACAGAGGTCAGACGTTTCTTGTAGTTGGCCACCAGGTTTGCACACATCTCAGGAGCGATTTTGTCCCACTCCTCTTTGCAGATCTTCTCCAAGTCATTAAGGTTTCGAGGCTGACGTTTGGCAACTCGAACCTTCAGCTCCCTCCACAGATTTTCTATGGGATTAAGGTCTGGAGACTGGCTAGGCCACTCCAGGACCTTAATGTGCTTCTTCTTGAGCCACTCCTTTGTTGCCTTGGCCGTGTGTTTTGGGTCATTGTCATGGTGGAAATACCCATCCACGCCCCCATTTTCAATGCCCTGGCTGAAAGAAGGAGGTTCTCACACAAGATTTGATGGCACATGGCCCCGTCCCATCATCCCTGGGGGGGGGGGGTTGTTTTGTTCCCTAAGCAAAAAAACACCCCCAAAGCATAATGTGTCCACCTCCATGTTTGACGGTGGGGATGGTGTTCTTGGGGTCATTCCTCCTCCTCCAAACACGGTGAGTTGAGTTGATGCCAAAGAGCTCCATTATGGTCACATCTAACCACAACACTTTCACCCAGTTGACCTTTGAATCATTCAGATGTTCACTGGCAAACTTCAGACGGGCATGTATATGTGCTTTCTTGAGCAGGGGGATCTTGCGGGCGCTGCAGGATTTCAGTCCTTCACGGCGTAGTGTATTACCAATTGTTGTTTTGGTGACTATGGTCCCAGCTGCCTTGAGATCATTGACAAGATCCTCCCGTGTAGTTCTGGGCTGATTCCTCACTGTTCTCATGATCATTACAACTCCACGAGGTGAGATCTTGCATGGAGCCCCAGGCCGAGGGAGATTGACAGTTCTTTTGTGTTTCTTCCATTTGCGAATAATCGCACCAACTGTTGTCACCTTCTCATCAAGCTGCTTGGCAATGGTCTTGTAGCCCATTCCAGACTTGTGTAGGTCTACAATCTTGTCCCTGATATCCTTGGAGTGCTCTTTGGTCTTGGCCATGGTGGAGAGTTTGGAATCTGATTGATTGATTGCTTCTGTGGACAGGTGTCTTTTAGGGGATCAAATACTTTTCTCCCTCACTGTACAGTGGTCACATGTTCACATGTATAAACTGGACTGTTAAAGAATGGAAAAATGTCTCCTGGTCTTTTAACAATCTTCAACTGCCCAGTTTCAATGAGTCTGTGCCGACTGTACCTATAGATTCTGTTCTTGGCTGATGGGAGTGGAATCCAGTGTGTTCTTCTTATGTTGTAGCCTATTCACCTGAAAGTTCAACGTGTTAAACAATGTTAAAACAATGACATAATAGAGTCCCTCCAGGATTTACCGATTTTGTGAAAAACAAAATCAAGGAAACTCTGCAATATATATTTTTCAAATAAATAATAATAATAAATGATCTCTTTTTTTTCAAAATTACAGAAGATTTTCTGCAGATTTGAGCAAAGACGTGTCATGTGACATCATCACAATGCAGCATGTGATGTCATCACAACGCACATTCAGCCAAAGCTCCCTTCGATTCATGTGTCAAACATGAGCACATCTAAAAGGTCTCATTTACCAACAAGCATCACAGTGAAAACCATGCAAAACCGTTTCATGCAATTGTAATTTTACCAATTCAAGTAGTTTTACACAAAACAGCACAAAAAAAAATAAACCCATTGCATATTTTGAACATAGATGCAGCAAAATCAAACATTTTTGGCTGAACAATCACAAAAAACTCAGCAATATCCTGTCTGGACTGATAATATCTTGAAGAAGTGAAAAAATAACAAGTCAAAATATTAATTATTATTATTATTATTCATAATAATATTAATCATATCTTTGGTAATAAAAAATTGTAATATGGTGGAACTCAAAATAATGACATGATTTTATGTCAAAATAACGATGTGGCATTTTTAAAAATATATGTGATCGAGGGCGTCTGAGGTATTAGCATCACCGGAAAGCTGAGACCTTACACTGTACAGCAATGTAGAAAAGACACTAAAGTGCTTTTGGTCAATATGGCTTAGAAAGATAGAGCCGGTCATAAATACTGTTCTTCTAACAACTGGATTTGTTTAATTACTGTTCATTTTAAATTGGGTCAATAATGAGTTCTTGAATGGAGGTAGCCTGACTAAAACTCTCTCTTCATCCAGACACTGAGCTGCTGTAATGTCTGTTGAATTAAATATTTCTGCAATGTTTAGTACTCTTAGTTTACTTCTCATTCTCTTCACTTCTAATCTGCTGTCAAGCTCTAATATAAGCGGAATGCATAGCTATCACTCGCTGCTATTAGATCCCCTATCAGATCAAAAGCAAAACCTTTTCCTTTTGACGTTGTGATTCATAGAATTGCACGACCTTAGCACTGTGCTCTAAAAGCATGCGGCTCAGAGTGTGTATTAAAGCCATTTCTTTTTTCCCTTTGATGGTAGCAGCTTTGTGCTTTTTTTTATTCATAAACAGTAGTGCTTGCATTTGGGATTGCACAGGTTTATCTGCTATTAGGTGACGGGTAACAAAAGATCGTTTTAATCCCCCCCTACTGACATCACTTTTTTTAATGGTGGGAAAGTAGGTTGCCTAGTGAGAAAGTACAGAAACTAAGTGCCAGTCTCAGGCTGCTATGGTGCGAGAGAGGCGGTGTAGCTGTCACATCACTGTCTTGGTCAAGTAAAAGTCCTTTTCTCAATATCAACACCACTGTTTTTGCTACAGGGCTTCTCTACAAGCAATCTCTTTACCACTTCTGCATCCTCTCTTTCTGTCCTCACACTTTTTTCCCTTCTCAAGAGATCATGTTTTCTAATGTTCTCTAATGCCCTTAGCTGTGGGGGATTTAACATTATAACAAAATATCACTAGGCTGCTCTCACCGTAAGCACTGTCACATGCACTTTTGATTGATGTGGTACTTGACTCTTAATCTGAAGGGAATGGAAATGTTGAAGAGAAAAATGAGAAAGCTGTTCAATCTTTCTTTGCTCTGGTGGCAGTAAATGCAAATTGCATTTTGAAAAATATCCGAAAGATCACATGGTTTAATTGTTCTCACGTGAGAACATGTAAATAAAGCAATATCATCTCACTTCCCATTTATAATCCCAGTATACAGGTAGTGTATCACCCAGAAAACAATGGGTGCCAAGTTTATTTAACAGAATGTGAAACCAAATCACAGTCAGAAAAACAGGCCAGGTCAAAACACGTAAAGGCAAACAACTGGAGAACTAATCCAAAGGGGCAGGCTAATACAGCAAAAACGACAAACAATCGATCAAAATAACAAGTAGCTCAGAATTGCTGACGGTAAAGTAGGCAAGACTTTGCAAAGACTTCAGGTGAGCTAGGTAACCTGAAAATAGGTTAGCACCAGTGGGGACCTCTGGTGGTCTGGTGGTGTGGAGTGAAATCATCAGATAAGCCTGTGACAGTGGGTTTCCTATTGGGTCTGGTTCCTCTCCGGGTTTCTTGCTCGTGTCATCTCAGGGAGGTTTTTTGTTGCTGTTTTGCGACTGTCACTTCTGGTTTACTCATTAGGGATCTAAATCTAAATCATGTAAAGCTGCTTTGTGAAAACTTCTCGAAATCGAATCACGCAAAAGATTATTATCAAATTATTGGGTAAGCATTATATTTGAATTCTCACTGTAACTGTGTAATTGTCTTCATTTATATCAAATTCCTGAATAACTCCCCTCTCATTTCTGTCCATCGGTAGAAGTCACTATTTGATGATCACCTCCATCAGCTCTGATTCTTTGCTCTTTGTCTGCTTAGCTCGTCTCTATAACCCTGCAGCAGACCTCATTACCTTGTAGGATCGGTTGGGATATGTTTCCTTCCCAGAGGCTTTGTGCAGTGAAATGGTTAGTGCTCGCTACTCATCACATCGGCGCATCTAGAGTACATCCATTCAGATGCCTAAATAAAAAATATTCAAATTTTTTTAGCCAGGAGTATTCTTTAAGATATAGTCAGCCATTTTCGCAGACACTAGCTGTTTTGAAACTAGTAGTGTGGAGAGTATGGATGTATGTGTGTGTGTGTGTGTGTGTGTGTGTGTGTGTGTGTGTGTGTGTATGTGTGTGTATGTATACTCAGCAAAAAAAGAAACACCCCTTTTTCAGGAGACTGTATTTTAAAGATAATTTTGTAAAATCCAAATAAGCTTTACAGTTCTCTATTGGAAAGAGTTTAAAGAATGTTTTTATACTTGTTTTTTTTCTGAACAGTTCTTAAGACACAGTTTACAGGCGGTAGGCAGTTACAATAACTTAGGACACTAATGAGACCTTTCTAATGACTCTGAAAAACACCAGAAGAAAGATGCCTGCTCACCTGCTCACATGCCATAGGCCTAGCAGGGAGACATGAGGACTGCAGATGTGGTCAGAGCAGTAAACTGCAATGTCTGTTATTTAAGACGCCTAAGACAGTGCAACAGGGAGACAGAAAGGACAGCTGATCGTCCTTGCAGTGGAAAATTACATGTAAACATGTGTCCCCTGAGACGTGATTGAGAACTTGCAAATGCCTTGGTGGAAGAGTGGACGTTTCTTTTTTTTTCTGAGTATGTCCATGACGTATACATAACAGATTCACTGGACCAGTGTCACCCATGATGCACTATGCCCAATGGTTTAAGTCCGATTGTTAACACAATTACATCATGGATGCACATTTAGGTTATATTATAAGCTCAGTGATGCAGTGATTAGGTTATATTATAATCTCAGTGTCACAGAAGAGCTTAATTGTGGTAATGTAATACAAACTAATTTCATTAAATGTTCAGTGGTATAGTTCTCTCATATTATTTATTGGAAGAATATGTATATGTGGATGAGGACATGGTATTTCATCTAAAGAGAATATTTTGGAAGCTAGTACAACCATAATCTCTCTAAAATATAAGGCACTGATGCATCTCAGCCCATAATATGGGGCAATTTATCTTTTTTTGTTCTTGTAGTAAAAATTTCTCAAAATTAACAGACCATGTGTCAGTATACTGTGAGATTTTTACACTGGCACAAGCTGTTTATATGGTCAACTCAAAAATTATTGGCATCCTTGATACAAATGCTAAGTGTATATATTAAACAAGCATGATGGATCAATTTTTCATTAAATATATATATATATATTTTTAAATTGTTAAATAAATGCATACAGTATCTTTCTTCCAACATCAATTATTTCCGTAAGCAATTTTTAATAGTATTCAAACATATAGAATAACTTTTTGCACCTCTAAATAATAAATACAAAATACATGCAAATAAATTATGGTTTTAAAATTTTTTAAATTGCTCTTAGTCTTAAGAATTTCTGCTTGGTTTAACCACATTTATGGTTCCATTTTTTGCTGATTAATTGTTGCCAAATTTTATGTCAATTTATTTTTGCCATCTTGCCATTTAGCACCATGTGAAAAACAAAAGAGCTTTCTACACAGAAGGGACAGAAATTTGCTGACATGCACAGGCCAGAAAATGGATTTAAAATAAATAAATAAATAACATAAACCACTAACAATACCATTGTGGATAGTCAGGTAATAACCATAATAAACATTTTCAACAGTTTGGAGCAGTTAAAAATGTTGCAGGAGGAGGACACACAAACATACAGTAACCCTGTACAGTGAGGAGAATGATGAGGCAGGTGAAAACGCTTCAGTTTCACAACTGGCAGATAAAAAAAAATCCACTATTAGACTGGACCCTGTAACAACCTGTTTGGAAGGGCTGTAAAAAAAACAACAAAAAAAAACCAAGCCATTCTTGAGAGCAATCCTCAAAATACAGACCTTGAACTTCACCAAGCATCATTACAGCTATAATTTGAAAGCAGGGAATGCATACAGGAAAAAAGCCCCATAGCCATTCTAAAATACTAAAATATGACCGTAGATCATTGGTTCTCTGAGGCTATTTTACATCTAATGATCCAGATGCTCTTGTAACGATTGAGAGCATTTTAGTGACGCAGCACCAGAATATTGTAGCTGGTTTTCTCTGGCAGGAGATTAAAACTTGATGGATCGTTCAGTGGTCCGATTTGACGAAAGCATTCCACATGTGCAGACCTAAAAATGTAAAGGTACGTTTAAAATGTTCTGCATGGAGGCGTGCTCCAAGAACCCTTTCCAAATGTTTTTAAAAAATGCTAAAATAAAGCAGAAAATAACAAGTATCACTTATTGCATGTGTTATCTAAATATTGATATAATTTGTCATTTGCATAAAGGATACTATTAATACTGGAAATTTCCCCCCTCATTCCATTCAATTAAATTTTATTTGTATAGCACTTTTTACAATAGACATTGTCTCAAAGCAGCTTTACAGAAATGGAAACATGGTATACAGATAATGAAGGTGTGAATTTATCCCAAATGAGCAAGCCACTGAGTGGCGACGATGGCAAGGAAAATCTCCCTAAGATGTTTTAAGAGGAAGAAACCTTGAGAGGAACCCGACTCAGAAGGGAACCCATCCTCATTTGGGTAACAACAGATAATGTGAAAAAGTTGATAATGGATGTATACGAAGTCTGCAAGTTCTTAGGTGCAGCCGTAGTCCCAGTAGTCCAGAATTAGAGAAGATTTGAGCGCCATCCACAGGCAGAAAGGATCTGGATCTCCAGTATCTCCATAAATTCGTGTGGGGCTCGGCAAAAGGAGAGAGGGAGAACAAGATTATTATGACTGTGAATTAGTAAGATAGAATCTAGTCAGGGTAGGCTTGAGTAAACAAATACGTTTTAAGCCTAGACTTAAACGCTGAGACTGTGTCTGAGTCCCGAACACTAATAGGAAGACTGTTCCATAACTGTGGGGCTCTATAAGCAAAGGCTCTTCCCCCTGCTTTAGCCTTCACTATTCGAGGTACCGTCAAATAGCCTGCATCTTTTGATCTAAGTAGGCATGGCGGATCATATAAAACCTAAAGGTCACTTGGATATTGTGGTGCGAGACCGTTTAGTGCTTTATAGGTTAATAAAAGTATTTTAAAGTTAATGCGAGATTTTACTGGGAGCCAATGCAGTGTGGATAAGATTGGGGTGATGTGGTCGTATCTTCTAGTTCTAGTTAGGACTCTAGCAGCTGCATTCTGGACTAACTGGAGCTTTATTTATATTCCTACTGGAAACATCCAGACAGTAAGGCATTACAGTAATCTAATCTAGAGGTGATGAATGCATGAACCAGTATTTCCGAATCATGTAGTGACAATATGTTTCTTATCTTAGAAATATTTCTGAGATGAAAGAAAGCTATCCTAGTAATATTATCTACATGAGCATCAAATGATAGACTGGAGTCAATAATCACTCCAAGGTCTTTAACTGCTGTACATGATGAAACAGAAAGACCATCCAGAGTTATTTTGTAATCAGAATGATTACTTCTAGCTACACGTAGTCCTAATAATACTATTTCTGTTTTATCAGAATTAAGTAAAAGGAAGTTAGTTAACAGCCAACGTCTAATGTCCTTTACACAATCTTCAACTTCACTAAGCTTCTGTCTGTCCTCTGGCTTCGCTGAAACATACAACTGTGTATCATCAGCATAACAGTGGAAGCTAATTCCATGTTTACGAATAATTTGTCCTAGGGGAAACATATATAAAGTAAAAAGCAGTGGGCCTAAAACAGAACCCTGAGGAACTCCAAAAGTAACCTCAGTACGCTTGGAGAAATCACCATTTACATCTACGACCTGATCACGATCGGTCAGATAAGACCTGAACCAGGAGAGGACTGTTCCCTTAATACCAACAACATTTTCTAATCTATCAAGAAGAATAGTGTGATCTATAGTATCAAAAGCATCTTCTAAATGTGTAGCAAGATTGGCAGGGGCTTTATGCATTGTGTCCCCTCAGCTTCCTCCTGGCAATCAAAATCGATGCAAATCTACACCTTAACAGTGAATTAATGTGCATTCTTAGAATAGCACCCTGGCATTCACTGCTCAGCACTTTTCTTTATTACCCAAAACAGATACCCAGGAAATCAATGACTACTCTTCAAGGTCTCTGTGTATCTTCTGACCTTACACTCACATATGACTGAGCATCTTGTCTGAGTTAGCCTTTTACCATTGAATTAATGAGAACAGGGTCTTTAATTACACACTAACAGCAGGGAACCTCTGCACCTTATTTCTGATGTTGATGGCCAGAGGGTAATTTTGGTCAAAGTAGATTTAATGGAGATCATGTGAGACCCTAAAGCTTTTCATTTGAGTCTATAAAAGGCCTGTCTTCTCAGTCTGCTCCTTATCCAGGGTCTTTAGGGACCAATCCTACAAAAGGGCTATCCAGTGACTGTCACTGACAGGATCTATACACTATCTCTTTGAGGTGCCAACCACATCTGATGTGATTAGTTTGGATTGAATTTCCATCAAGCTTGATGGATCCAGATACTTTATTTTAATGTTTCCCATTCCTGACCATGACATGACCATGGAGCTTAAGGAGACAACAACTGTCTGCCTGATCTGGCCTTTAATTACACTGTAATGACAATGCGCAATGCGCATCTTTTCTCTGACACCGATGCCTAAAGGGTGCAGTAAATGTAAGTCCAATTAAATTAAATGGTGATCAGAGGAGATCCTGAACAATGCCTCCTGGGAAAAACCCCTACAAAGGACACAGTCTGGTGAGCACCACTGACATTTTCTACACATTAAGACACCAGCACCACTGAAACATTGATTTTGATTGAATTCCAATCAAGTTTTAAGAACCAAAACACAATTTTCATGAGTATCTGCCATTTCTGACCATGGCATTTCTGAAGCCTAAGGAGTCAACAAATTTAATCTAATTTATCTTTCAACTGTTGGGAGCTATTATGGTTATGTTTGTATGGCATCGATTTTTGTCTATAATGTATATAAAATCCTTATAAATGTTTACCATAAAAGTACCTTTTATCCTTTCTTGGGATAAAATATGAGCAATATGAGCCTATATATATATATATATATATATATATATATATATATATATATATATATATATATATATATATATATATATATATATATATGTATAATTTTTATTTATTTAATTATTATTAGGACCTTTTTTCTCTTGATAAGATGTGCACTCACTATCTGAAGGAAACTGGACCCAGGATGGAGCTGAATTTTGTTGTGTGTAACAAGAGTCCTCTCCAGACTTAGAGCACAAAATTTAGACCCACCCATTAACGAGCGGCATATTAATGCCTGAACATTATCATATATTTATGATTTGTTATTATTTATGGATAAAGAATCCTGCTGTGTTAGACCTACCCTTTCAGATTAAGCTATGTTGTTTATAGATGCAGACTAAATTAATATTTTCTAGATTTTACATTTGTTTGTAAGGTCTTGTAATACATTAAAAGTATTAGAGTTGATATCAGTCTCTCTCTCTCATCTCTCTCTCTCTCCTCACTCGCTCTCTCTCTCACACACACACACACACACACACACACACTATGCATAATAATAATAATCATCATTATCATCATCAGGAATTCTGATTATTTGAATCTGATTATTTGAATATCTAAAACCCCAGACTTGAACAGCTTCACTTTTTAAGCTTTGAGCATGTAAACAGAGTACCAATAGCAAGCCTCATATACACTCTATCAGCATCTCACCTTCTCTGTCCTTTCTAATATAAGATGGCAATATTTCATTTCATTTCATTCCAAGATGCAATTACAATCAATAAAACCATACATAAAATGAGCAGTTTGCTCCTCCTGCACTTCACAGAAGAGTGAATTTTATGTGTTTATGAGCTGCTCGATCAGAAGGTGCTTTGGATAACACACGTTATCTAATGGAGTTATGTTTGAAAAATTCTCATTAAACAAGCTGTTGTCCATCACTTTGAGTCAATATCAGGAATTTGAGGAATTTTTGATGGTACGAAGCAAATCGAAAGCACAAATGCTCTAGTAATAGATGTGTGTAGGTGACATTGTTGGATTAAGGCAAAACACATACATTAACATTGCCGAAATTAGTGAACATATGTTGCATACAGTGCACAACTGTTAATCCAGGAATGATTTCATTCTCCTACACATGTCATAAGTACAAAAATGTATTTAAAAATGAAACAAAAAAAAGGTGTGCTCTTTTATGGTAACTTGCAACATTGCTTATTATGAGTGACTGAAACTTGGTTGTAAAACCTTCCCATGATAAGCCAGTACACATACCAAGGCTTATAGACTTGTACTCCTGGGTCGTATGGCTCCTTCTATACCTGTTGTCTGCATTTATTGCTTATTTAAACTGACAATGGATATTGCACTCCTCTCATCACTGAAGCTGGAGTACCAATAAATATACAGTTTACTCTTTTCCCTCAGGCTTCTCCCAGGCCACTAAGATGGACATTGCCCAGTGGCCTTATGTTTTCCTGAGGGCTTTTTCTATACCTCACAAAATAAAGTGCATCTTCAATTTTTCCTCCATCCTAACATTTCTCCATCCCAACCATTCATAATGTTCCCTTCATTTGAGAAGTGACATCAGGTCTGTAGGTTCATCAGTCATGTTTATTGCAGTTACTTTTAAAGAGCCAATCAGCAGCATATTTGCTTTTTTTTCTTCTAGATATTGCTCTTGATGATTTTCTGTTTATTAGGAAGTAATTGTGGAAACACAACATTAATGATGCATTCCCGCCTAGCGACTGACTTTGATTAAGAGCAGATGAAATTTGCTCTATCTGCAGGCACTATATCGATTTAATGATGTTGCAGTAAAAGTAACACTGGGCTGTTGATTAACAGACGGCAAATGTACACAGCCCTGAGGTTTCAGATTCGTGTTGTAAGCAGAACTTTGCTGATTTATTTTTCTGGTGATTTTAATATCTGTATATACAAATATACTTCCTTTTAAGACATTAACTTTATTGATAAACAAACAATTTGGAAAATGATGACAAGTACAGATTGCATTTTATTTAACCCAATATAATGTTTCATTATGTCTGTTAAGGTTAGTTTCTGTCTTGTTAGATCATTCATTTATTCATTCATTTTTAGTAACCGTTTCATTCTGATCAAGGTCACAGTGAATCTGGAGCCTATCCCATGAGGCAGGATTTGGACTGGATTGATATAGCTGATTATTTAATTATTATGCTGATGCTTAATGCAGAATCTTTATTTTTAGTCTCTATTTTTTTGAGGAAAGTGATTTAAGGCCAGATCTATCACTAGCACATAGCACAAGCTGAAGTATGAGCTCTATTCCTTACATATCATGTAACGTCAAACAATCAGATTCAAGTAACATGTCTTGAAGTGCCGCTTAATGGTGGTCCATTATGGTTAAATCATGGTTTAGGTATAATAACATGGTGTCTTTGAGCCAGAGGGAGAGAGATGGGAAGAATTGCACATTTTAAGATCATAAGGTAGTTTGGCAGAGGAATGTTTTAAGCTGACAGAAAGAGGAATGTAGGGAGACAGCGGGTCTCTTTTCATTATTTGTTTTTCTGTCTGAGCTTAGTAAGAAAATCCAACAGGTGTTTTACAATAAAACAATATTGGTGTTTTATTTTGAATTACCGTCTTATACCATGTTCTAAACTGCTCATATTTCTGTATATCTGGCCATTCATAAAATAATCTTTCCCTAATAACATTTGAAACAGGCGACATAAAATTAAATTTTAAGCCTTTGTGACACATTTATCCAGGAAGGGTCAAATGGTGCATTATAAAGGACCTTAACATGCACCATAAGGTTGGATAATTGCGTCGTTGGTAATTTAGGATGCCATTTCCCAGAAATATCTATGGACAGCTGGGCAGGGGCTGTAACCAAAGAGGCTGCAGGGAAGGGCAACTGCAACGGAAAGCACTGTGGTCAGGATCGCTGGACTAATTGGCAGCCTCAAATCTTATGCTTATGTGTGATGGAACATTTTAAAACATTCTACTATTTTGTTCATTCTTAGCACAACCAACAAGTTTGTTTAAACCCCATTTACCAAGCTTCTGGGGCTGCTGAACACGCATGGCTGACAAGACCGTGGCGCACACAGAAAGTCGTAACCCGAGGCTGCTTCCTTTGAGGAGGAATGTTCTTTTGAGTGTCTACCAAATCTGGAGGAGTGATGATAAGAATATCTGCAAGCTGATTTTAGTCTTCTTTCATGTCTTACGTGAATATTTCAGCCCTACACTTCTCTAATGAATTCTGGAGCTTAGGTATGAGGCTTCTGCTTAAACACATTTACCTACATTGTTGGTTTTAATTTAGTGGTCTAAATTAAAATTTAGACACCCCCCACTCCCTTTCCCCCCAATTTGCTCACCTACAAATTCCAACCCAACAGGCCAATCTCACCATCATGCAACAGCTACCAACTAGGGAGGGTGATGGGTAACACATGCTTCTTCCTAGACACATGTAGTCAGCCAACTCGCACAAAAGCAGCTTTTCTCCACAATGGAGGAAAGCACTATCTGCATTCTTTCACGTACATGATCTGACAGGTATGCATGACACCAACGATTGGCTCACTCTGATTGAGAGGGGGAAAAGTATGCAATCAGGGAAGTGGTAGCTCAGTGGTTAAGACATTGGACTACTGATCAGAAGGTTTAGCATTCAACTCTCAGCCCTACCAAGCTGCCACTGCTGGGTCCTTGACCCTCAAATGCTCAGTTTATAATATGAGATAAATGTAAGTCGCTCTGAATAAGGGTGTCTACCAAATGGTGTAAAAAGTGTAAAATGTCAACCCTCCCACACACAGTTTTGCTCTCTTGGCTTCAGCCACTAATGGCAGTGGCATTGTCGGATTTCAAGGTCTTAATATTCAAACGATGAACACTTTTCTAAACTTACAACAAAAGTTTTTGTCTATTCAGTAATAGCATCCCTTATACTCCCAGGATGCATTGGTGGGATTAGAATCATATTCCTCACTCTTGTAACCACACGCACTATTAGTTTCATTGTAGTTACAAAACAATAAGCTTTTCTTTGAAGAGCTGAGTAATAAGCTAGGAGTTTAACACATTGAGCTAATAATTGAACCCTGGAGCTGTGAGGCAGCAACCATTATTATATATATATATATATATATATATATATATATATATATATATATATATATATATATATATATATATAAATTTTTTTTTTTATATTATTTTTTTTTTTTTATTTTTTTTTATGGCCATCAATAGACTTAAGGGGAACCCAGTTAAAACCAATTTGTGTAAAGTTTTGAACAGTTCTGGGGAAAAACACCACTATCACCATTCCTTTAAGACAGGGGTCAGGAACCTATAGCTTGCAAGCCATATATGGTTCTTCTAGAGATTGCAAGATTGCCTATGGCTCAACAGCAGGAAAAAAATACAAATAAAAACAATCACAAAAGCTAGTGTGTCAGTTTAATTAAAACTCACCATATTTTATAATATTACATAATTCATAATCAATGCCTGTTTGTCACATATACACCAACGTATGTGGCAAAACAAGCTCAAATTTCATTGGACAGTGTGGAGCAGAAGAGTAATTTCCTGGTCTAATTGATAAATCTGTTGAAAACTACATGTCCAGTCTATGTAAAATAAATGTAACAAAGGTGAAATAGCTATTAAAAAAATAAATAAATAAATAAATAAAAGTTCTTTCCAGTCTGAACAGACATACAAATTTGCATATTTGGAAGTTGTATTAATGGTAAGTAGTGTTCAATTTACTCTTACTTAAGTACGATACCTTGTACTAATTTACCGTTTGTCGAAACTATCATAGTTGGTTAAATGAAGTCCAAATGCCACCTACAGGTCTATTAGGTCAAGAACACACAAAAAATGTGAAATGGCCTTAATTACATTACCACTTTTTATAACTATGCAATAATAGTAAAAGATAATAACTATAATAATAAGAACACATATATAAAAACAATTTAATTTTTTTTCCTCTGGATTTTTAAGGAAAAAATCATAACTTTTTTTGCTTTTATGGCTCTGCCAGCTGAAACGGTTCCCGACCTCTGCTTTAAGATCTTCTTCTAATGCATATAGTGGATCAATACACTTGTTTAATTGGGCTTGCATGGTGCAGTATAGCATCATCATCTAATTCTGGGGATTCATGAATCCCCATGAGGCATTTCCTTTTTCATGCATTGGAAAATAATGTTCTTGAATAATTCAGTTCCACTTTAACCAACATGCTCTTTTGACTGTTTAGTAATGAATTTCCCATTGACTAGTGTATTGCTGAATATAGCGTATGCTTTATGTTTTCTTTCTTTTTTATTTTGTTATTTTTTTGCCGTTATTTTAACTGCACCATGCATGTCGAGTTTTATGCGATAACTTTTGTGAATATTTTAATTAGGTCATTTTGGCCCAAGCAAAAAACTCATCAAGAGTTAGCTAAAGCAATATGGAGTGAAAATGTGTCCTTATTTAGGTAACATTTATAACTGTATCCAATTCCCCATGGCCATGCTCTCAGTGGTGACTCATTTATTTGGAGTCTGCCTGCAGTTAACATATAGAGACAGGCCAGTCTCTGGGGACATGCATGCATCATGCAACCTTTCTTGTCATAGTAATAAAGGTTGACAAAAACCACTGAGGCTGTGGAAGAGAGTTGGCCTTTGCAGCTTGTGCAATGTGTTACATTTATTAAGATCAAAGAACCTTTTCATGATAAACTACACGAGTGGAATGTGAAAGCAGGGTTCAGACACACGTGTATGGGGAAGATGTTACAGTATACACTCTGCACAAAAGAACCCTTACAATCCATTTTTTATCAGAAATTTAATAATCACCCACCATGAAGTTCTTCCAAGTCAGGGTGACCTGCCTAATAATAGAATGTGGTTTAATTGGTATATAATATTTCCTTCCTATCTTTCAGTGTGCTATACAATAGAGTGTTTGAGGTTTGGCATTTCCACAGAGTCTGACTCTCTGCCAAATCCCTTCATCTCATAAACACCATACATTCTTAACCGGCGTCCAGCACAGAAGAACGTAACTCAATCAGCAAAAGCAGAACATATGGCCTCATCAGCAGCTGCAATAATATGTACTCCTGCTTTCAGCAGTGGAATGGGAATCAAGAGACTTGGATTACGGTGTGAGAACATGCAACAGGAAGTTTCATCTCCATATCATGAGACAAGGAAGTAGCGAGACAAAGTATGCATGATGATAAGTTATGAGGACATGGCTCATGGTGACACCTATCCCCTGTAGCATAAAAGCTCGCTACATTTAGCAGCCATATGCCAAAACATAAAAGACACTGTCCGCATCACACTGAGACGCAGAGTTAAGTACAGACTCTTAGAAATGTGTCGTAGCATGATGCCTTCACTGCTCATTGAAGAAACAAACACTTATAAAGTGTGGCAGATAAATGCACTGAAAAGAACAGGATATTCCTCCGCGTGACAAAAGCAATGGCTTGTCATGGAGTCTTAAACCTCTCTCTGCAGGAGTCCAGTTTAGTTGGCCTCTTTTGGAGAATAACAGTACTTCACTTGTCTAAACATATAACTCAGCAGAAGCATATAACCTACCAGAATGTTCTGGAGAAATGTGCATTTGCATATAAAGAGTGAACTTACCAATAGTGCCAGCAATGGGGGACCACTTTGTGCCTTTCTGAAATTTAGCACTGCTGGGACATGCTATCAACACTGTACCCTTTTTAAAAGCTCCTTTCTCTGCCTCTTGAGTAAAGTCAAGACACAAAAATTTATTTTTATTCTGATTCTTACAGCAGTGTCCAGGTTGTGTATACTCCATCAGCATTTCATGTTGCTTCTATACTTAGAATAAAAACACCACATATCACAGTATCACATGACTTCTTGTAACTAAATGACCATTTGGTAATTTCCGTAATTCACATTTATGTATGAAGTCATACAAAAGGCATGTGACAATCTTGTAATTGATCGTGTCCTTTGGATTTGATATATTGTCCTAAATAAATGCCGTTTAGTCCTCGAATTTTGGTTTAGGGGTGTATGTGATTTTATTTAATGAGCCATGAAATTCTGAAGAACTATGGGATAAAAAGCAGTTGATGAAACAAAGGTGTTTTTTTGTTGTTGTTGTTGTTTGTTTGTTTGTTTTTGTATCTCAGTCTGAAATTAAATCAAATTAACCATTGTTTTGTAGAGCTGACCAGGTCTATGGTCAATCAACTCTCTCTCTCTCTCTCTCTCTCTCTCACACACACACACACACACACACACATACATTCAGAGCAGCAGGATGGTTATGTATTAATAGCAGGAGAGCTGCAGTAACTGATATTTCCTGAACCTAATGCAGATCATGGAAAGCTACCTGCTCCAGTATTAAATCTCCTACAGAAAGCATAAACTAGTTAAACAAAATGGGGCACTATATGTTTAGTGCTCCAAATATCTGTATCTGTGTTTATATTTGGAATAGAAGAAGACTTTTTTTTTTAATGAGCCCTACCACAACGACTCTGGACTGTAAATGTTTGCTGTGACATATCACCCAAGTACACAATTGGTCTCAAATACAGATATCTGCTGGACAATTGTTTGTTTCTCCCACTCATGCAGTTATTATTTTAGTTTGTACCTGCCCATGATATTTTCTAATGTATTAAGTTGGTACTATTTTGCAAAGTAGAACCAAACTAGTAGCCTAATTTAAACCACTGCAGCCCTGACCAGGCAGTTACTAAGGATGTTGTAAATGCAGTATGCATCACCGCACATTCATGTTAAAGGACCGTTCCACATGCACAACTTTTTTCTTTTATCCTTTGGGATCCTAGTGATGATGTACACTTCTAGTCACAACCAGACACCTTGTGAAAATATATGTATAATTATTTGGTTACATCGTTACTCAGGCTGTTTATCTACTTGAACATTTTGTTAACATTTCTGAGGACATTCTTGAATGACACCAGCCAAACAGAAATAGAAGCCCTTCCACAACTGCTTTGAGTTTAGTACCGTATACTTTTCGCTTGTCTGTGTAAATGTGTAAATTGACATGAGAGAACCTATATATACACATATACACACACACACACACACACACACACACACACATACATATATATATATAAAAACACACACAAATATATATATATATATAAATATATATATATATATATATATATATATATATATATATATATATATATATATATATATATATATATATATATATATATATATATATATATATATATATATATATATATATATATATATACTGTCATGTCTTTCCCTCTGCCCAATGGTCAGGCAATGTATGAATTTCTCTCTTTATTGTGCAGCGTTTTGTCTTTTTCTCAGCCAACTCTTTACCCACCTTTGGTCCCACTAGCTTTCTGTCTTGGTTTCTTTTGTTGTCCATCTTTTGTGCTTCTCAGAGGATGACAGATCGCTTTTAGATATTTTTTTCCTGCTTACATCTCCATTTCAAAGATCTAAGCAGGATCCAAAAAGCCTTACAAGCAGAGTCCCAAAGCCTTACAAAATACTTTGTATTGGGGTATTTTTAGAAAAACAGGAACTTCTTCAATCCATCTGAATATACTCATAACCATCTGTCTGCTCCCCAAATTAGAAGCAAATTTTTACTCATGATTTTTTTCAAGACCAGAAAAGGGATTGTCCTTAATGAACCCTCATTAGTGTTTTATACATCAGCTATGATTTTACTTGTATCCTTCACCAATTACACTATGTTCCTCACTCATGCATCTTGCATTAGTTGTTTCAACCATCATTAACAAAATATTGCCAAATGTGATTTGTTTAAGTGCCTTAGAGTGTAGTGTCGATGATACAGCATTACCCTGTTGTAGTGTGGGAGTGGCAGACACCAATAATACATTTCTGTCCACTTAAATGCACAGTATCAATGATTCAGCACATTATCTCTGTGTACTGTCACCACGTATGTAAACGTTCAAACACTCCCCAAGTAGTAGAAAATGATGAGGTAAAGCCATTGCTATGCAGTGACATATTGCAAAGGAGATTGCAACTTCCACTTCCCATCCCCAAAAGAGGAATATAGACTATGCCTCAATATGAGATGAGATTTCGCATCTCATTAGCTATTCGACCCATCCGAATAGTGACACAGACACACACACACACACACACACACACACACACACACCTCCTCTCCAGGATATTGAGTGAATTTCTGTCTGCCCCGAGGGACATATGTGTATACTCTGCCAATTCTCTTCTATCTATTATACCCACTTCACCTCTCCTGCGATAATTTCTCATCTTTAGAAGTATTGCCTTATGAAGAAATGGTTCAGACTACTATTGAATTAGCTGCCAGTAATAATCATGTGACTGGCTTATATTTCCATCACCCTCTCCATCACATCCTTTTGGGTTTGGGGAACTGGTTTATAAATATTATGAAGAAAAACGAATGTAAACAGAACAAAACCAATTGGTGGTGGTGAAAAGTTTGTTGTAGGAAATGACTAAAGTGGACCTGAACTAATAGTGGAAGTGGACATCCAGATACAAGTATGTCTGCGATACTTGGTCAATAGCCCAAACTTATAAGCTGAAACAGCTGAGTCATGCCATGGTGTCTGTGGTATTTTTACACACACCTCCAGGAGGTAAAGTAGTTTGAGTGATTTATTATTACACAATTACACTAGATTGTACCACAGTTCCAATAAGAGTTAATTAGCTGTGAAATGAAGTACACTACATTTATGTAATGGAGTATAGGGGAATAAAGTCATCATGTAAGGAAGTGGTCAAAATTGTTTTTCACCATGGCAGAAGAGTTTACTTCACATATTTAATTATCCCATTAACGTGTTGATATCCAGATTCGGAGAAATGTCTCTAAACATTTGTTCCCCAATGTGGTCATTTGCTAATTCCTATCCACTAGCTAACTCTCCCCTATCACACAGCGCCTAGGGAGGGTGAAGTGTATCATGTGCTTCCTCAAACATGCAAAGATAGCTACTACATTTTTTCGACCTGATGAAAGTCCCATGTGCCCTCTTTCATATACATAAACTCACAGATGCTCACAATTGGTTAGTGTAGGAATGATTTACAGGGGAGAGTGAGGACAGAGAGTCTATTTTACTCCCAGCCACCTATGGCCATGGCGTCATCGTGATTCACACTTATGCTCTCTCAACGATAGGTCAAACTTTTTTCTGTTACACTTTAAACTAATTCTGGTCCAGCATTTATACACCATAAACATATGGGGTTATAGCATAACTACTGAATATCAAATAGAAATATACAATAAACATATACAAAATATTGCTTAAACGTAGCTCTATAGATCTATAGTAGGAAATTTAAACTGATATATTCGATATGTTGACATGTAAACTGATAACTGGGACAAATCACACTGTAGCAGAAATTTGATTCTGCATTTAATTTACTTTGATTCATTTTTCCAGCAGGGAGGTGGCATTGTATGTATATAATAGCTTTGATCGATGTACAAGATGTAAACCTATGCACAAGTCTCAAATGAGCATAGGATTACATCAGCACTCCTTATCATTACTGTTACACATCAAGTCCAATCACTACCATGTGCTACTAGCTAGTCCATTTATTCTTCGGCTAAATTCACACTCAGCATTAATGCACATTTCAATCATGAGCGCACTGGCCTGTTGTATTGTCTTGTATTTTGTTTATGTATTTTTTAGTGTTGATTGTTGAGCTGAAAAGAACCAAATTACCATCACCATGGTTGTATGGCAATAAAACAATTTTGAATCATGAATCTTGAACTCTGAGCTGAAACTGTAGAGTAGAAGTTCATCCTTATTTCTGATTAATCCTGTACTTTCCCTGTTATTATTCCCACTCTACTTCAAATAAAGAAGAAAAATCAAACAGACAACATAAATACATTTCATAGAAATGATGTAGAAATGTTTTTATTAACGTCCTACTTGGCTTGCTTTCTGGAAAGATCATGTTAAAAGTACATTTTTAACAATCATAGCTGCAAAAATATCTGTAGGCTATTAGTGAATACTTATAAAGATCACCTTATTTTGATGGTCATATTTATTAATATTAAAAGCAAATTAAATCAGTATATAGTGCTTCATCTTAAGCAATCAGTGGAATTTCGATGGAGTCAAAACGAAATATTTAAATGCAAATGCTCCCCTTTTTCACTTTTTGAGGGTATCCAGACTTTAAAATACTAGAATTTGTGATTGATATACAAGCAAAAGAGAAGCATTTGACTTCAAGAAAACCTGCAGTTTTCCAAAATAAAGTACATGTAGTAGAAAATCATCAGGATTTCAGCATGTGAAGGTTTTTCCCAGGCTGACACACATATAGCTTGATGTTTCTGGTGCTGAACACTACACTCTCATACTGCTTCGATATGCTACAGTCATTTTCTCTCAGTGTTACATTTCATTTTAGATATGTGTGACGCCTACGTGTGTTCTGTCACCCCCTCTGCCATGTGGTGCTAAAACAAGTGCCGGTGAATTGATTCACTGAGGTCATTGAAGATTTAGAGATTTCCTTCCGTTTCTGGTGGTGGGGAATTTTTGCTCCATCATGAAGCTTCACACGCTATCGATATTCTCAGGAATAGGCATGTTTATGGAGGCCAACACATGCGCACACACACGCACACACACACACACACACACACACACACTTGTCTTTTCAATGCAGTTTTTATTAAATCTTTATTCTATATAGACTGCTATACAGATGCTGTAGGTAAACACAATAACAACATGAGTGGGAGTTTTTGAAATGATTGATAGGTCTCAGTGTCTCAGGATTTTAGTCTCAGGCTCAAATTGGTTTGTGGGTGATTGTGGGGGATGTAAAGATACATGGTAAAGCACAAGGGATTCAAATCTTAAAATAGGAATTTCAAGCTCAATTCAGTGTGTGTGTGTATGAGAGAAGAGAGAGAGAGAGAGAGAGAGAGAGGGAGAGAGAGAGTGAGAGAGTTGTGTTACCTAACATACTAATTATACCGCCTCCCCTTCTAGTAGTCTTTAAAGTTTAATAGTCTAAAAAAAATTAGAATGTAAGAGAACATAAAGTGCGGTGTATATTACGTTCTCAAGCGAATTGCCTATTTGTAAAATATTAATTGCTTATCCATGCTTGTTTGTTTAGGTTGTAACAAAGCATGAAACGTCCCACACAATCAGCTCAGTCCTGCGCATCTATGCCGTCCTAGAGTGTAGTGTTCAGAGATGCTAAAGCCGGTTTTAGCCTGATTTTGCTCTCTCAGACAAAAGTTGCACATCGTAAAATGGATCAGCGGTCTTAAACAGAATAATGTAAAGTACTCACCAGTAGGCCAGAACGTGGCACTGTAAAAAAAAAAAAAAAAACAGCCAATGACAAAAGTTCCGGCAATGTTAGCAATTTATTTATTTATTTTTTTAAGAATTTTTATTAGAATTTTTAAAAAGTCTCACCAATGTTATGACACTTGTCTAAAAGGCTATTGTAACTCATTATCAGTCTCCCTCAAATGGCGTTATCCCACCTACAGCTGGTTCAAAATGCAGCAGCCAGGCTTTTAACAGGGTCAGGAAAGAGGGATCACATTTCCCCTGTATTAGCATCTCTACATTAGCTTCGCATGAAATTCAGGGTTGATTTTAAAATTCTGCTTTATGCTTACAAGACACTTTCTGGTCTCACATCCCAATATATAAGCGATCTTCTTCTTAATTACTCCCCCATCAGACCTCTCAGGTCTTCATATCACTTTCTTTTGAGAGTTCTTCATTGTCGCTATAAAACTAGAGGCGATCGTGCCTTTTCTGAGGTTGGTCCTAAACTCTGGAACAGTCTCCCTTTTTGTGAGGTCAGTTTCTACAATAGCCACTTTTTTACAAACTTATTTTATTCTTTAGATTTTGAATAGGTCCTTAGGTTGAAATAGGTAAAGACTTGATGCTGTATTTAAAGATATCTATTATTATTATTATTATTATTATTATTATTATTATACATAACTCTATCATTGTTTATTTGTTTGATCAATCTGTAAAGCACTTTTCAACTTCTGCTGTTTTTAAATGTGCTCTCTAAATAAAGCTTGAATTGACTTAACTTGACCCTTTAAAATACTGACTTGCTCACAGTAATTAATATAATCTAACTGTACCAGCCTACATGACTGGCCCTTCACACAGTGAGTTGCAAAGCTACTTCAGATGCTACTGGACAGAAAAATATCTTTATTACCTCAAGCTCACTTTGAAGTACAGGCATTCCAAACTCTCCAGGCGTAATATTGCTACAATCACAATTACGAGGTCTTGTTTCTGTTTCTGTTTTCCACACAAGCTGCTGGGATCTCACTGATTGACGATGTAGGCAGAATCTAGTTATTTTCTTTAATAGCAGGTCTATCATTTAATAGAGGATCTTAATTATATAATCTGTCAATGATAATTCACTTTCTCACACAGTCTGTTAGAGAATTTGAAATAAGTGACATGTAAGTGACAATTTTGGCAGAGTGACTAGTAATAATCATAAAATAGCAGGTACAATGGCTTAATGTGCAGCCTGTGCTGCTCATGTTTCTCTCATCAGCTTAAATTAAAAGTGCACACTGACCTCTGAATTATTTTTTTTTTCCCCAAGACACACAGACAGATATTTCTATATTTCTCTGCCCTCGTTCTCTACACATTATTCCAGTGAAAGGTCCTCACAAACATAGTGAATCTGTGTGTGAGTGTGTGTGTGAGTGAGCATCAGTGTCACTCATGAAGAGAATCAAGCACCCTGACTCCAGAGGCTCCCTAACTGCCTTATTTGCTTGCTCGCCTACAGACAGTACATCTTGGTCCACTCTCCATTTACAGTTTGGCATTCACTGATCAGTATGTACTTAGCATCAGGGTAGGGAAAGGTTGAAGACAAAAGTCCTGATGTAGGCGATGTGTGTGTTTGTGTGGACATGCGAGATATTGATTGTGTTTGCTAAGTGGGAAACTAAGTGGGAAAGAGCAAGCATTTGTCTCAAAGGGATTAGTATAGATTGTGCAGTTTTGAATGATCTCAGATAAATAAGGGGGTGTGTTTGTTCAGTGGATGTATAAGACATGTTTATAGCATCACAGTTTATGACATCATCATATTGAATTCGGACTGCTTTGGTTTGGATTGGTTCAGTCACATCAACAATGCAGAATTTATTTTTTTGTTTGTTTTTGGCGGGGGGGGGGGTTTAAACATTTTTTTCATTCTTTTACATTTATTCCGCTGGCAGAGCCTTACAGATGAGTTAAAGCATTGAAAGTAAACAGTTTTACGCTTGCAGCTTGGCAGTGCCACGGTTTGAACTCTCAACTTCCCAAAGACACTGCTTTAACCGCTGGGGCACCACTGCCCATGTGTAGGCGTAGAATTAATTTTCTCAGCATTTGATGAAGCCGTAATGTAGGAAATAGAAGCATAATTCTCAGCAAGATGAGCTACACAAAATGCAACGATGGTGCAATAAGGTGTGCTCATATAGGAAAATAATCAACAACAAGGTGGTGTGATGTTATTGTTACCACCATGATGTTGTTACTATCGTGAAGTGTTTTATTCAATTATAGTTGCATTTAATATTGTGGAATGTCCTCAATACAAGTTTTTGTAATTACAAGTATAATTACAATTGCTAATTACAAGTTATATATTTCCTGTTAACAGCTATTTACCGTCATTCTCTCACCAGCATCTTGTTTTTGTCTTAGTAAGACGATTAAATGCAGCTTGTCATGTTACTGAGAAACCTCAAAGGCCTCCATCCTGAAGACTTTCCTGTGTGGGGGGAAAAAATTTTCACATTTTTTAAATCCAGTTATGTGACATGTGTTCTGTACACTACAAGACGGCGACATAGCAAGTGAAAATATCTTGAATATAATCAAATGTATTTCCTATTATCCAAATCTAAGTTTATTAAACCTATTTATAGACTTTTTTACTAATGTTTCAAGTTATAAAATTGCCATAATAGAACAAGACTCAAAATTTTGTAAATTAGTTTAAAAATAAATAAATAAATAAATAAAACTTTTTAAGTCTAGCAATTTAATCTTATAACAGGAAAATTCTAAATAATTTTTTATTACATTCAAGATATTTTCCCTTGATAAAAACATGTGCATCTATATAAACTTGCAGTCAGGACTACTGTTTTTAATGTTATAGTAAATTCATTAATACGTAAATTCATTAATAAGTAAATTCATTAATAAGTAAATTCATTAATAGTCCCTCCAGGATTTCGACATTGCAGAAATGAACGCAAAATCAAGCAAACTCTGCAACATTCGGAGGAGCTCGTGATGTTTCAAGATTTTCCGCAGATTTGGGCCAAGATGCATGTGATGTCATCACAACGCACATTCACGTGCGTCAAACATGAATACAGCTTAAAGGTTTCATTTACCAACAAACATCACTGCAAAAAACTGTGATAAGCAATTGCAATTTCACCAATTGTGAACAGAAAAGCAGAAATAAACTCTTGCCAAAATGTTGCCGTAGCAAATTCAAGCATTTTTGCCCAACAATCACAATTTTTTTTTGTGTGTGAAATCTTGTAGTTGGAAAGTCTTCTGACCAATCAGATTAGAGAATTCAACAGCATGGTATGAGTCATATTATTTCTCTTTTCTCTCTTCCTTACTAGCCACTTTAGACCTATAGATGGTTCAGGTTCAGCAGAAAGAATGCAATGGACCTTACCTTTCCTGTCATAAACACACTGACTTGCCATTGCATCAGTTTAAACTTCAGCATAAACCAGTAGACCTTTGGGATAGATACAGAGAGAGGGGAACGGAATTTGAATGAAGGAGCATCTTTGTATCCTTTCTGTAGAAAAAGCACAGGGCAGCACATCCACCTCAAAAACTCAGTCCCTCTGTAGTACTTAGAAGGAAGATAAGCGTTTGGAAAGTGTCTCATGTGCCTCATCACTAAACCTCCTTATGTCCCTCCTTTTATGTCATGTTCTGTGTGTGTGTGTGTGTGTGTGTGTGTGTGTGTGTGTGTGTGTGTGTGTGTGTGTTTGTGTGTGCATGCGTGCGTGAAATAAGAAGAGAGAAAGAACACAAAAGAGTAAAAAAATAGGATAACGATATCATTGGTTCTCGCTAAACCCAATTCGTGTCTTTTATGCAACCCTCCACTAGGTACAATTCATCTTTTATTCATGAGTTTAATGCACTCGGTCCCAGAATAATTTCTACAAACACTTTGTTATAATTAACATCTATATCACAGGCAATGCTACAGTTGTCCATAATTGGTGAAAATAGCTCAAGTACTGAAACCTGCCAGAGAAAAAGGAAGAGAAAGAGAATTTGAATGGTCAGTTTTTGAGTGTTTTTTAGCATATTAAAGTCAGTTTTTCACTCTGTCTGCTTGTTATGAAGCATTACTAGCATTACTCGTAACTGGCGGTGCAGAGCGCTGTCTCCTTCCAGGGTGCTCCAGTGCTGTAATATTTCTTATAAATGAGATTAAGCCTTCCTGACACACATTGTAAGATATTGAGATATCAACAGTCAGATATTATAAATCGTGTTTTGTTTTTTTGTTTTTTTCAGTTATGTTACAAAGGATACTTGTGTTATCTGGACTTTGTTTGTTTGTTCAACTGCAGTTATCCCTGCACATTATCATTTGTAACTTTGTAGTCAAGATCCACAACTCATCTGTAGATGGTCAAAAATGTTTAACATATTTATATATTTATTTACTTTAAAGGTGCAATCGGCTGAACAGACAGAAAGCCATAGCACTGACAGCATAAGCCTTATTTTACGACCAGACAAGAGGTTTTACTGAGTACAAAGCATTTGCAATTGATCAAAGTAAAAGGTTAGGTGATCATGTCAGACACCAAATGGTGAATTGTATCAGTGAACAGCTGTGAGATTACACTAGTCAGATATACTATATGGCCAAAATGTATGTGGACACCTTATTATCACACCCATACGTGATTTCTGAGCATCCCATTCCAGATATATTCCCCCTTTGCTCTTATAATGATCTCCACTCTTCAAGGAAGGCTTTCCACTACATTATAGAGTGTGGCTGTGGGGATTTGTGCTCATTCACCCACAAGACCATTAGTGAGGTCAGGCACTGATATTGTATGAGGCAGACTGGTACAGTTCATCTCAAAAGTGTTCAGTGGGGTTGAGGTCAGGGCTCTGTGCAAGCCTCTCGAGTTCTTTAACTCTAACCTTGATAAACCATGTCTCCATGGAGCTTGTTTTTTACACAGGGGAATTCTCATACTGGAACTGGAATAAATCTATTCTTTCAAAAGTCACTATATTTGTTGCATTTTTCTGTAATGTATATGTTTTTCTTTGGAATGGCTGGGTTTAGGGATTGGCCAGGCTTAAGCAGAACTCTCACAAGCTCTCTCTCCATCCTCACCACACTGCTTGAGTTTTATTAAAGCCATTTAAGTATGTTTTTAGAGAGTTTTCTTATTCTTCTTATCCATGGTTATGAATACAGGTTAAGGTCTTTTTATACAGGTCATGATAGGGAATACAGGTCTTTTTTTTCTTTGCTATTTGTCTTCATTTGATATGTTAGCATGACAAACAACAACAACAACAACAATAATAATAATAATAATAATAATAATAATAATAAAAGTTTCATCGATATAGCACATTTCTTATACCCATGGTTGCTTTATAATTAGGAAAAACAGAGAAAATAAATAAAACAATAATGCAGAAAATGCAAAAAAACTAACAAACAAAAAACAGACAGGTCAGCAGAGACCTTTAAAAGCAGTCGCTGAGGTTGTACCACAGTGGAGTAGCTGGTAACAGTCCCAAATTAATGCCACCTCTCTGAACACTGCGACATGGAGCGGCAGAGCTGCACAAAGCAAGAACTGGTGCCTAATGGCACACCGAGGCAGAGACCGCTCAGAACGAGTGCACCAATCAGCACAAATTGAGAGCCAAAGGAGCAGAGCAGAACAAACTTTACTGGCTGGAATGTATGGAAGGTTGGGGCATACAAAGCATAGGAAGCTGACTAATGTCAAAAGACACAACAAAAATACCAACACAAATTTTTAAAAATATATACACACACACACACAAAAAAGTTTAGTGAGAAGTGGCAGCAGAAAGACAGCATACTCTGTGGAAGCATTAAACACAGACACACACACACACACACACACACACACACACACCTTACTGGACACTGAATACATTTAGTTAGGTAGTTTGTGCAGGTATTGTATGTATAAATCTATGAGTCACGTAATGATTTATGAAGAGACCTCAACAATCATTCAAGCCAGTTTAGTTTACCATGCATTCTTGTCTTCAGGCATTTGTATAAAGTGAGAAATACACTCTCAATACACTGAAAATCATTTTTATAAACTTATTTAACATTTTTTTTTCTAAAAATGAATCTACCTTTTCTATGTTTAAAATTAGCTTGCATGATGACGTAAAGTCACACTGTGTTTTTTTTTTTTTTACTTGACATTCCTGTCTAGTATCATTTTCCAAATTTCTGGTTGGTGAAACGTATAATCAGGGAGAAGCGCTAATTTATCAGTGGTGCCACCTACAAAGTGTCTGACACCCATTTATTTTCTCTTAAAGAATATTCATTACAGACAGCTTTTAGAGAGCAGACTTGAGAAACAATAAAGAAAGGTAGCAGTGCAGCCACAGTTTAAATTGGATTTAGCTGAATGTAGAGAGGATCAGTTGTTTGCCTCTTGTAACCCCAGCAGGATGTCTATCAGGAAGAGTGCAAAGGAGAGGTAGAGAAGATTCTATGATGGGTAATTTAAGTGTGCTTTCCCTCAGGTAGGCAAAATCAATGTAGAGCAGTTTAAGCACATGAAGAGTGTTGGGAAATTAGGCAGTGTAAATAATGCTGGAGTCTTTGGGCTTTTTTCTCACCTAAGGTAGAGTTGTGTATTTGCCTAGCTGTGCTGCACAGTAGTGTCAGGTTCATAGATATGGAGCTAGTTCTGTGGATGTACCCATTTCTGACAGCATGGAGGGTTCGATGGCCTGCGTGGGTGTCTTCAATTAATTTTATGGCTTTAGGATATAGGAAACTGTCTGCAGAAAAAAACGTTTACTCTCTGAGTGAGAAAGAGAAACATTCAACAAATACGGTTTGGCCTTGAAGCACATTAATTGTGCCTTGTGTGCACAATTCAAACAGCTAAAGAGTCTTTCCTCATACCTACACAACCAGTACACATGCTTGAATAATGGCGTGCCATCATATTAAAGTTAGTACAGTTTATTAGTAGAAAGTAGGAATGGGGGAAAATAATGAAAAAAATAAAATAAAAGTGAAGTTGGGAAATAAAGAATGACTGATAAAACATTTATAAACAAATACATTCTGTCCATTCAGTCAGTTTTAATGATTATTCTGAATATATACTTCTTTTCCTCACTGGATTGATTGCACAATGACAATTTGATCAGAATACTAAGTTTTAAGCACTTTTAACAACCGACATTGCCACAAGGCAGTTTATAGAAATCCAATGTAGATTTAGATCTCTAATGAGCAAACCAGAGTTGGCAATGGCAAAGAAAAACTGGAGGAAGAAATCTAGAGAGGAACCAGACTGAAAAAGGAACACAGCGTTTCTACGTGAAACCGGATCATTACTCTTTACAACCATATACTATAAAGTCAGACAGTACTAAGTGTGTTGAAAGGATGTTCAGTATCAGCATATTGTGAAGAAGAGTACTGGGATGAGAACAGGACAGTCTTTATGATTACAGCAGCAGGTCTTGATTTTAGCATTTAATCTGAATGAGAATCATTTCAATGTCTATTGTGGTCTAATAAAATGCTTCATGAACATCTCACAATATTACTGTAGGTAAGTGGTCACCACTGCTCCTGAAGGTCTACCTTCCTGAGGACTTTAGCTCCAGCTATAATCGTGCCCACCTGAGCATCTAATCGTTGCCTTAAAAAAGTTCTTGATCAACTAAAACGTGTGTGTTAGATCTTGGATGGAAATGAAACCTGTAGAAAGGTAGATCTCAAGAAAGAGGGTTGCTTTAGAGTGATGTGAAAATAATAGTGCATCGTTCTCGCTGTAATGTATGTGTATCACACATGGACTAAAATAAAACTTCCATGCTTTGCTGTTTGTTAATGTTACAAAAGGGGGGTCATGAAAATGTCTTTATGACGGATATTAACTGTGATAACTGTTTGCTTTGTGAATAATGAAATTGTAACACTAACTTTTACTTAAACCCTAAAGACAAACAGCTGCTGTTTTGGGTCACATGGCTTCACAGACATCAGTTGTTATAGCCTCTCTGTGTTATGGCTATGTTGGAAACGGCACCAAACTAAGCCTCCCATCAGCCATTGCACAGCAATGGAATATGTCACATGACCACTTTGCACCTGTGTCATGTTTTCCATTAATGAGCACATGTATTTCAGTCACTTCTTAGACCTCATGCATTGTCTTGCATTTGTCATCTGTGCTCGTCTGTCACGCTCGGGTCTTTTGCTTCACTTATATTCATATGCACTTGCATCTGACCTCGCCTCTATCACAGAACACCCTGCACCATATCATTTGGTTGTTTTAGACTTAGAACAGTGACACATTCATGAATGTGGTTTTCCTACAGAATATTTAAAGGCCATGATTTCTGCCAATGCTGAAAAGTCTGTAAAGTTATTATATATATATATATATATATATATATATATATATATATATATATATATATATATATATATATATATATCAGACAAAAGTTATATCAGTCTGTTTTAAGCCTATCATGTGGTGTTTTGATATTTCTCCTCAAAGTCATTGTTCCATTGAACATAATTAGCCACGAAACATTTGTCTAATCTGAATTCTTTTTTTTTTTTTTACAAATATTTTTATAAACATTGTCATTAAATTTGGAAAAACATTGAAAGATGTATGAATAAGAAATGACAGCAATAATTATGCCCATGTTAATGACCACATTATAATCATCAGGCATTATATGTTATAATAATGCTCCTTAATGAGACACAGTAATATTAAGGTGTATTATTCATTAAAATTTAGCATGAATATATATTGCAGTGACAGAGGTGAATCAGCCTCCCTACAAAAAAAAAAAAAAAATTAAATGGAACATGCTTTCATCACCTCTCTGTACTCGGGTTTTTAATTAAAATTACAACACGGATCAGGGGACCTGCACACAGTAATGAAACAGAGTGGGATGTGAGAGCAGAAAAACCTTTATGGATATAGATAGGGTGAATTTGGGGGGTCTGAGCGCTTCCTCTATGCCCTTTTATCCACCTGTGTGCTCTTTCTTGCCTGCTCTGGCAGATGGTGATTGGTGCACTCTGAGGGTTATATTTCTCACTTTAGGCATAACATCTATATTCAGAACATAAATATATTCAGTGACAGCTGATTATACCTTCTCAATCCCTGCTGATGACCTCTTTGTGACGTGTCAGCAAATCGGACTGAAAAATATCAGCTCTAATGCTCTAGGGCATTTCATTCTGTGTAATCACCTGACATAAGTATGACTGAAGGATCTACAGTTTGGGCTAGAAAGAAATAAGTCCCAGTCTTACTTCTTCATACTATTCTGTGTATGTTTCTTCCAACCGTTGGTGGTGCTGTTGTTCTTGGCTCCACAAACGTCACCTTAAAGCTTTTGTTAACAGCAGATAATCTGAAGTAGATGCCAAAAATGAAGCCTTATATTGATATCTTTTCATCTTTTTTAGCCCAGCTGGCACATTTATTAAATTTATACATTCAAATTTAGTGGCTTTAATATGATTTTCCAAGTAGTCTGAATGTGTATAATGTTGTTAGGCATTTACAGAGTAGTTAACAGAGATTTTATTCCTCTAGCTAAAAGTATAAAGTAAATGTGCTGCTTATGCTGATGAAAGACGTTCTTAAATTAGTGAACTCCTTCAGTGCTTTTGTTTTGTTTTTTTCAATGGATAATTGTCATTACAAAGCTGCCATGCACTTATGTATATTTGCATAAGGAGCCAAAAATAAATATAAAATTTACAGATGCTTGAAATTGCCACCATTAAACATTTTCACATTATGATATTACACATTCAGGTGTGTGACTGTTTGGGGGAGGAAAGTGTCAAATGTCCTTACATACCTGTTAGCACAGGTCTGATTCCTGCCTCTGTTAGTCATGTCAATTTAGCAGAACAAATGTCACTAATTAAACATTCAAATTACTGCCACATTTTATGACTTTGAGGCTTGGCTTGGACTTTATTTTGCCTGCTTTTGCAGCCCAATAGTCAACAGCCTTGAACTAATTAAAAGGCAGTATAGTGCAACCAAACTGAATCCATGGCCTCCTAAAGCTTTAGAGTAAAATTATAGTTCCAGGTGGAATAGGAGCTACTTTTCTAACTCCAGGAAGCCATTCATGCAATCCAACATGTAGTGCCCAGAAATCTTCAAAAAAGGTTTTCTTATTTAATTATGCAGTAATGCCTTTATTCTGCACACCAGGATTACATTCTGTTCCTCTCAGGCATCATATTTGTATGATGTACTCCCAGCAAGAAGCCCAGGCACTTTAAGAAGGCCATGTGATTCACAAGCATGTAGTGGGTTTAAGAGGAGTGGCGGCGTGGTCTAAAGCAAATGGAAGCGTGAAGCATCATGTCAGTCTGCAAATATAGCTCTGAAATGTGCCTGTCCACTTGGAAGTGATACGTCCATGTCAAAACGTGTGCTCCAGGCGTGATGGATGACATGCACGCACCTATCAATCATAAGCATTCCTGTTTCCCATAATAGATCAACATTCATCCTTTCATTGCTGCCAAAGGCCCTTGAGCTAATGGTGCAAGTTCGAGAAGACCAGCGGTGTAGCAGCAGTGTCTGAGCTGAAAGCAGTTGACCCCCGAATGTGCATGTGGTTGCATGAGGAAACTCTTATCCAACACAACAATAGATGCCAAAATGGAAAGTAATATAGATTGAGTTGTTTTCCCAGTCACGGCTTGCATGAGCTCTGGTGTGTTAAAATATCTAATCAGGGTTAGCAGACTTAAGCTGCCACATGTAACACTTGGATAAAATTTGGCATGTATTTGCATTTGGATCATATGCTCTAAAACAGTCTATATCACACAGAAACAGAAGCTTAAACCAACTTAATCAGAAACACTTCATTTCTCACTGTGCCAGTAAAATGCCCTAATGTGACCACCATATGGTTAATCAGCTAGCTATGGAAATTTGGGAATCAAAATTGTGCTTAAAGGATTTGCTTAATTCTTGCTTTTTTCCCGCCATTGTAATTACAGCGTTCACTGCCTGTGGCGCTGCTCGCATTGCTATCGTAATGTGTTCTTATTCCAAAATAGGTAGATATTTATGAACACAGATAAAAAAAAAAATACAAATTTTAAACCAAGAAACCTTCACAAAAATGCAAATGGGCCTTGCGTCAGGGCATTTTGTCATTCAGAGTCATATTGAAAATGCCCAGCTCTAATACACTTGCCTGAAGGTACACATTGTCTTATGATATTCTGTCATATGTATTCTGGCATTTAATCAAGACTATTCTGCCCCCATTTTTTTCTTTTAAACAATGCAAATTGTCCTTGTGATTATATAACAAGGTCTATTTTGGGTTTTTAACTAGAGAACAATCAGGCACACAGCAACACATACGGTTCTGTAGAAGGATAATAATTATCTTCCAAATTTACTGCAAAAAAAAAAGGATAAAGGTGATGATTCCTGTTTTGTCAGAAGAATGCTTTGGGGCTTCAAGGTCTTGTTGTTTCAAATGTAACATTGCTTATTATGTTCACTCCAGTTCTTTTTTATGATTCCTTTCCAATTATTTAATATTGCTCTGACAGGCTACAGCCAAATAAAACATGCTCGTTATATTCAGAATTAAGTAGAGGTCATAAACTGTGATTTACGACGTTTACTTGTTTATACCTTCTCCTTCCCCTGAAACATGCTCTATCCCTGACCTCCCTGAATGTTTTCTTCTAATTTAGCAAGTAGAATCTGTATAATAATCTGTGTTTGACTGTGTTGTAAAGAAAAGGATATACTGGGTTTCAGTATTATACATATTCTAAAAGCAGTATCGATCATTTTCAGGGGTGGCTGGTATCCATTGGCTAGCAGAACTAAGCCCGTCAGTCTTGCAGAGATAAAAAGACATTGATATCGGGTTTCATTTTCACTATCCACGTCAAATTACTGTAGTTGCTGTTAAGAGATGTCTTAAGGTGGATTATTTTGCAAATCCAGTTATTTGGGGAACGATATGAAGAGTGATATGAAGAAGTGACTCTGGGACTGAGTTCTTTCTATTTCAGACTGTAGATTCATACAGCTTTTTATTGCTTTAAGTGGAATAATTTGTCTAACATCATTCTTAATATGTCTCATGATTTAACGCATTGCCAAACCCTAATAGCTTCATTCGCAAGTAACTGAAAGATATTAGTATTAGCTAGTATCACTACATGCCATTGTATAAAATATTTCTAACAGACAGTATTGCCGCTGAGAACAGTTCTACTCCGTAGCCAACTGAATTATTACATCAATTTCCACATTTTCATTTTGGGATTTTACTTTGTCAGGGCCTTCCACAGGACGGCGAATCGCCTGTAGGTCAGATGGTGTACTAATTGGCATCCTGGCAGAGACAGCCCCAGCCCAGTGAGATGAAAGGTGCTATATGAGCAAACGGGCTCATCCTCTTGCTCCAGGCTTTGGACACTTCAGTATTTTTTTTTTAATTGAAAATATTATGTTGGCTTCCTGCTTCAAAAGTACACATTTCCTACTTGTCATGCTGATGGAAAGGAGGACATGTGGCTGCTGGGCATATTCTTTGCCTCAGTGAAATGATTGAGGCAAATACAGACTGTGGTTGTGGATATAATGATGGTTATCTCTAGGATTGAGAGGAAAGACAGATGGGTACTGCAGGGGGAATGTTTGGAAAGGGAATTTACAAATGGTGTATTCAGGCTTTCCCAGAAAGAAGGGACATATTTAACTGATTAATGAAAGAGAATATCTCAGAGTAACAATGAGAGCATTTGTTTGATGAGCGACATTTGATACACAGATCAACTTTGTGCTTGTTACTTGGGCATCATGTTAATCGGTTAATTCAAATTTTCATTGTGTTTAATATCCATTAGCTTCTGAAATATATTGGCGTGTGTCCACTGTGGGTAAAGAAATCGAGGGCAATGTTCAGCTGATGAAGTTGTGAAGTTATGCTTTTTCTTTAAGCATCATTTATTCATACAATTTCTGCATGAAACATTCAGAGAAATGAAACCTTAAGGGACAGCACACAGTACTTCATTCAGCTCCCCACTCCTCTTCCCTAAACCCGTCCCATGCTCTCAGAGCTTTCACTCAGCTGAGTGAAAAGTCCTCAGCTGTTCTGTTTCAATGCGAATGGCTGATGGATGTGGGTTTAGGACATTGCTCTATAAAGTAATCATGTTAATACTGAAGATTATCGTTTGGCACTTGACATGTCAGGTCAAAACTGATGACTGGGCCATTAAATAAAAAACTTTAGCTTTTAACACGTTAAACTTTGCACTTTATTTCCCTCGATTTTGGAATGCAGGCTATGCAACAAAAAATGTGTCAAGCTCCAGCTAAAATTGCTTACATAGGTCTGTATATGCAGCTGACATTACTGGCATTTAATCATTCATTTATGGCTGTATATTAAAGCACATTCATTAAAATTTGTTTTGCACTGGCACTTTTCAGACTTTTGATTAGCATCTGTACTAAACTTGAATATCTCATACTTCTCTGTCCAGTCATTTTTAAACATTCTGTTTTCATCACTGACTTTTTTTTATCAAGCTGCTGTCTATAATAAAACCATGAAAAACCTTTTTTGATTAACTGCCTTTGGCTCAATTTGCATAAAATAATGTGAGTGATCACAAATGAGCATCTGCCGCAACCACAATGGTTCATGTTTAAAAATTGTAGCTGCTGAACTACAGAAAGTTTATCTCATACATTGATCTCTTCTGCTGCATATATTTTTCATGTGCACACTGAAATACTGTGGTGGCCATTTGATGACCCCTGTGTTAAAGCCAGCCAAAATGAAATCAACACAATCTTCCCCACATTCCATATAGAATCAAATCATACAGTTTGGTGTCTACAGTTTGCTTCTTTAGTTTGGCTGGAGAAACAAGAGATTATTGCTTTAGCTACACTAGCCTTGTAGTTAAATAAATAAGCCCTTCGGTGTCCTGCAAAATTGAAGCAAACTAAAGAAGTGATAGCTACCATTTTAGCGTAGTGAAAAGTGCATAAATTGTAAGGCACCTTCTTCAGAATGTATTGCCAAGATTAATGCCATTTGTACATAACCACTTCATATAATAGCAGAACAGGACTGAATTTAAAAAGAATAAGAATATAATTGTACCCATATTTGAATCACTTCTAACATTAAATTATACTTAAATAAAGATATATATATTATTTGGGGGGGGTTAGGGACAAAAAACACTTTCTACTCAAGGAATAACAGTTACTACTTATGGAATACCTCCTGTTCCCTGGTGGTCTAGCAGCTAAGGATCCTGTGCTCTCACTGCTGCAGCCAGGTTCGATTCCCGGGCAGGGAACCCCAACCACTGGAGGTTGCACTTACTGCTGGTTGTGTCAGGAAGGGCATCCGGTGTAAAAATTTGTGCCAAATCAAATATGCAGTCCAATGATCCACTGTGGCAAACCCTAAGTCCAGAACCCTAAATCCAGAAGCAAAGGTCACAAGCCTTGAGTAATCAACTAAAAAGGAAATTGTTTTCACTATATTATTGATTATGAACTGAAAGAACCATTTGCGTGATGCAGTTTGGCACCTTGACATATACTGTCATGATCATATCAGTCTCTTAGAGCAATAATTGTCTAATTTATTGTTATATGGTACAATTAAGCTGTCACATTGATATTTATCCCTGTCAAATATGATCTTTTATTATATGGAACCATTACATATGGACCAGAAACTGAGTAGCGTAATTGCCTCAAAAGGTGTATCAGCGCAAGTCTGAAAGGTCAAGAGGAGGAGCATATTACGCTTTCCTGCTGCCAACGTTCTTCTTCTCACCCGCACACATTTGTTATCAGACAGATAGGATCAAATTGTTTCTTTTCCTTGCACAGATAGACAACACTAATCCCAAAGTCATATGCAGTAGCTTCAGATCAAATGCTCTTTAATCTGTGTAGATCAGATAACCTGCTTGTGTGCTACTTCCAAAGCCTTCTGATTTCTCTCTTAAAGTTTACTTCTTTTGTAAGATCTCTACTCGGTCCACCCTCCATATTTATTTCCCCTTTGTCAGCCTATTTATGAGCCTACCAGAAATTAGGACAGATGAAAGAAGTTGATAATGGAAATGATCCTTGGACTCATTTAGCATGCATATCATCAGTCAAAGAGTTTTCCCAGGATGCAAAACACAGAGTGGAAAAAAGTAGAAATTAAACTGTACCAGAAAAGTAGAAGTACACTGTACCAGAAAGTAGACACACTTAAAGCACTCTTGGGTCCATGAAAAAGCAAAGCTATTTAAAAGCCATTATAAAAAATCTTCTAATCATTCATTTATCTTCAGTAAATCCTTGTCAGTGTCTCAGTGAATCTGGAGCACTGTGCATGAGGCAGGAATACAGTTCGAATGGGAAGCCAGTCCGATGCAGGACACCATACACATACATATTCACATCTGGGGGCAATTTATCTTAGCCAATCCACCTACTGCTAAGTTTTTGGGAGGTGACAGGAAACCGGAGAACTGACCAGTTCATTTTTCGAGCTTCACCTGTCTAGTATAGTGAGCCTACGTCCAGCGTAGCATCAGGTTCCCTTTCTTGGCTAAAAGGAATGGAACCAAATGTGGTTTTTAGCAAATCCACCTCAAGCATGTTGGTTGTTTTGAGATGCTTATCTGCTCAACATGCTTGTAAAGAGTGATTGTTTGAATTACCATAGCCTTTCTGTCAGCTAGATACATTCTCCTCTCATCTCTCTCATCAGCAAGGCATTTCTCTCTTCGGAACTGCTGCTCGCTGAGTTTTTTAGTTGTTTTGTGCAGCATTTTCTGTGTACACTCTGTGTGAGAGTGTTGGGTGTAAAAATCCCAGGAGCTCAGCTGTTTCCTTTATACTTAAACCAACCTGTCAGGCACTAACAACCATGCCACAGTCAAAGTCACTGAGATCACATTTTTCCCATACTGATGCTTATTGTGAACATTGAATGCTGCCAGATGATTGACTGTTTGGGTAATTGCATGAATGAGCAGATGTAAAGCAGTTCATATAAAATAGCCTGTGAGTGTAAATATATATTTTGAACAAGGAATTAGAATACTAATGGAATTTAACAAGAGCAGTGTCTCTCTGTATTGCTCAGTAGGTTTTGCCTCTAACCTTCATTATATGGCTCCAGCCAATTGATTGCTTTTAATATTAATGAGGTATCATTGCCTGCTGTGGATTCTTTCCCCCACTGCTCTGCAGTGACCCCTGGCACAGCAATGCCTCAGCTGCTCTGATTTTTAAAATGAAGATGAGAACAGTTGCTCAGTACTGGTGCTGTATTGTTTTGAGAGATGCCCCATAAAGGGGGCCTCTCCCCCTCACCACACACACACTTTTCTGGAGGCCAAGTCAGAGTTCTAAATATACCCAACATCAGCTGAGAGC
Organism: Ameiurus melas; assembly: GCA_012411365.1. Taxonomy (NCBI): domain Eukaryota; kingdom Metazoa; phylum Chordata; class Actinopteri; order Siluriformes; family Ictaluridae; genus Ameiurus; species Ameiurus melas. The sequence continues at coordinate 33,260,900 of CM022754.1, read as the reverse complement.
CTGGCTGGACTTCATCTGACCTTACAGTGTGATGTAGGTTAGAGAGCCCCCCTAGATTTACAGGCCCAGATACGGGCCCCGCAGCCAGGCCTGTGAAATAGCAGTAGCATTTGTCTTCTCTGTCATGGCACAGCTTCTTGCATGAAATTCTCTTTCAAACACAATCATGTTAAAGCTTGCAGAATGTTGAAAGAATGAAAGAAAACAGTCTACACTTCCCCCAACGGACTGCTTATTAAAATCTACACTTAGTAAGGCACATACTCCAGTTTGAGCGTATTTGTTGTCCTCTGGGGCTGAAACAATGAATGTGCAATTTCTGAGCTCAGTTGCTCAGCATAGCTCAAATCTAACATGATTAATAACCACAACGCACTACAGTGGCGGTCTTTATTAACATATTATGCTTTAGACATTTTCATGCCTGAAGAAAAGTACCAGTATAGCGGTAACATGGCAATGCCAAGCTGTCAGTGTAGATTGGCTCTCTGCATTTCTGTGTATATGAATATTTGTGCATTGATTTCCAGTGGGAATGTAAACGTTTGAAACAACACGGTACAATCAGCATAACTGGAGCAAAATTTAGTCACTGGAGTTCATAGAGTCTCATCTTTAAAAGTTATTAAAGAGTTTTGTTTGAAGTGGTTAGTGGAGAGTAATGCTGTAATCATGTGCAAGAGGGAACTGGGAAGTTCCCAGTAGGGAGTTTTTCCAGAACTACTTCTCCGAGTCCTGATACTGTGATGTCTCTTTAACATGGCGGCGTTCATAGTAAAAATAAGAACAAGAAATAACAATGTGAATTAAGGTTTTTACACAGTTTTTTGAGGTTTTATCAAACTGCTCTTTCATGTCATTTCCAGCACTATGCACAGTAAATTATCGCGTCCACTTTAAAACAATAACTCTTTAATTCCAGTTTATATTCACTTTAAATGTCAATAAGCTGTGTTTGCTGGAACACTTAAATGTAGGAAGTAGTAGATTCAGGGTTAGAAAATTTCAGAGTTACCAGTTGTACAGTAACTCAGTAACTTGTGTTCATGGCAGTGAAACATGAGCATCATACACAAACCGGAATAGATACCTCAACTTTTTTCACCTCCATTCTCTTAGAAGTATTCCACATGACATGCAAGGCAGTGACGGACTTACCCTGGACGGTCAACCAAAACAGAGATAACGATTAGCAAGCAGACCAGACAAAAGCTTAGACCGCAAAGGGCTTTTGCTATGTCCACCTCAGCTGGACTCATTCCCAGTAAATGCAAGAGGGTTCGTATTTCCAGAATTGGCCAGTACGAAAAAAGCAGGGCTGTAAAGTAATAAAATACTAACATTCATTGGGTTCTAAGACAGATAAAGTTATACACCCATTGTAAAGGTGTAGGTCATTTCCCAATTCAGTCCAAAGCAGTGGTGTTAAATGGAATTGAGCTGAGTCATTATTATTGATGTAATATTCCTTGACTTTATTGGTTTGTCGTGAAACATCCTTGCACTGCAGACAAACAGCCATCAGTGTTTCCTCCATCCAAATATAAGTGCAGGAAGCTGCTAGCTGACCTCTTCACTCTGACACTGAAACATGTGGTGAGCGTGACCTATAGTAATGTGATCTGTCACATCCCCTCAACACATGTAAGCACCTGAGGTCTTAGCATCAATTAGTTTTCTTCTGTGGGGGTGCTGATGGGTTTGTTCATAGATGTTTTGAGATATACAGATATCACCGGCTTGTGCTTCTGAAATAGAAAAGAAAAGAAAATAACAGATGCTAGGTATACCAGAAGCCAGAAAATGACATTGTCTGTGCACACCAACATACAATCAATACCACTATAGCAGCCACTTTACAGAGCACAGAGTGATTGTAAACCTTTTATGCAGCACCATGCTTCCAGCCATCTTGTGTTCCCACCACGCTTCATATTAACCAAACCCACGTATGGGTTGCCTCTCTAACTAGACATCCTGTTTTGGAAAGCAAGCCAAGATTAGTGCATTATACCTCTGAAATACTCAGTGGAGGCTGTCTGAGGCTGATGAATCTCTGCTCTCATAGCTCAGCTCTGCTTACAGCTAGCGCAGTAGACTGGTACATCAGGTACATCAGTTCATGTTTGGGTATGAGCACACTATGGATTTGCAGCTTTTAATATCTGTGTGATGGCATGGGTTGGTGCTCTGTCACCCTGTGGGAATGAACAGGCAGTGGCTATACAGATGGTACCAGAATGGATCATCCTCATCACAAAGATAAGAGCAGAGAGGCTTGTCATTCCAATACCATGCCTTTCCCCACCAGTTGGATGCCTCTCGAATGGTTCCAAAGGATGGCACCCAGGTTTTTGAAAGGGGTGGGAGGATTTTCCATCCTGAATTTCAAAAGCAAGTATCTCTCAGCCCAGTGTTGGCCATAGAGCTGAGGCATAGTGCAGCGCTGGCACATTATGTCTGTTGGAGCATATTGCAGTATTGGCAGCATTGGATGATTGGGTTGTGTCCCAGCATGAACAGCTTTCTCTTAGTTTATACTAAATACACTATTCTCCAACCTGCATCTAGGCTGATGTGGATTGTCTGATATCGCATTGCTCCTGTTTGAGATGCCTGGCACTTTAAATACTTTTAAAATGTTTCATATTACTATAATGAGTTGTACAGGTAGGAGGATCAAGTGGCTGAAGATCCGAATTGGTTGAATTTTGGCCTAAATATGTGATCAGCCGATGTTTATGTTATCTGGCCGATACGGTGAGCTGATATGACAAAAACATGAGTTAAGTCTTGCTACATGTGCTGAAAATAAATACAAAAAATGATAAGAAACATGTCATCAGTATGCAATTTTAACTGTGTTAGACCAAACTAATGCTATTTGCGAAGCTTGTAATAAACGTATGTCTCATGGGGAAAACAAAGCAAATAATTTTTACAGTGCAAACTTAATACAATACTTAAGAGTACATCATGCACCAAAGTACACTGAGTATCAAAGCTAGCAGAACTAGCAAAGATGGATATAATAACGCAACAGACAATCAGCCACCAAAATTTCAACAGCAATCCAAAAGCTGAAGGAATCTGTAATAGAACTTACAGTGAAAACCAGCCATGCTCGATTGTTTAAGATGTGGGATTCGGTTGATTACTTATATCACATGTTTCCTAGTGGTTAATACTTTTCAGATGTTGCCCTTCTTGAGCTCTAACTCACAGTGCATGCCTCCTGAAGAATAAAGTTACCTCATTATGCTTGAGAAGCAATATATGGAGGTCCAACATCAGCCCTATGTCCGTGTTAATGGCTCAGTGGATTGATTTGCTGTCACTGCTTCGCAGTGAGTCCTAAATCAGTTAAATAGCAATGTAAAATAATAATAATAATAATAATAATAATAATAATAATAATAATAATAATAATAATAATAATAATAATGTTGCTGCTATCATATTATTGCTTATTATTGTCTATTATACAATCGCTTTCCATTGTTGTATTACAAGATGATTGATGATTGATAAAAATGATATCCTAATCTGAATGAAAGTACCTTCCTTGAGGCACAGTGCAAATATTTACATTTGTTGTAGTGCCAGTATTTTCTAGAAAGGTTGCCTGAACCCTTAAAAGGTATCTTGCTTTTTTGGGCTAGTTATTGTATCTATGTGGATTACTACTGAAGTGCTCATCAGATTAGCATGCCTTTAATGTGCATGGGGCACAGGGATAAGAGAGGTAGCGGTCTTGCTAGAATTTATAAAGGGAAGCCTCCTGACAGACTGTCACGGTTGGCTACTGGTGGGGTCACAGCACCAACAAATGAATTCATGGAGAGCACACGAACCTGGTAACAGAAATACAGAGACATACTGGATTAATCACCCATTCTGGTTTTGCTGCTGTGAGGTAGCACATGGATTGTGTTGAAGTCTCTGGAAAATATTTTGGAGAAATCTTTATTTTATATCATATAGCAGTGAACTGTTTATTAGTGTGTGTGTGTGTGTGTGTGTGTGTCAGAGGAGGTGTGTATTGATTTTGTGCTAATAAAATTTTTGCCCTTCTCCACTCACAGTAAGCTTCTGTTTATCAAATCCACACTAACACCAGAGAAAATAAATCTCCCTATAGTGTTAAACAGGCAGCTCATTTTGACCAGAAGAAGCAGCCCCGGGAAAAAAAAACTACACAAATAAGATCTACAAAACAAGCTCAGAATGTTGCAGGTTTTAATATTTAAAAAAAAAAGCTTGCTGTTACTTCTATAGCATTCAGCCAATATGATGAGTATTGATTTATTCCAGGTTAGGGTCAGGAGGTGGCATCAATACATACATTATTCTTCGGTTTTCCTCCTGGTCACCACGATACAATAAAATCAGAACGTCCTGAATTTCATCATGGAATGTAACAACCTTGCCAAATACATATGGATATGACTATCCATGAGGCTGTAAAAAATGGGCAGGTGCCAAATTATGTCTAGTCTTTATCGTTTATATCTTTTTTCTTGAGCCCCAGTGATTAATCTCTAAGAGACATGTGTGAGAGCATCTGTTGAGGGAGTTTAACAGCCACTTGTTCTTTACCCTGTGGCTCCTAATCTACATCTCTTGCAACTGTCAGAGCTGACACTGCCGATCTCACTCCATGTCCTGCTTTGGGACCTTACTGGTGGCCTCATTATAGCTTATACATAAACCTGTGTAGTTATTATGCCTCCCAGACGCCATTGGTGGTCATTCATTGTCATTGTCACTGGAAGGGAAGCAGTAAATAGCTCCAATGGGGTAATAAACTGGAATTATTGATGAGAGACCATGGTTACTGGCTACATCACTGACAGTAAATCATGACCTTTGACCCAAAGGTTAGCACGAAGCACCCAGGGATGAAATGTCCAATGGGAGAGGTAAAGAGGTGTCTATAATTACCCATAAATACCCAGTCTGTTGTAGAAGCCATACTGTATATGAACCATAATCTATCTCACGTCCACTATATGTCACTATATTCCTCTCTCACTGACACACAAACACACACACACAAACACACACACAGACACACACACACACACACACAGCCACCATTTGATATATCATCATATCGTAATTTGGCCTTGAGTGGATAAGGACAGAGACAGATGGCTGTTTGCATAAATGCAATAACAGTTCACACTGAATATGGCCTTAAAGTGGAGAACAATCCTTATTGTCTGTGTCTACTCCAGCAATTATTTCCTCCACATTTTTCTCTTCATTAACTTTTTCCTTGTTTTGACACAAAATAGTGCATAAACACCACAGTCACCGCAGCCAGTTATGTTAATTTGTGTGGAAACGAATGTTGTGTGTACACCATAGGACACTCCTGAGATCCTGATGATACAGTAAATAGGCAATATCAATGCAGTTTTTTCTCTCTCAGCTGACTTTAAGGAACTTTTTTGTGTAATTATAAGACAAATACAAATAAAAGCGTTTAGATTATGCATATAGTTGATACATTCTCTGTATTTTCATGTTTGTCAGTGCTGTTACTTAGTAAAGAATGGTAGGCCTATAATAAATATAAAACAGGCTTGGGTGAGAATACGGACATTAGCAAGACGTGATTATACAGTAAGATGTCCAGTTAAATCAGTTCTTCCCATGCATCTCAAAGCTGAGCATGCACCAGGGACAAATGATATGATTTCTTTTCCGTGCACTAATTGATTTCACATAACATTTATAATGGTAGAAATTATTGGCTGATTGACGGAACATACAGAAAAGCTGTTTTCTATCTTATTTTGTGTTTTTTGTTCATGCACATGTAAGAGCCTCCAGTATATGGTGTCTACATTGGATGATTTCTTATCTCTGTGGTAGCTTTATCAGACATTGTATCATTATAATTCTATTTAGTAAGTAGATAGATCAAGAGCCCTATTTATGTTGAAGTGGGGCAAATGACAAAACCTCTAATAAGAAATGGAACAGCATTTTTAAAGCTCTGTTTGAAGAGAGGAAAATATTGTCCTTTATTAATACAATGACATTATACCACTGGTATTATACCTCTACATTACGCTCAAGCCTCCATAAAACGCACAGTCACACAGCATAGAAATACTGAAAAGAACTTGCATGGAAAAAGGCACACACACACACACACAACTCCACAGTGGAATTGCGAAGGACCTGACAAATAACTGCTGTGTGTACGTATGAAGCCTGACTGAAAGTCCACTGATCAGCAGCACAGACAGGAGGAGAGAAACAGAGAAGCTGTGAATACAGAGGATGTGGTGCAGCATGTCAAATAGCAGTGTGTGTGAACGGGAACACTCACCTGAGTCCATGTGTGCTGAAGCAGAACAAGGAGCTTGGACTGAAGGAAAGGCTGCCTTATCCTGAATGCCACACTGAAAACTATACATATTGGTGGCTAATACATAGAAGTTTTGTTTTTAATTATTAAATTAAACCCAAAACGAAACATTATAATGTTTCGTTTTGGGTTTCATTTAATAATTAAACACAAAACTAATTATTAAAGATGTGTTTAATACATGTATTACAGGAAACGCAGAACACTACCCAGGATTACATAAAGTGCAAATACACAGGGGTGTGAGACGAGTGCAAGCCAATAAATACACAGAACATGGACTGTAACTGTAAACTATTATGTAATGTAGCAGCACAAGTATACAGTTGTGCTCATAAATTTACATACCCCTTGCAGAATCTGCTAAATAATTTTTTAAATAAGAGGGATCATTAAAATTGCATTTAGTTTTTTATTTAGTCCTGCCCTGAATAAACAATTTCACATAACAGATGTTTACCTATAGTCCAAAAGACACAATAATAACTGAATTTACACAAATGAATCAGTTCAAAAGTTTACATAGGCTTGATTCTTAACACCGTGTGTCGTCACCTGGATGATCAACGACTGTGTTTATGTTTTGTGACAGTTGTTCATGAGTCCCTTGTTTCTCCTGAGCAGTTAAACTGCCCACTGTTCTTCAGAAAAATCCTCCAGGTCCTGCACATTCGTTGCTTTTCCAGCATCTTCTGCATATTCGACCCCTTTCCAGCAGCGGCTATATGATGTTGAGATCTGTCTTTTCGCACTGAGGACAACTGAGGCACTCGTACACAACTATTACAAATGGTGCAAACGTTCAGTGATGCTGAAGAAGGCTACATGATACATTAAGAGTCAGGGGGTGTAAACTTTTGAACAGGATGATTGGTGTCATTTGCTATTATTTTGTTTAAAGAGCAATTTTTTTTCATTTAGTACCACCTTCAGAGTCTACATATGATATTTACATGTTTCCCAGAAGAATATGCACTTATCATCCTGTTAAATAATTTACATACCCCTGGCTCTTAATGTGGGTCCACAGACAAAATCTCTCGAATGTTAGCAATTTGCTCGAAGCTACACTTTAATTAATAAACTCAACAAAAAAAGAAATGTCCCTTTTTCAGACTATTGTAAAGGTAATTTTGTAAAATCCAAATAAGCTATATTGGAGGTATATTATAACGGTTTAAACAAGATTTTTCATGCTTGTTCAATGAACCATAAACAATTATTGCACATGTACCTGTGGAACAGTCCTTAAGACACAGGCGGTTTACAGGCGGTAGGTAATAAAGGTCACAGTTACAATAACTTAGGACACTAAAGACACCTTTCTACTGACTCTGAAAAACACCAGAAGGAAGATGCCTAGGGTTCCTGCTCACCTGCATGAACATGCCATTGGCCTGCTGCAGGGAGACATGAGGACTGCAGATGTGGCCAGAACAATAAACTGCAATGTCCATAATGTAAGACGCCGAAGACAGTTCTACAGGGAGACAGGAAGGACAGCTGATCATCCTTACATTGGAAAACACTTGCAAATGTCTTGGTGGAAGAGTGGAGTAACATCTCACAGTAAGAACGGACAAATCTGGTGCAGTCCATATTAGTATCTGGCAACCAGATACTAAGTGTTACTTTGATATCGACCCCCCCCCCCCCTTTATTCAGGGACTCATTATTCCATTTCTGTTTGTCAAATATCTGTGAAACTTGTCCAGTTTACATCTCAGCTGTTGAATCTTTTTATGATAATACAAATATTTGCACATTTTAAGAAATTTGCTTGAAGCAAAAGCAGTTGAATGTGAGTGGATGTTTCTTTTCTTTTTTTGCTGAGTTTATTAATGAATAAAAAAATACTAGTTCCAATTCCTGTCCTGTGAGATCATTTAGGTTCAGTAGTGGTTAATACTATGCAGGCAGTGAACACTGAAAAATGCAGAGTAGGAGTGCTTGAAGTAGGCTAGCAGAGGGGCTACAGCTTCATGATAAGCCAGTGAACTGTGGGTAAGCTCAAGGGATCAGGCCGAACACAGAAGCTATGACACCTACACATCCAGTCTTTTTCGCTCTCATCAGAGAATATCTCTGAATTGACTGGAGATCAAATCTGGTATAAGACTACTTTCGGCCTCGCAATGCCCACTTACACTTACTTTAGCTTACGTAATGAGTTTCTAACTTCTGTCTGAACACAAAATATGTTGTCAGCCTCATAGTAATGTCAGCTCTGCTTCTACCTAAGTCGTGTTTTTAAAGTGGAGTGCTCAGGTCAGGAGTTCAGTGACATTACAATGGTGGATTTCATGATCAGTTACAATGAAAGCTGTTATAGTTTATTCATTGATTTATTTTCCTTCCACTTTTCCTGCTGGGGTTTTGCGATGATGAACCGTGGGTTGAGAAGGTCAGCCCAGACTTCTCTATTCTTGAACACAGATTCCAACTCCTCCTGGGGATCCCTAGACATTCCCAAGCCAACTGTAAGATAAGATCTCCAGCAGGTACTGGGTCCGCCCCAGGGCTCTCGGTCTAGTGCAACTTGCCTGATATGGGTTTGTAATGTGCCCAAACCTCATCAACTGGCTCATCTCAATTCAGATGGGACTGTCATGGATTGTCAAGCTCCTCATCCTGTCACAAAGAGAATAGCTCAGTAACTTTGAAAAGGAACCTCGTTTCTTGCAGCATGTTCTCATGATTTTTATACTTTTAGCTACTACCCAGGGCTTTTTAATCAAAAGTGAGGGTTAGCTTTTATAGTTCTTATAGTTATGATAGTAGCTATAGTATTATTAAGCCTGACTTATTAAGTTGAATGTGTATAATTGAAAGCATAATGTTTAAAAACAATTATAAATCATGCCTCATGATTAAAATAAAGAGTGCTGCTGATGTGATTCAAAATAATTTGGTGGGTCTCTGTTGGTGGAAAGGATTATAGGAATGGTCTAATTGTGTCAACATCTTAAATATAATTTTACACATTTACCTAAAGGCACTTGTTATTTGAGTAGTTGAGTAGATTATATTGATAAAAAGTAATCATCAAGAGGATGATCTATGAATTTTACCACTCACAAGGGTCCTTTCCTTAAAATCTCCTGAGAACGAACAGAAGCACACAACCTCAGGACCTTCCATCTTGTCTGACTGAAGCAAGTACAGTAATGGCTTGTTTTTTCTTTTTCTTTTTCTGACTTTCAGAGAAAGTCTTTTCAGCAGTCTGTCTTCTGTGTCTCACCTCCTCTCAGCATGCCTGTGGGTATCAGATATACTACACGCTCTAAAAAACTGCAGTTTATACGTGTGTTTATGAAATGTCACAAGCCTGAGCAGCACTCATTACTGTCTGCATGACTTTCATTATTTTCAGTCCATAATTAAGGTGCCTGTGGCATCCAGTGACAGAAGAGTCCTGCTGGGCTGCACAGATGAATCTATGAAGATCCACAGAGCTGCAAAAATGAGACAGCAGTGGTGAATAGGTTGTGATAGATTTTTGGTTTCATTGCCCTTCCATGCATACACACACACCCACATGCGCGCGCGCACGCACACACACACACACACACACACACACACACACAACACACCCACTGTCCCCTTTAATTCCACCTGCTCCCCCCTCTGTCTTTCTTTCTACTCGAAGGCAGGTGACAGCTGAGACAGCTGCCCCTTAGAACAGACGCCCTGATTGATTCTGAATCACTAAACAGCCTTTTCATCACCTCAAAGTGTTGGTCTGATACCCACAGAAAAGCTGAAAGCCCCAGAGACTGGCTACTGTGTGAGGAGGTTGTGCGTCTCTGGCCTCGGCACAAGCACTCACTATATAGCATGCTGAATTAAGATTTTCTTTAAGCGAGTGAGAGCTTTCTTTAATAATGAAAAGCTTTGCTATCTAAAAATAAGCCAGTGGCTAGATGGGTCAGACACACAAGAAGTTCTTTCATTTTATTATCTTTTTTTTTGTTTAACTCATTTGTTGCTTAGCTCTCACAAATATGGCTAATTATTTAACTTACACTCATGTTTACACACGTGTACTGATTTCACAGTACTATTTATTTACTTTGTGTTGTTATATTTATCTATTTTATTTTATCTATCTTATTTATTTTATGTATATGTTGGCACGGGAAAAAAAAGTAGTGGCTCTTAATTTCAGTGTACATTGTGTATAGTGACAATAAAGGCATTCATTATGTTTATTCCAAAATTCTGGCTTCTTGAATGTTTGTGGACATTCTGTGGATTTGTGTTTGTCACCGCATCAGAATTTCATTTGCACGAGAGACTTTTCTCTCATCCGCACGGCTCTGGTTGTAATCTGTCTTTATTCGCCAGGTCACCACAGGGATCAGCTGTCCCATTTTGAGGTTTAAATATTAGCGCATTGCTTTTTAATCTTCCATCGCACATCTGTCTGAATTCGAAGGATGGCTGTGTTGATTTTCAATCAAGAGCCTGCTACTCTCCCTTTCCTAGAGACATGCTGAATAATTCAAGGACAGCTTGCTTTCTGAAGCAGCGCAGTGTCAGGTCTGGGAAATTGCACCACAGCATGTACCAGACACACATTGTGTGGAGGCCTTAGGGTAGGATGGCTTCACTTGAGAGCTGAGACACGAAACATTTATCATCATGTTACATGGTTATTTTGTGTTTGGTAATGGTACAGTGGAATAACTCAAGGTACTCATGCTGATGCGCAAGAGAGGTGTTCTGGTGGCTGGTGTCTTTTAAAGACTGAATAGACATTTTCATTTTTGACATCCACATGAGATTATACAGTATGTTGTTAAAAATGGATTACTTGCGACTTTTGTGGATTGACAGCACCACCAATGGTCATAAAAAAATACACAGAAATGTATGAAGACACGAGGCTAAGGCTGATTTCCTTCTAGCTCAGACTGTTGTGAGCTTCCTAGTAGGTGATCACACAGATTGAAATGCTTCTTAGATTTGATCTCCATCTGTGTTGATATCTTTCCCACATCAGTGAGACATCTGTGATCAGTTCCTCCAAGGATTTTGTGATCACAGAAATGAACGAAAAATCGAGGAAACACAGAAAACAGGAGCTTGCAGATTTTCTGTGGATTTGGGCAAAGACGCACCATGTGACATCATCAGAACACGCATTCAGTCAAAACCTCCTTCAATGCACGTATGCCGAACTTGAGTATACTAAAAGGTCTCATTTAACAATAAGCATCACAGCAAAAGACAATTTTGTTCATTTGCAATTTCACCAGTTCAAGTAGTTTTCCACAGAAAAGCACAAAAACACTCTGCAAATTGCATCACACAGTTTGAAAAAAGCATTTTTGGCCACAATAATCACAAATAACCTCTGTGAAATACTGTATGGGCTTTGTAATCCATCAGCAGCAGCGACTGAGACGATGCATACGATATACAGTTGTAGGAGTAATGAACTATTAAGGAGGAACTAAAAGTAGGCAGACTAACACACATTGTCCAGTGAAAATACAAATCACACTAAAGGACAAATGAAGTGCAGTATTGTTTGTTTTGAATTAAAGGCTTACAGCTTTTCTGTTTACTGTTTGTTTGGAAGCATGGCATGATGCCAGGAGAGCATTACAGATTTGAAACACTTTTAACATTTTGAAATCACAAATACAAATGGGAAATGTTAGCTCAGATCAAATCACAGCACCGCCAAGCTGCCACTGCTGGGCCATTGAGCAATGCCCTTAACCCTCATCTGCTCAGATAAATGTAAGTCGTGGGTGGGGGTGGGGGATTTGCATGTTTGCCTCACACCTCCGGGGTTGGGGTTTCGCGATTGTGCGTGGAGTTTGCATGTTCTTCCCATGGTTCATAAGCTTCCTCCGGGTACTCCAGCTTCCTCCCCAGGCATCTCTAAATTGTTCGTAGTGTGTGAGCGATTGTGCCCTATCCCCCCCCACCCCCCACCCCAAAAGTCGCTTGTTCCCAGAGTTTCCTTCGATAGGCTCCAGGCTCCCAACAACTCTGTTGAGGATAAGCGGTACAGAAAATGGATGGATGGATATAATGCACCATAGTTTTAACAACCTGAATAGTTTTATTGTCCGTCTATTGACAGATCTTAGATGTCAGCTCTCGTCTAATATGAAGACCAGCCATCAGCCTATAATCAGCGACTGGCAGAATTCTCTTGACTTGATTTGGTTGATTTTGCCATTAGTGGTGTTTAACTACTAACATTACTGCTTATGCATGTGTTACATTGCATCATAGGAAATCCAGTAGAAAATGAGCAAATTGAAAGTCCATGTTTACCAATACATCTTGCAAAATCAAACTTGCTCACAGCATTTCACTCTTGAATGATGCAAGAATGAAATGTCACTCGATCTTCCAGCAGAACAACACCGGCTGAAGTAATGTGAATAACAGTGTTTATATCCCCAGCTTGAAAATCTTATTCATTCTATGTTTATGTAGCAGAACAAATTTTTTAAATGACTGTGGGGGATTTACTAGTGTTAAAATAATATCCTTAGGCTTATAGGCCTTTATGTTTGTGTTAAGCTACAGGCCAACAATTGCCTGAAATGAATTTATAGTTTAATCATTTCATAACCAGTGTACCATGTTTGTGTATTAGGAATAAAATCTACACTGTAACAAGGTTATTTGCATTCAATACCTACAATATTGCCGTTTCATTATTTCTCTGTCAGATACATGAACAAATGTGCCCCCAGTTGGAGATTGTGAAAATATGATACATTTTTTATATACATAAGTTTTATGATACATTTACATTCATCAAGTCATTTTTTTTCCCTGTTTTCTCAAGTTTCTTAGGTACAACAAATTGAATCAGACATCTAAAAACGAGTGAAGAATGCTTTTGTTAGCTGCTATTAGAAATCCATTTATAACCTATGATTTCAATGCTCCTTTTGTGTCGTTGTATAAGTTTAATCCCCATCCAGCTGAACAGTTTTATTCACTAGTGGACTTGAGGTTCCATTTTCCCGAATTGTTTTTTGAGTGACATTCCTGTACCGAGCCAGAAGTGAGAAATTGTCTATATTTTATTGAGTTTGACAGGAAGTTAAAGTAAAGTTTTATCTGGTTGACCTAAACCTTTTCATACAGCCACTTTATCGAAGAGATATTTTAATTTTCTTTTATGTTTCAGTCATCATGTAGGTTAGGAATTTAAAGGTATTTCATATAGCTCTGCACTACAAATATCATTTTAAAACCTGTAGGCTAATGGAAAGTAGCACTTTAGTCCTTCCAAGAAGCCATCACATCTCCGGCTATCAGCTATGAAGGCTTAGTTAGTATTTGAGCAAGATTTTACATTATAATGGAATGTCAATTTCCTCTTACCTTGAAGTGCCCTGTATGGCAGTTGTTTCTTCAGCGTAAAATCAATAATGGATAACTGCAACTCCTTATAAAAGACCTGCCACTTCAGTACTGATTTGATGCTTAACAAACAAGAGGAGTTATTAGGCTGGCACATTTCAAATAATATTTAAAATATGAGTCAGGCTTTAATTATTCATAGGGTGTTTTCGCATATGCAGTGTTTAGTACATTTGTGCAGGTCAAGTCCTAGAGCATCCGAGTGAGGAACCTTAGCACGATTCATTGTTGTGAGAAAGTGATTCGATCCCTGAATTGATCCAGCTGTAGGAAGGGAACTAAACATGCCATGTGTTTTGGGTTGCAGGCAGCTTTTTTTGTTTGTTTTTGTTTGTTTGTTTTTTAAGATGCAAGCTGTTAAAGTGTGGAATACAAAAAACAACTCTTTTTTTTCTCTCTCTTTTGATTCCTACATGCATTTTTACAAAGGTCTGTTTATCATTTTCTGTTGCTGTATTTTTGACCAGTGAATGAAAGTTTAACGAGTGTGTATTCCACATTACACACACCTCAGACAATGATTTTAGACTTTTGATTTGTTTAATCATGTGCAGTATGAAACCAAACCAAACCAAATAGCAATGAAAGGTCCAGTTGTATGATAATTCTGATAAAGACTAGAGGATTTTCTTTATTGACCACACATGTTTCTGGAGCTCTAGCAAAAAATTGGTTTGTGCTTCCTTTATTTTTCAGTGGCTTATTTTGTTTGTTTCTGGAGTGAGGCTCTGGTCTGTTATAAAAGTTCAAACTGAGGGTCAGTTGCAGCTTTATTTTTTGTTTACACAAACAGTCAGTGTTTTCTGCACACCTTTGGAAGAACAAACGTGGGGGGAAATAACTAAATAGCTAAATCCAGAGGTCGGGATGTCATTACAGTTGGTTAATAGGACATGCTCCTTCTGACCACTTCTCAAGCCAGGAAATGAAAAGCTTTTTCTATTTCACTGTTTCTCTAGAAATATTTTGTCGCTCTCATATACACACACTTGCAGGAAGGTTAAAGTGGCATTTCTCCTCAGGTGGCTGCATTGTGACAGTGTAGATTACTGAAGCAGTTGATAAGGCAGCTAGTAGACAGGCAATGAAGCCTTTTTATCTCTCTCTTGTGCTTTACTAGAGTTTTTAGCTTCAATTAAACTGACCTTGAGTGGAAAGAATAGCTCTCCTAATGCTCCATTTAGCCGGTCTGATTTACCCATCTTTCCTACACCTGTACTTCTTCACTCTCCTGCCCACCTCTGCAGTCTCTGTGCATTCCTCTCACTTCTATGCTTTCTTTTTCTTTTCAGGAACAAACAGTTTTCTTTTGTGTTTGTTCTTGACTCTGTCATAACTCCATTCTTCACACTTAGCAAACATCAATAGCCCAGTGTAGGAGGAGAGACAGGAAGAGGAAGAGCAGTTCTTCCTGCAGTTTATAGACTTTGAGGATTTTGCTGCTGTCTGCTCTCTTTACTATGTGTTGTAGTATTATTATTTTACCTTCTTCTATTGTCGTCTTTTCATAAATGCTCTTGATGGAATAAGGTTTTCCATCTTTATCCTATTGTTTAGAAGAAGAAGCCTTTATTTGTCCTTACAGTGTACATTATAGTACATTACAGCACAGTGAAATGGGATGTTCAACAAGCACGTATAGGTGTGACGGTCAGGTGTCCAAATGCGTGTGGCCATATAGCGTGAGGTCGTACGCATGTGAAATCCATTTGTCATCTATCACCACGGAGAAAACCAAAAAGCTTTCAACACAGAAGAGAGACAGAAGAGGACCTGCATAAGTCAGATAATAAATCAGGGATATGGTAAATGGTGCACTTATATAGTGCTTTTTTCCAAAGCGCTTTACACTGTGTCTCATTGACCAATTCACACACACCAATTGTAGCAGAGCTGCCATGCAAGACTCTAGCTTGCCATCGGGAGCAACTTGGGGTTCAGTGTCTTGCCCAAGGACACTTCGGCATGCGGAGTCATGTGGAATCGTACCGCCAGCCCTACGATTAGTGGACAACCCGCTCTACCACCTGAGCCACAGGTTATGATAAACAAATGTCACATATACCCTGAAATAAGCATGACAACATGGCATTAGTGATGCAATCACATTTCCATGCAAACCATCGCAAACATATGTCGACTCATATGTCGAAGAGATCTTTCTTGAGGAGTATGTGATTGCCTTAAAATGGGGTCATGACTGACAGCCAGTAGCCAAAGTCTTTATTATAGCCTGAGATCCGTGTTAATAAGTGTGCAAGAAGATAAGCTTGAGGATGATTAGTTCACTTAATCACTGAGTACAGGCGCATTTTGAGAAAAACCCAGGCAGATATGAATTAATTTTATTTAAGTTAGTTTGATCTTCATACTCCCCGTGATTCATTTAACTCAGCGCTTATACTAAAACACCATTAAAGAAGCTAAAAAAACTGAAACAAATAGAGGCTTAACATAAGACATAGAGAAGACATAGAGAACATAAAACAAGGACCAGATATAAAGAAGAACACAAGAAGAAAGTGAAAAAAACAGGCATCGAGTGAATGTGACAGTGTTGTATTATTAAGCTTGTCCATAGAGAGCTGAGCACACGGCACTCTGTAGTTTATTTTTCTCTTTTTCACTCTCCCACCAGCAGGACTCATTAGAAAAGAACAAAATGTCCGTTAGGTCCGTATCAAAACCTGCTACTAATGCACCATTATGGAGTTCTCGTCTTCCTGAACAAGTGTCATACAGCATTTACTCGATTCTTCTAATCTTATTTATTCTTTGCATTGCCCTGCTTACTCTGTCCCACTATGCTTTCTGTTCTGCGTCCATTTCTCTTTTTTTCTCGTCCTGTTTTTCTTCTTCTCACCTCCGCTCTTTTGCACTTGCTAATGCACTCTCGCTGTCCCGATCTTCTTCTACTTGGTCTTTCATAATGCCTCAGAGATTAGCAGGCTTTTCAATCAGACATGAGACTTTGGGAGATAAATGTGGCATATTACCCTGGATTTCTGATCTACGGAGCTTGTGAAAGAGCTAGTTGATGTTGATGGATGTGTTCTGACTGTTAAAAGGAAACGAAGGATGCCAGATCTGTAATTAATATAAATATTGTATGATTGCACACTATAAGGGGTACATGGTTTAGAAGAGGTAGAGACAAAGCAAACATTACACAATCATTCATTTCTGGATTAATTTACAGAGAAAGCAATCAAATTTGAGTGAGTGTGCATGTGCTCGGCATGTCAAACAGTTGAGAATTGATGAATGTTAGCTATGTAAACGTAAGGGTTGAGCTGGAGGTCTTGTGTAATTGCTGATGCACCCTGACTCTGTAGTTCATTGAAGGCCATGCTATTTCTCTTACTCGCAACCAAACTTGGTAAAGTGCTCCTTCACCAAACATAGCATCAGCACCCACTTTCAGCTGCCAAAGGTGAAATAACACAAAGGTTTTACTCTCTGATGCTGTGGGAAACTCAGCAGAAATCGATGATGATGAAAGATGTTCGTTACACCATGCGTCAAACGAAGAGCTCTATTTAAGCTTAAGTGCACCGGTCACTGTTATGAAGAGGAGAGAACCTGCCAGCTCAATTACAGTGCTCGGGAAGCCTATATGTGGACGCTATTACTTATTCATTGTGTCTGAAAGAGTTGGAAATCAGCGCGAGGGCTTGCCGATTAGCCTCAGCATGCTGTGGGTTTGTTAGCGTTTAACGTTAATGTACTGTAATGCTCTGTTGAGCAGCGGTGAACTGAGACAGGCATGGCATCGATGTGATTTGCTGCATGGGATTTCTTATACACAAGGCAATTGTGATGGATATCATTCCATTAGCAGCCAGGGAAACGTCAGACGTCTCCGCCCTGCACGACTGGTTTGTTCGACACCATACCCTCTCTGTCTGTGTTAGATCTGATTCACGGAAAAAAAAACTAGTCCAGGATCAGCTAAGGCTGTCAGTCACTGGTTCCAGATGCTAACACCTCCTTTCCTCACACATACATCTGTTGTCACCACACTCAGACTCCTATGTACTTACTCCGTCCCTTAATATCTCTCAGTCTGGCTCTCTCTCGCTCTCAGTGACACACTTATACACAGTTATCGCTTGTAAAAATGCTGGAGCTGGCCTGTCAGCATGTGCACGTAGGACAATGTTGGCAGACAGCTTTCCACTTCCCTAATAAATCCATTAGCACACAACAAAAAGTTTTGTTATCTGTGTCTGAGGTGAAATAGTATCTGAAGCCTCTCAGTTGCAGCAGAGACACATTCTGTACCGAATCCCAAGTTTAGCATGCTTTCATCAGATCTGAAATCATTTTCATTACTTGTCTGGGGCTGTTGTGCAGGTGTAATGGAGTGAAAGGAGATGTCTCAGGGTGGACATCAATTTTTAAAAGTTAGAACCAGACTAGAAGCAAATTCATGTTGAATCAGGATCTGTGATATGTTCATTTCCAAATGTCACATTAATTTGATCATGTCAATCTCTCTCTCTCCCTCCCTCCCTCTCTCCCTCCCTCTCTCCCTCTCTCTCTCTCCTCTCTCTCTACATATATAGTTGTGTGGCTGTGGACTGCTGGGTGTAGGAATCTGGTTGGCAGTTTCTCAGGGCAGCTTTGCCACCTTCTCACCCTCCTTCCCCTCCCTCTCCGCTGCCAACCTTGTCATCGCTATAGGCGCCATCGTCATGGTGACCGGCTTCCTTGGTTGTCTGGGTGCCATCAAGGAAAACAAGTGCCTGCTCCTCAGTGTGAGTATATCTCTGACCCTATACACAGACACACACAACACTCTCTACCTTAATACACTCACTGTGTAACATGGAGAAAATTGCACAGTATGTCAGTCTTTGTTAGGGATGTAACCACATTTGAAGATGTTATTTTGAATGAAAAGGTTTATTCAAACAAATACAAGTACAGATATCAATAGGATTTGCATTGTTTGTTTGGGTTTTTATCTTATTGATTGTCAGGTTCTTTCAGGTTGTTCATTGTTATTAAATGATAACACTCTTCCCAGGCATTGTAATGAAATATTGCTAGCAGCATCACTACATCCCAACTTCATAGCAGATTTGGATAGCATGTCCAACAAGACTTTCTGAGAATTGTGAAACATAACAAAACACAAACTAGGGTAAATCTGCTCAAATATTAGGTGGCCTTTGATATCAACTCTAACAATAGTTCTCTGATTTGAAAAAGATGTTATTTTAAAAGATAGTTAGCTAGCATTTTGTCAAATTCGATTGAAAAGTTGCCAGAAACTTCCACAGGGCATCTTGTTGAGGTCAGTGATTACATGGTGTGATTACACGTGGTTACTAGGTGCTGATGTAAAAATGGAATTAGCTGACCTTTTAAGCAGCCAGTGATCTTGTACTCTTATTAACCATTTAATCAGGCACATATACCATCTGTAGGTGTACAGTACTGACTGTAACCCCTGTACCCTGTGTCCGGAGTTACATTGTTTAAAGTCCCAGCAACAATGCAGCACCCATTGTGCACCATGCCAGTGTCACTGCTGTATGAGAATGGTTTATCAGCCAAATAATACATTCAGTACTGGTCCTATGGTGGTCCTTTTTCATTACAGACAACAAATGAGATTTAGATAACACTGCAGTTCCTAAGCCTCACCCTTTCTTCAATGGATAATCTCACATGTATACCATACTCCTGTACAAACCTTTGCTGTAATCATAGAGAATATAATGCTCTTTTTGAACATCATTTCACAGTGATGTTCATTCTGAGCACCTGATAATCTGGACAATGATGACCTGGACATCGAGAGGAAAATATAACTGTTATATCACTGTATAGTCATGAAGGTTTCAGGGAAGAATAGATGATTATAGCTAGAGCTGGAGATAAGTCACTTTGCTTCCTTTAATGTACTGAATTTCAGTGTTCATCTAGAGGCAAATCACATCTTTAGATCCATTTGTGCATCTTATTTGACATATGAAAAAAGCGAAAGAGAAAAGCGACACAGTCACGAATGCAGTTTATTTCAGCCATTAACTCGTACACGCACAGGCAAATTAGCGTTTTCCTTCAATAGTGTCTATGGAATGGGGTAAACCAATCAAGTTAACCGGTCAGTGCAAAAATTCAGTAAACAAACATTTTACAGGCATCCAGCTGGGCTAAAGCTGCTGCTTGCATGCCCTCGAACCGCCATGATCAGCAGAATGATGAATAAGAAGTGAATCAAGCTCCCCGAGTTAATACTTACTGCCTGGCAGCCTCATCCTGTGTAGAAGACTTTGTAAATATTTAGCAGATAGAGAGTGAGGGGGAGTCAGTGTGTGTGTTTAGAAGATGATTCATTTAAGTAGAACTTCCATTTGAACTGCCCTCCTTGTTTCTCTCAAACTAAGTGATTCATCTCTGTTTTTCTACTTGCAGTTCTTCATTGTCTTGCTGATTATTTTGCTGGCCGAGCTGATTTTGCTCATCCTCTTCTTCACATTCTCCGACAAAGTAAGTTCCTGTACCGAATTCCTATACTGCATTCCTCTCATTAACCAGTGAGGTCCACAGTCTCACACATAAGAACTCAGTCTGTCTGAGCATCTTCAGATTAATGTCGTTCAACCTGTTGCTCCAGTTGTCCGCCAAGCTTCCCGACTTCATCTGTTCTTTCATTTCTGAGGTTGGGAACCTTCAGGATTTCATGCCCTAAATAATGTGCAAAGGTCAGCTGCTGAATGCAACATAATCCTGACCAGTTGGTGCTGAGTAATTGGAGTTAAGATGTCTCTTAGAGCCTACAGGTGTAGTTTCATGTGAATTTTTGTTTTCAGTCCTCTAATGACTAAGCACATAAGAGCTGGAATTTACAGGGCAGCACTTTCCGACCTTTTGACATCAAGATTGCTCATGGATTACTCTCTAGATGAAGCCGCAAGTGTCACACAACATACGCTTGTATGCACTTCACTGAAGTGTACTAGTCTCCCGGTGGCTATTTTTTAAGGCCATCTTATTGTTGAGACCAGTTTTGTCTCACACGCTATGAGATACAGGGAAAGTGTAGGATCTGCTAAAGGCCATCTGGGAGGTTATCGTTCACTCAACCCACCAGCCCGGCTAAAGTAATTCACTTACCCACAATCCATTTAGAGATGGGGATGTGTTTGTCTCTGAGGCATGCTCCGTAAGTGGGAAATACTGTATACCCCACAGCCTTATCTCTGCTTATAAGTCATTAGGAACTTTATAGTTGCAGTGCTCTGCTTCTGCTTTGTTTTTTTTTAAGAGCAGGAGTTGGACAAAAGACTTTAAAGCATGGCCACTTGATTGTATTTGGGTGGCAAATGTGCATTAATAACACAGTGTTGTATAGTGATGCATTCACTATCGAATTTAAAATTTCAACATCTGTGGAAACGTTGAATTATTATAGTTATTATCATCATTCTGCTTAGCCAGAGCTCCCTGCAAGCAACATTGAAAATAAGATAGGATCTATTTTCATAAATCATTCAGTTATAACATGTTTGCAAACTATACACAACCTCTGTGTTTTTTTTTGGGGGGTGGGGGGGGGGGGGTTACACAAGACATTGGCAAGTATAAGCAAGATAACACCAGCTGAAATGTACTGATATCAGGAAATTACAACCTTGATGTAGGAAACACAGCTGGGCTTTGTGTTACTATGTTCCTTGCCTCTGCCTCTTATCTGTTAGATGTTTTGTCTCTTTGTGGCTTTAAAGATACATCTTTAACTGTGTAACTACACTCAGTAAGACCTTATTAGGAATGCCTGTACACCTCCTCATTTATTTAATAAAATCGTGCAGAGAGAGGTCAAGCCCGTCAGATAATGTTCATATCAACCGTCAGATTGGAGGGAAAATGTGATCTCAGTCATTTTGACCGTGGAATGATTGTTGGTGCCAGACAGGTTGCTTTGAGTATTTCTATAACTGCTGATCTACTGGGATTTTCACACACAACAGTCTCTAGAATGGCGTAATAAAGAAAAAACAGCCAGCGAGTGGCAATTCTGCAGATGGAAACACCTTGTGGATGAGAGAGGAACAGAGAATTACCAGACTGGTTCGAGTTGCCAGAATGGCTACAGTAACTCAGATAACCACTTTGTACAATTGTGGTGAGCAGAAAAATATCTCAGAATGCACATCACATGTAACCTTGATGTGGAAGACCATGTGGATCCCTTCATGGCCACAATTTGCCCATCTTCTAATGGATACTTCCAACATGATAAAGAGCCAGGTCACACAACAAAAGTCATCTCAATCTGGTTTCATGAATCATTTTTCTCAGTCACCGGACCTGAATCCTGTAGAACACCTTTAGGATGTAGAAGAACGGGAGAATCACAGCATGAAAGTGTACCTGAAAAATCTGCAGAAATTGCATGATGCAATCATATCAACATGGACCAGAGCCTCAAAGAAATGTTTCCAACATCATGTGGAATCCAAGACCTGAGGCTGTTTTGAGAGCAAAGGGAAAACATATCCAGTATTAATATACTGTTCCTAACTGCTCCATGTGTGTATATCTTTCTGCATGTGTGTTTATGTGTGTGTGTGTGTGTTGTGTATTGTGCATCACTATAGCCGTACAGCATCACATCAAGATCGAGTAAATGAATAGCAATTCAGAATGCCTCAGTGAAGATTATGTTCCTATCTTGCTATCAACATAATGAAAGTGAACATGACAACCATGCGTCTTTCATTTTATTAGTTTTTAAATGCCATACTAAGCCATATTCCCACAAACACCATTCATGCCTTATCGCTCATGACACTTACTGATATGATGTCGGACTCTGGCTAGGAAGATCATGATAGATAAGATGACCAGAGAATGTCATATTAGACAAGATAAGGTATGTGCTGGAAGGACTCGTGAATGCATTCATTTCTGCCCGGTCCATTCAGAGGTTTAGCTCTGGCCTCTTTCTCCAGCCATCCGAGATGTTTTTAATTCATGCTATCATTTGCCATCCAAATCACAAGCGATTTATTTATAATCATGGCTGAGATGAAGCTAAACGGAACAATTGATGCCATGATCCACAATTTCAAACTAAAGTGCTGATTGTTTTATTAGGACTGCTTTACTTTGTAATTACAGCCCATCAGGACTGTCAAAAGAGCTGGAGGCAACCAGACGACTGACAATTAGTGTCCCATCTTGTTTATGCTTTCATGGCTATTTTTCAATAGTGAGGTAACGACACAGGTACAGTCGGACCTGACACTACTAAACACCCTCTCTGTGGATTACAGTGTGATATTACACGCACACACACACCCACATGCCAACGTGACCCTGTGGTGACCCGCCATCTGACTGCAGCAGATGGTGGAGGCTAGGCACCAGATTAGAGCATCCATCTTTACGCCTGTGACCTCGTTCCAGCATTCATGGCACTGCACCCTGGCCAAATGAAGCCATATTAGCTGATTTTAGGGGAAACATGCTAGGGTGGCACTTTCTGCCACAGGCTCGCAGACAGATGAGTCATATTACCTGTGCTGTTCTCATATGGCTGTTAGACCAGAATGGCGCAGGGGTAATGCGTGGGTTAGCAACCCTGTTTAGACACTAATGGTGTGCCGTTAATTTAGAGAAAGCAACTGAATTTCAGAACATGTAGCCTGCTCAGGTATATAAACGCATACAATTTTATGTGACTCCTCAGCAGGTGCAGTGTAATAGATATCATGTCTTACGTTAATAAGAGCAGAGAACTAAGTACTACATTTTGTTTTAGTTTACAGTTTTGTGGACTCGGTGCACCATGCTTTTTGTCAGCGGATTTCTTGTATCTTCAATATAGAAAGGATTCTGCGAGATTACTGCTCATACACTCTTGGGAAGCACATATTGCCTGTGTGCTCGTGTTTGTCGGGACAGACGGAAAATAAGTGCTGGAAAATATCAGCAACGAGGTCCTGAGCCAATTAAATGACATGCCTGATGCTGGCCAAATATCTGCAAAGTCATGCCATTAGAATAGGGTATTGCTTATCATGCATTATGCAGACTGTGGTCAGATGAGGGAGAAGCATCTGAGCCTCAGAGCTCCTCACAGCGTCTCAGTATTGTGAGGAAATCAACAACAGTGCCATATTAGAGTGGAAATTATAGTCCAGCACTGTAGAAGAGAGACATACTAGCAACAGTCACGTGTGTATTTTGGAGCTGGCACTGTGGTGGAAAAATGTATGAAAAATAGAGAAAGAAATTAAATCAAAGTTGTTTTTAGATCCTGTTGCAAGCGATGCTGACCTTTGCTTTACAGATATTTCTAGGAGCTATTCTGGGCTTGTTTTATGTTTGTTTTTTTGTTTTTTCCCACACAGACATATTCCTTACAAATTGCTAGTTGCCTGGACACCTTTGTACATCATTTCTACTGTGCAAATTTGAGCAAGTTGGAAACTGATGCTTTGCTTTATTGTTCTTAATCATCTTTAATTATTCATTCATTTATATTATTTATGTATTTTCTGTTTCTTTCGCTTACATGACTGATTAGGTGAAGCCTTTCAAAGGTACTCTATATGAAAAATAATGCAATGTTTTTGTTTTAGTTACAGGCATTAAACTTCAATGCATTTTTTTTTTTTTGCTCAATCTATTTTGAAGGCATTCTGTCTCAGCTCACAGTACACCTTCTCCACCATCATGAAACTTCAAAGGGTAACTAAGTAATATGACAAATTGAACCAATCGTATAATTCGACTCCCAGCCGAGACCACCGATTGCTTTCAGACACAGTGACATAAATGAAACCAAGATAACAGTTTTCAAGTGGAACAGTAACTAGTGTTCTGGACCACACCGGGGTTCAGTAACAGCTTTCACACTTGACCAAACATGTTGAACTCTAAGAGCAAATGGATGTGTGTCTGAAAAAAAAAAGCGAATGAGAAAATGCTTTGACATTGAACTCTTTTGATTTATTTTATTTTTTTGTGTGTATGATCTTAAGTAGCATAATACAGAATATTAATTTTATGTACCATAATATGGTACATAGCTATCTTATTTATATTGTATGTAAGGATTTTTGTTTTATTTGAATCCTCTTTTTTACCAGAGTACATTCACTGAGTCTGCAGACAGTTAGAGATGCTGTGACAGATTTTTTCTTATACTCACAAAGCCACACCTCATTTTCACTCTTGCCATACGATCAAGGCACTAGTAAGAGACTAATAATGTTTCACACTAGCTACAGGTGGAATGTGTGACAAGCCTGACATTAGGTTTAATTAAGAGCAGATAGAGACATTGATATCAAGCCAAGCCCTACTGACCGGCATTAAAAACAATCACACTGTCCAAACACTGCTCAGCAAACTCCAACATCTGCAAGCCTGTCTCCAAACGTAACCATGAGAAATGAAGACAAAGCAAACACACAACAATCACAAGCAGGTGTCTCCTCCAGCCCACACACTTGTCTGGACTTCATTTGGAGTGTGTGCTCGAGTTCAGTTCCAACTGGAAAGACTTTGTTTAAACATTACCAGAGGTCAAGCAAATAAACTCTTAATGATCAATGCATTTGTTCAAGTCAATAAATGAAGCAATAAATGAACCCTAATTGAAGGAGATGTATTGATCTTCCTAAATGGATCTAGAGAAATAGGTTCCCTGTCTTTGCTTGTGCAGTGGACCACCATGCTTACATTCACACCACAATCTCATGGTGACAGGATGCCAACAGTGCTAATTCAATCTGTGCCGAAAGCTGAAGAGTCTTGATTTATATTTCATCACAGCAGCGTTTCATTTTTAAATCAGAAGGACGGCATTGATTTTCTATAACAGCACAGTTCCGGCTGAAATGTAAATTATATGTTTATGTTAATGCTCGAGTTCTAATATGTAATCAAAGGCTAATAATAAACGGGTTTTAAAATTGTTGTTGTTTAAAAAGAATGTATAAACGTTGATTATGGAAGTTTTCTTTTAGTAGACATTTATGAAAGTGTCAGCATTTTGTAACAGTAAGTTTAGTGACAGGAGAATCATAAGGACAAAGGAGTTTGTTCTTTTTGTGGTTTGTCAGTATAACAGACTGAATTTATTTATGCCTTATTAAGTTCAAGAGAGAGACATTTTTAAAAAAACATGATGTCATTCTTTAATAAATAAAATATTATAATTAGTAGCAAATTGCTGTGGTATAGGCAGAATAACACACTTCAGTCTGTGCTGTTGTGAGAAAATAATCCACTTTATGGTGATAACCGCAAGTCCAGATTATTTTTTAATACCAGCATGGTCCGTCATGTGCTATTCCTTACTTATTAAAGCATGTCAGAACCAGTAACATGCGTCTAGTAAAAGAAGAACACTACAGGACATGCTGTTGAAATGTTGATTACTTTCAAATAACAGCTGTGTTTTATTCCTCATCCTTCCAGAGCATTCTTTTTTCAGTCCGTACAGGAGTTTGGCAAGTTTTTTTTGTGTGATTGTTGCGGTTGAAAATGTTTGACTTGTTGCTGCTTTTACAAACTTTGCGAAGCAACTTGCAGAGTATTTTTGTGCTTTTTTTAGAGGAAATTTACTTGAATTTGGTGAAATTGCAATTGCACAAAATTGTTTTGCACGGCCTTTTGCAGTGATGTTTGTTGGTAAATCAGGAATAGACTAGTTGAGGGAACAAACACGCTCAACTCCAATATTTACCAAATCTTTGGGTGCGAGTCAAGTAAAACTGAGTAGAAATTAACAAAAACCGCACTCTCAAGGGTATGTTCTGTTACTTTTTAGCTCTTTTTAATTTTTTTTTTTTTTTTTTCCTATTAAGGAATATTGCTTCAGTTTTTAGCAGTTTATAGTTACAGTTAATGTCGTGGATCATCTCTGAAAAAAAAGTTTCTGGTATGACTTAATGTTATTGCAGCTATAAACAGTAGTTTCTCTACTTTTAGTTCCTCTAAAACCTCTGACTGTTACAAAGTGCTGATACTGGAGACTCCTTCCAAAAATGGTTATTGATGCGATTTCCTCTATTAACTGTATGTGTAAGTCAGTCATATACTGAAAGTTCCTGCGTAAGATTCTACTATAGAAATGATAATGTATTTGACGGGGCAGCTGTGGCTCAGGTGGTAGAGCGGGTTGTCCATTAATCGTAGGGTTGGCGGTTCGATTCCCGGCCCACATGACTCCACATGCCGAAGTGTCCTTGGGCAAGGCACTGAACCCTGAGTTGCTCCCGATGGCAAGTTAGTGCCTTGCATGGCAGCTCTGCTACCATTGGTGTGTGTGTGAGTGTGTGTGAGCATTTTTTACCATGATTAAGTGCAGTAATATAAACTTTTCCAAACATTTGGCACTATTGTCTGAGCTGTGCTGTTGTGGAAAATTAAGCCGTACCTTCTGACTAATCAGAATTGAGAATTCACTGTGGTTCACTCCACTGCTCTGTTGCAGCATGTTTTTCACCAATATGACACCATAAGTATAATCTTCACGGCTCCAGGCTAATTGTAAATAGGCCGTATTAGAGCAGAGTGATTGCGCAGTGCACGCTGGGGTAATTGGGTCGCCTCTGTTCAGTTGTGAAGCAGAAGTTATTATCATGCATTTTAGGCCAGCACCACTATTCAGAACTGCTGTGAGTGCAGTTATAGTGTTCTCTGACAAATATGAGCAAGGTGTGTGTTTGTGTGAAAAAGAGAGAGAGACTGTGTAGGCTGCTCTTCTCTAACACTGTATAATGAGAATAAGAATTGTCTGAGGTTTTGAGGTCTTTCTGTGGGAGAGATTGTTGATGTGTCTTCTCCTCTCATTTTTCTCTCACCTCACACAGAATCAGGTTTGATGGAGCCTGCAGGGTTCACAGGGAGCCAATACACAGCATACAAACACCAAAATATCTTCTCTTAAACAGTGTTTCTCCTCTCAGAGAGCTCTCCTTGTCTTTTATCATTACTCTTGACTGATTATCATTGTTGACTATCCGCATCACATCAGCAATTCTGTTAATCAGTAACGTCGTTTTACATCATAATTTGTTTTGATATTTCAGGGGGATTTGTATGTTGCTTTTTGTACTCAAACTCATTTGTAATGCCTCTGATTAATGATGATGATATGAAAAATGTTAAGTAGGTCAATGCGGGTGCTATAGTAGTAGGAAAAGATTGTGCTACGAGAATTAATATAAAATTCGTTGTCACTCTGAAATGAAATTATATATAATATATATTTCTCCAAACATAACGCTTCTCATTTAAACCAAAAATTCTATTTTGGTCTCATCTGTCCACAAAACATTTTTCACAAACTTTCAAACACCACTGTATGTGCCAAAGGTGTTTTGCTTTCTAGTACAAACTGTAGGGAGAATGATGGATGTTTATTCCTGGCCTCGTTGCTGTTTTAGGTCAGTGAGAATGCCAAGCAGGATCTGAAAGATGGCCTGTCTCTGTACTACTCAGAAAACAACGTTGGTCTGAAGAACGCCTGGAATATCATCCAAGCTGAGGTACACATTCACATTAAACTCCTGATCTGTAGCATCAGCACATGATGTCTCCAAGCAAAGAAATGTCATATTGTGTGCTTTCTTTAATCCTCTCGACAAAATAGCTTGGAATTGATTTCAGTAAAGGCACCTAAAAGCACGAAATGCTTCTGTGCATTTGAATTTGAAAAGACCAGTCACAAACCACTGCCAGCTTCTGACAACTGTTGATTCATGATTTTTTTTTTTGTAGCAAGTGACTGATAGAGACTAGATGAAGTGAGAAATTGCTGGGTAAGACAGAAGAAACAGTGGAGAACTGAAGGCAGGCTTTCAGTCGTTTTTTTCCTCCTTTCCATCAGCTGAATAATGTTGACTTTGTGCTGTATGTCTTTCTCTGCATTGCACAGTGGAAGTGCTGTGGTGTGACTGGGTTTACAGACTGGCACGAGGCTCTGAAAGAGAAGGTGGTACCTGACCGCTGCTGCCAGGAACACTATCAGGACTGCGGCCGCAACGTCACCAACGAGTTCTGGAAGCGGGTGAGTGGCCAAAAGATGGTACGAAATAGGAATGTGTGTGGGGTAATGTGGGTGTAAAACGTGGGTTATTTGTATGGCCAAATACCAAAGCTTAGTTTTATAGTGAGAATAATTTCATTTTGGCTTAATTAGGTGATGATGACACACCATCATTTTGTTATGTGTTATGAACAGCAAGAGCCAATATACTTGCCAGTGTTTCCTGATTAGTTCAAAATCACGCTACATACACTGAATTCCAGCTATAAAGCTGTGACAAACAATTTTCTGTAATTTTCTACTTATCTGAGTTTTTACTGCAGGATTGTGTTCAAATGAACTATGAGAATGCTCATACAAGCAGATAAATATATAGAGGATACAAAGCAGTGACATTTTAAGACTAACGTGATGATCCGTAAACACGGCACTCTTTAAAACAGACTTTTCTAAATTGGTTCTTTTAATGGTTTTTCGCCTGTCAACTTATTTTTCTAATTATTTTCTTACCATTTCTGATCCTGCCACAATTTCACTGTGTTTAAAATGGAAAAATGTCAACGACGTTACAATTCATTTGATCTTGTTGTTGAGCTGATTAATAATCCTGTTGCCTCTGTGTGATAGTAAGCCGTTAGAACCATTTCATTGTGCTGCTTCTGTATGGCTGCGGTAGGGACGCAGCAGTCAAATCCACACAAACCACCTCAGTTTCACTGCTATCCACATGTGCCATGCCTCTAGTACAATATACACCAATACACCGCTCATGACTCACAGCTTGAACAAAAGCTTTGTGGACGCTCCACTCTGTCATTTCTACACACTTTTCTAGCACAGAGGCTGCTCGTGAGTTCATGTTGGCAGGGAGCAATTTTCTGATAAGGCAGACCCTTTTGTAGTGTTTTATCTTTAAAATGTAATTTTGGAATATACAGAATGCTGTAGAGCAAAGACGCCTTCAAAATAATAAAATTAAAATGTTTATAGATTAAAAATAAAAATAAAAATACCGTAACGAACAGTAAACAGTAGTAAATGAAACAAAGTCAATATTTGGTGTGACAGAGAAATAAAATTAGTAGTCTCAGGTTGACTTACTGCAGTTTCATGAGGAAGTGAGCTGTACAGTGGTGTGAAAAAGTGTTTGCCCCCTTCCTCATTTCCTGTTCCTTTGCATGTTTGTCACACTTAAGTGTTTCGGAACATCAAACCAATTTAAACAATAGTCAAGGACAACACAAGTAAACACAAAATGCAATTTGTAAATGAAGGTGTTTATTATTAAAGGTGAAAAAAAATCCAAACCATCATGGCCCTGTGTGAAAAAGTGATTGACATGCAAAGGAACAGGAAATGAGGAAGGGGCAAACACTTTTTCACACCACTGTAAGTTTTATTGAGAGTCTTGCAGAACCAGCCACGGTTCTTCTGGATACTTTGACCCTCGCACTCGCTTCTTATTTTTGCAGCACAACCCAGCTGACTCGATATTGTAGAAGTCATAAAATAAAAAATCTATAACAAAGTTTGTACTAAAATAATGATGGTGCCTAAAACTTTTGCACAGTACTGTACATTTCCTGACACTACCATTGCAAAATGCTTATTAACTAACAGATCTTTAGAGTCAAAAGGCCTTTATTAACCTTTGAAACCCCGTTGCCTAGGATTTAAGGGACAGAGCATTTCACCCGAGGGACAAACTGAAGAATCCTCAAGGATGACGATTTTGTTCTAATATAAGAATTATGTCAGAGATTGTATGAATTGGTTCGGTATTTCTCATGAAGCAAATAAGTTGGGAGAGTATGTGCTAGATAGAGAAGCTGGAGATGGGTGATCTTACACTTAACTTCAAACAGATTCATTTGGATTGCACTTTGCTATAAACACTATGAAGAAATTTGAAGTGGCATGCTGAGTAAATAAACAAATAAAAGGCTTCTGGTTACTCAGTCAATTTTCTAAGTCTTGTCTCAAGCTGCAGCCCATTCTACAAACATAAGGGAGCAGCTTCAGTTTTGGTGGCTCGGCTTATTTGCATTTAGTGTGGTGGGAAGGATTTGGAAGGCAGAGTGGTTAAAAAGATGCTTTCCAACCCCCTGTTAAGGCAGCTTTTTCTCAGAATATTAATTGAGCACTGTATCTCGTGTGAAACTGGCAGAGATTCTGTGCTCTGACAATAGCTGGTGTTTTCTCAGCTTTTCTCCAGCGAATCAACATCAGCGTTTTGATTTTTCAGTCCATTGAAAGAGCACACTTGGGAGTGGATTAACATCGAAGGAATGCATCAGCAAACAAATATGTGGTCTAGAATAGTAACATTGGTGTGACACGTATATAGGAAACATGAATAGACAGTTTTGAAGGATATGGTGTATAAATGAAGAATTTATTCATTCATTCAGATACAGCGTGAAATGAGATTTGGGTTGTTTCGCTCTTATTTTGGGCTCGAAACATTTGTATTAATGAATGAAGGGAAATGAAATGCAGAGATTGGTAAAAGCTTCCTTTCATGTCAGAGCAGCTCTAAAAGCTGGCTGCTTTTTAATCCCTTCTATTAGAAAACAGACAAAGGCAATTACATTTCTGGGTGTAGGCGTGATTTAAAATTTTCAGGATACCACACAGGATACCCCAAGTCCTTTAACTCTGGGACTTTATACATTGTATCACAAAATGATAATGAACTTTACTTTACTTTTACTTTATCCATGGTTACCCAGATGAGGATGGGTTCCCTTCTGAGTCGGGTTCCTCTCAAGGCTTCTTCCTCATATCATCTTAGGGAGTTTTTCCTTGCTATCGTCACCACTGTCTTGCTCAATTTTGATAAATTCACACATTTAAAATGCTTATCCCGTGCTTATATATTTCTGTAAAGCTGCTTTGAGACAATGACCATTGTAAAAAGCGCTATACAAAATTTAATTGAATTGAATTGAATTGAGAGTCACTGTCTGAGAACTCTGGCTTTTCTTTTTCTATTACTCTCTCTGTCCACTGTATCCAAGTATGTCACACAGCCAGTGAATTTGTATTGTATTTCAACTATGGAGGTCGGTCACCACATTTACTAGCTCGGACTTCAGATGGAATAGACGAGCTCTTCCAATTGATCAATTCAGACTCAAACTTTTCAGCTGTTACATATGGCATGCATACTTTCCGTGCTCATGCAGTCACAGAATCAGAGCCAAAGTAAGAAATGATTTATTGTACAAGCATTGCAGATGTCATTATAAAGTGATGATATGTTAAGCCAGTCTTCCTTGATCAGTAAAAAACTGTTAATTAAATAAGCACCATTTGCTTATCTACTCATATAGCACTGTAAATTCATGCTGCAGGGTGTTCAAACGAGCTAGAGAATGCTCACACTAGCAGATCAATATATGGATGATGCGCAACCTCAGCATGCGATGTTTTAAAATGCCTATATGTTTATGAGTTTATTCTCAAAGTCGATATTGTGTTTGTGTGTGTTTCCTGCAGGGTTGCTTTGAAAAAGTGGAGAAGTGGCTGGATGATAACAAGCACCTGCTCGGCACTATAGCCATGTGTTTCTTGGTCGTCCAGGTAATATTATTTGTTGCAGTAAGCATGTGTGTGTGTGTATTTGTAAATGTGCTTGTGCGTCTCCGTGCGTATGTGTGTTTCTGTCTCCATCTCCCTGTGTGCCAGGTTGGAAGTAATGAGTGTGGTCAGTGCCCATTGCCTGACTCTGCTGTGCTCAAATATTGATGTCTAAGAAGCAGTTTCACACTCAGCAGAAAACAGTGTTTTAAGTGTGTGTTTGTGTGTCCAGACCATAGGGAGTCATCCACATTTGTCATATCATATGTTTATATGTTCTAGTGATTGTCAGACAACTTGTTAAGGTATAGTACAGCTAAGGTATATAGTTACAGTTAAGGTACAGTTAAGGTATAGTACAGCATCTTGTTAAGATATAGTACAGTATTGGAGGTGTCAGGAATGCATATTCAGGAGTGGCCCAACTTCAGTTTTAACTCCTATGAAATACACTGTCACATTTATCTGTCACCTTAACTTCAGTTATTTTTAAAACCTGCTGGACACTAATCACATCTTATACACTCACTTGTACACTTTAATAGGAAGACCTGTGCACCTGCTCATTTCTGCAGTTATGCAATCAGCCAATCATGTGGCAGCAGCACAATGCATAAACTCATGCGGATACAGATCAAGAGCTTCAATTAATGTTCACATCAAACATCAGAACATCATGGTTGTTGGTGTCAGATGGGCTGGTTTGAGTGTTTCAGAAATTCCTGATCTCCTGAGATTTTCACACACAGTGAATGTACGCTCAGGAATATTATTTTATATGCTCAGTAATGACATACACTCAGTAATTGTGTCTTATGCATTCAAGAATCACAGTTTATACGCTCAGTAGTCACATGTTATACACTCAGCTGTGACAGCTTGTATGCTCAGCAATCACAGTTTATACACTCAGCAACCACAGCTTGTACGCTCAGCAACCACAGCTTATACGCTCAGCAACCACAGCTTGTACGCTCAGCAACCACAGCTTATACGCTCAGCAATCACAGCTTATACGCTCAGCAACCACAGCTTATACGCTCAGCAACCACAGCTTGTACGCTCAGCAACCACAGCTTATACGCTCAGCAACCACAGCTTATACGCTCAGCAACCACAGCTTATACGCTCAGCAACCACAGCTTATACGCTCAGCAACCACAGCTTGTACGCTCAGCAACCACAGCTTGTACGTTCAGCAACCACAGCTTATACGCTCAGCAACCACAGCTTGTACGCTCAGCAACCACAGCTTATACGCTCAGCAACCACAGCTTATACGCTCAGCAACCACAGCTTGTACGTTCAGCAACCACAGCTTGCATGCTCAGTAATCACAGCTTATACATTCAGCTACCACAGCTTATACACTCAGCAACCACAGCTTATACACTCAGCAACCACAGCTTATACACTCAGCAACCACAGCTTATACGCTCAGCAACCACAGCTTGTACGTTCAGCAACCACAGCTTGCATGCTCAGTAATCACAGCTTATACACTCAGCAACCACAGCTTATACACTCAGCAACCACAGCTTATACACTCAGTCATCACAGTTTATACACTCAGTAATCACAGTTTAAACAATCACAGTTTAAACACTCAGCAATCACATTTTTATGCTCAGTAATCACATCTTATACACCAGTAATAATGTTATGTACCCAGTAATCGCATATTATACCCTCAAGAATCACAGCTTATACAGTCAGCTGACACAGCTTATATGCTCAGCAATAACATCTTTTATGCTCAGCAACCACAGCTTATACGCTCAGTAAACACAGCTTATTACACTCAGTAATCACATATTATACACTCAGTAATCACAGTTAATATGCTCATAAATCACACCTTTTACGCTGAGTAATCACAGCTTGTTACGCTCAGCAATCGCATATTATACACTCAGTAATCACATCTTTTATGCACAGTAATCACATCTTATATGCTCAGCAATCACATCTTTTACACTCATTAATCACTGCTGATATTCTCATTAATCGCATACACTTAGTAATCACAGCTTATACACAGTAATCACAGTTTACACTCTCAGAAAACGCATATTATACACTCAGTAATCATAGCTGATGCGCTCAGTAATCACATCTTTTTACGCTCAGTAATCACAGCTGCACGCTCAGTAATCACAGCTTATATGCTCAGTAATCGCAGCTTATTCGCTCACTAATTACAGCTTATACGCTCGGTAATCACATCTTTTATGCTCTGTAATCACAGCGTATATGCTCTGTAAGCACATCTTTTACGCTCATTAATCAGAGCTTATACGCTCTGTAATCATATCTTTTACGCTTAGTAATCATAGTTTATATGCTCAGTAATCACAGCTTAAATGCTCAGTAATCACATCTTTTACGCTCATTAATAACATCTTTTACTCTTAGTAATCACGGTTTATGCACTCAGTAATCACATCTTTTACGCTCATTAATCACAGCTTAAGCACTCATTAATCGCATATTATACACTTAGTAATCACATCTTTTACACTTAATAATCACAGCCTATATGCTCATTAATTGCATATTATACACTCAGTAATCAAAGCTTATATGCTGAGTAATCACAGCTTTTACACTTAATAATCACAGCTTATGCACTCAATAATCACAGCCTATATGCACAGTAATAATATCTTTTACACTTAATAATCTCAGCTTAATCTCACTCATTTATCACATATTATACACTTAGTAATCGCATCTTTTACGCTTAGTAATCACAGCTTATATGATCAGTAATCAAATCTTATACACCCAGTGATCACATCGAATACACTCAGTAATTATATCACATACAGTCAGTATTCACATTTTATTTACTCGTTACTCACGTCTTATATTCTCAAAAATCACATCCTATACATTCAGAAATCACATCTTATACAAACAACTTGACACTGCATGAATCACTTTGACATTTCTGTAGTGGTACCAATTTTAAAGCATCATACATATAAAGTTTGATGTGGTGTACATTGCCTGTTGAATATGTGTTCTGAAAAATCACTGACCTCAAGTCAGAACACTTTTTTTTATGTTTGGTTTAATTTTTCCTGTATTTTGGCAGCTGGCAATAAAATATTTGCTCAGTGTGAAATGTCTTTATCAGTGGCAGTGCAGGCACTGTAAATCACAGAAAATATAAATTATGTGGACCATCAACTCCAAACCAAACAGCAGTGGCATCTCTACTTACCTGTCCATCACATTACCTGACATCTTGCCTTCTTGCACTCTGGCCTAGGCAGAGTTCAGTGATGTGGCTTCAGAGGAAATGCAATATGCTTTTGTTCATTGCTATCAAAAGCTAAAATATACAGTGAGGGAAAATAGTATTTGATCCCCTGCTGATTTTGTACGTTTGCCCACTGACAAAGAAATGATCAGTCTATAATTTTAATGGTAGGATTATTTGAACAGTGAGAGACAGAATAACAACAAGAACATCCAGAAAAACGCATGTCAAAAATGTTATAAATTGATTTGCATTTTAATGAGAAATAAGTATTTGACCCCCTCTCAATCAGAAAGATTTCTGGCTCCCAGGTGTCTTTTATACATGTAACGAGCTGAGATTAGGAGCACACTCTTAAAGGGAGTGCTCCTAATCTCAGCTTGTTACATGTATAAAAGACACCTGTCCACAGAAGCAATCAATCAAACAGATTCCAAACTCTCCACCATGGCCAAGACCAAAGAGGTCTTGTAGACCTACACAAGTCTGGAATGGGCTACAAGACCATTGCCAAGCAGCTTGGTGAGAAGGTGACAACAGTTGGTGCGATTATTCGTAAATGGAAGAAACACAAAAGAACTGTCAATCTCCCTCGGCCTGGTGATCCGTGCAAGATCTCACCTCGTGGAGTTGTAATGATCATGAGAACAGTGAGGAATCAGCCCAGAACTACACGGGAGGATCTTGTCAATGATCTCAAGGCAGCTGGGACCATAGTCACCAAGAAAACAATTGGTAACACACTACGCCGTGAAGGACTGAAATCCTGCAGCGCCCGCAAGGTCCCCCTGCTCAAGAAAACACATATACATGCCCGTCTGAAGTTTGCCAATGAACATCTGAATGATTCAGAAGACAACTGGGTGAAAGTGTTGTGGTCAGATGAGACCATAATGGAGCTCTTTGGCATCAACTCAACTAGCCGTGTTTGGAGGAGGATGAATGCTGCCTATGACTCCAAGAACACCATCCCCACCGTCAAACATGGAGGTGGAAACATTATGCTTTGGGGGTGTTTTTCTGCTAAGGGGACAGGACAACTTCACCGCATCAAAGGGACGATGGACGGGGCCATGTACTGTCAAATCTTGGGTGAGAACCTCCTTCTTTCAGCCAGGGCATTGAAAATGGGTCGTGGATGGGTATTCCAGCATGACAATGACCCAAAACACACGGCCAAGGCAACAAAGGAGTGGCTCAAGAAGAAGCACATTAAGGTCCTGGAGTGGCCTAGCCAGTCTCCAGACCTTAATCCCATAGAAAATCTGTGGAGGGAGCTGAAGGTTCGAGTTGCCAAACATCAGCCTCGAAACCTTAATGACTTGGAGAAGATCTGCAAAGAGGAGTGGGACAAAATCGCTCCTGAGATGTGTGCAAACCTGGTGGCCAACTACAAGAAACGTCTGACCTCTGTGATTGCCAACAAGGGTTTTGCCACCAAGTACTAAGTCATGTTTTGCAGAGGGGTCAAATACTTATTTCCCTCATTAAAATGCTAATCAATTCATAAAAAAATTTTACATGCGTTTTTCTGGATTTTTTTTTTGTTATTCTGTCTCTCACTGTTCAAATAAATCTACCATTAAAATTATAGACTAATCATTTCTTTGTCAGTGGGCAAACGTACAAAATCAGCAGGGGATCAAATACTTTTTTTTCCTCACTGTACATTTAGTAAAACAGATAATGTGTTAGATCAGTTAAAGTGGTTGCTGTTCATGTTTCATGGTGGTTTACTGAGATACAAGTTTAGAATTTGTCATATATGGTAATGATATACAATTTTGGACTTTTGATTAAAACAAATAAAATTGTGCACAGAAAATGTTTGCCTATAAGATGCAGAATGAAACCTAGAAACAAATATAATGAAAACACACATTGCTACTTTAAGATAATGGCAGTTAGAAGACTGTAGACTTTGTTTGATGTGTGAATGCAGGACAGTTTGAAATGGAAACTTCAAAGAGGCTGCATGTTCATAGTGCATCTCAATTTTTCCCTGATTGGCATAATGCTGTCTATGTTTATGAGAGAAAAGCAAGCCGTTTTGAAGCTGAGAAAAGAGGGAAAATCAATCAGAGGCATTGCACAAACATTGGGCATAGCCAATACAACAACTTGGAATGTCCTGAAAAAGAAAGGAACCACTGGTCTACTTAGCAACAGACACTGAATGGGTCGGTCAAGGAAAACAACAGCTGATGACAAACCTTGTGAGTAAAAAAAACAACAGTCAGTGACATCACCAACAACCTCCACAGTGCTGGGGTGAAGGTATCACAATCCATCGCTCGAAGAAGACTTTGAGAGCAGAAATATAGGCCACACCACAAGATGCAAACCACTCATCAGCAGTAAGAATCAGAAAGACTGGAATTCATAAAGAAATACAGAGATGAGGCACAAAAGTTCTGGAACAAAGATTAATCTCTACCAAAGTAATGGAACGGTCAAAGTGTGAAGAAAGAAAGGATCTGCTCATGATCCAAAACATACAAGCTAAATGTGAAACATGGTGGAGGTAGTGTAATGGCTTGGGCTTGCATAGCATCTTCATGGCTACTCACTAATCTTTATTGATGATGTAATTCATAATGATAGCAGCAGAATGAATTCAGAAGTTTACAGGAACATTTTTGTCTGCCATTTTACCCAATTGCCAATTGAGCAGCATTCCACCTCCTGAAAAGGAGACTGAGGGGAGAAACCATTAACTGAAAGAGGCTGCAGTAAAAGCCTGGAAAAGCACCACAAAAGAAGACATCAACAACTTGGTGATGTCAGTGAGTCACAAGCTTGATGCAGTTATAGCAAGCAAGGGGAATGCAACCAAATTTTAAGTGTTATTTACTTTATTTTACTTCAAGACTTATCTGTCCCTATACCTTTGCTCACATAATGGTCTGACACAAAAGGTTCTAGGTTTTATGTTGTTTAACACATCTAGAAGTAAATACCAAGAAATATAAATGCTGAATGAGATGAGTGTTGGCTACGTGTATCTCACTCCTCACCTTCTGGATCTGTTCTTTGTTTTGCAGCTCCTGGGTATGGCATTTTCCATGACATTATTTCATCAAATCCACAGAACAGGGAAGAAGTACAATGCCTAGCCAGGCTCCAGTACAGACAGAGGCTTATGGGACTGATTCTGGAAGAAACGCTCCTTTACATCCCCTACAACTTCTAACCTTATCTCCTGTTCTCCCCGAACTACTCTGTACAGACATCAGCCATGCGTCCCTTTTCTTCTTCTTTCTCTTCTCTCTCCTGACACCACTCACCTGCCAAAGAGAAAGAGAGACAGAGTGGAAGGAGTTCAAACTCTTTGGCCAAGAAGCCCCATACTGGCTGGTTCCCTTTCCCTACTCCTTTAGAACCTTTTTTTTTGTATGCTTGGACTAACTAACAATTGCAGGAAGGAGAATATCATGACAACAATAAACTGCATTGCTCTACTAATGTATAATCCCCATCCTGCAAGGAAAGGAGAAGATATACAAGACTAACCATGCCATTATTTGGGTGGTGTGCTTTTTAAATTAAAGTTATTCACATGTTCAAATTCCCTCGACAATGAAAATGACAAAAGGTTTTATCACTGTCGTTTCAATGGATGATTAATTCTTTTTTTTCTTTCTCTATCTCTTTTTGTATCCCAGTACTTTAATTATTGTCGTTATGCATCAGAGGAGGGAAATGTTTCCTGAGTTAGCCGAGTAGGACTCAGGTGGTCAGAGATGGCCTCGTGTGTTTTAATTACTCATAAGCACAGATTTATACTGAATGATTAGAAAAGGATGCAAGTAAGTTGGAAAATTCAAGTGTGGATTGAGCGCTACATCAGGATGTGAGACAACTGGATGTTTCTCCTTTTTTCCCCTATGTTGAAATACACTGATACACAGTCATAATGCCTTGTCTAAATTCAGAAAAACACCAACGTGTTTAATAATAATATTTAACGTTTTAGAACCAGTGCTGTAGTTTTTTTTTCTAGTTGTAATAGTAGTCAAAAATCGCACATAACAAGTGAAGGTTGATTCATCTTTCACACGTTAACTTTACATTCAGAGTGATGAAAAGCGTGCAAAGAGGCATGTTAACTGAAGCTAAGAAACCATTGATCATAGGAGGACAAGGGTCATTCATTCTTTCTGTTTCTGTATACCTGAGCTCGTCATCCGATGTTTTCCCTCATTTTCATCATTTACCCCCCCCCCACCCCCACCCCGGATGTGCCACAGAGGTTATAGTAGTTTCTATTTTAACTGACATTCCTGTTGGTTTTGTATGCATACCTTTAGTTTAGATACCGCTCTAGCAACTAAATCTGTTCTGTCATCTCTACCTGCTTCTCCTTAAAGGAGAGTTAAAGATCAAAGACAGCGCCTTTAACTTAAGGTTTTGTAGGGTTTAATTGCTGTTCAGCAGAGCATCAATTATTTTGTCCAGACTGCAATTGTTGTCTGACATTCTGGCAAGAAAAGAGTT
The DNA here is from genome assembly GCA_012411365.1 of Ameiurus melas. Classification (NCBI taxonomy): domain Eukaryota; kingdom Metazoa; phylum Chordata; class Actinopteri; order Siluriformes; family Ictaluridae; genus Ameiurus; species Ameiurus melas. The sequence goes on along the minus strand of CM022754.1, from coordinate 33,220,736 downwards.
GTCAGCCATCTCTTATCCAGCCCAAGACTCAGAGAACATGCCCATCTGCTAAAGTGTTCAAACTTGGAAATAGTGCAGGTTGTGCTGAAATCACCACCACTCATTTAATCGGGCACCAGACGAGACACAGAACTGCTGTTTACTATAGTTTGGGAAAATTGGTTTTATACAATCAGGGACCAGAGGTGGTCAGCAGTTCAGATCTTCATCCTAGATATGCAGAAGAATGGACAAAATTTGTATTCTGCTTGGGATGAGTGCAGAACCGCTGTCACTATGCACTGCTGCTATGTGAGATGTTGTTTGAGGTTCTTAAGAGGATAAGAACGTGAGAAGAAAGATTAACTATTGCTAAGAAACAGTGCAGACTCCAACTTAATAACTCCTGCTTGCTAACACCTGGTGGATATCCAGATTGAGATTGGCATGGAGCTGAAATCGCTGCAGATGAAAACCTGCACTAACAGAGGCAAAGGCAAACAGTAACATGGAGCTGTGTGTCTCAAGGTTCCTTTAGCCTCAAGTCACAGTTTTATAAGAAACATAAGTTACTTGGAATTTGTGTGTTTTTATGGTTCATAATAAAATCTGAACTGTTAACATGCTCAGTCTTTTACATGGTGGATTGCTGTTGTCCCCTGATGTTGGTTTGTGAAGGAGTTAGGAATATAAATCAGCTCTTACTGTAATTGCACCTCCACAATAGTGGATGTTATCATAAACACAAATTAGACTGCAGGCTTGCAGTCAGATTATTGAAGTCATTTGTAATGAGGTATGACATGATTATGGGAAAAGTAAACATTGTTGTCACAAGAGGTTTGAATTGTCTAAATCTTGAATTTTAAACGGTTAAATTTATCCTTTACTGCCATCCCACTCTCAGTGTTTTTCCTGCATATAATCTCAGTTATAACTATGGAATACGATGCATGTGTTTAATGACATGATGTTGCTTATCTTTATCTTTGGTTTGCTTTAAAGTATCAGAAAAGCTTTCTGTTATATCTAACGGCACAAGGGGAAACAAAATGCGTTACTTTAAAGCAAGGGTTATCTCGTGTTTTGTATTCATGCATTTGTTTGTATATTGGTTGTCATTTTAGTCTGTTTTTATTCCATATACCGTTTCATTATTTTGTTCTGTCCTATATCAGTTTTCTTTTAAATCCGAGTTCAGCAATATGTGAAGACGATTGGCATAATTTTAATTTCGAAAAGGCACCTGTACAATTGCCTTAATGTCAGGTCTGTAGAATGAATTTCTATCGGGTTTTCACTTTGGGGCATACTTATGATGAACTAATACTTGCTGCGCATACAAAAAGTGTTGAAAAGTTCTGCAAGTTTTGACATTTATGAGTGTACAATATGATTTGAAGCCAATATACCCATTATAATCTTTTCCAAACGATGTCTCTACTGAGCTGTTCTTCACACTGCGCTAAGCTCAATATGTAGTTAATTCATCATCTGATCTCATTCTGATTCTTACTAGCCTAACACAGAGACATACTACACAAAGAGTTTGGCTTTTCTGATTGTACATTTTGCTAAATCATTTTCGCAAATGCCATTGAATTTAATTTTATATCATTTTCTCTGTTGTTTGACTTCTATTATCTTTTTTTTAACTTGTCATTTTGAGAGCATTAGGTAACTCTGATTTGTTCACGTTGCTGTTTGTATTCATATGTGCAAGAAGCATTATATCAACAGTTCTAAATAATCCTTATATAACTTATCCACATGTTCCACTCTTTCTTTGAAGCACTGCCAGTAAATTACTAATTTGGTTAGAAATAAGGGATTTGGAGAACTCATTTCTGCCATTTGGACAACTCATTTCTATATTTTTGTATTAATGTCCCGACCCAGCACTAGGCTATGTATCAGAGTTGAAGTTTAAGCTCCTGACTGAGGTGTTTAATGTCATGGTGTCTTGGCACATCTAATTTCATGCCAACCCAATTTTGTCCTGTGGAGTTTTTGCTACATGTAAAGCACTATAGATATCTATGTTAGGTGGTGCACTAAATGTCATTCTTTAAATCCTAGTATTTTTTAAATAAAGGAGAGTGTGTCGCAAAATTGTCATGATGTAGTCATTTATTTTAACGACTAATCCTTAAATGTGATTCGATCCTAACCAAGTGTGATTATTGCCAGAACCTTTCAACAAAGCCACTAAGTGAACCATGATGTGGTATTTCCAATTTGCCATTCAGCCATCTTTCCCTTCCTTCTTTTTGCCTCATACACATCAGACCACCTGCACACCATATGGAGCAATCCGCATGGCAGCTTGTAAATAGAGCTACAGGTTCCCTTTTTTCCGAAGCTGCCGATAGCCTGATCTCATTACTTCAGCCTCATCTTACAAGTGCCATATTTTTGTAAAATGTTCCCGAACCCCATGCTGCCTACTTCAATCTTAGCTTCAATTCGGCTTTCCATCATTACATTTGCTAGCCTTATTACCTGTCGTTCACCAGGTGTGGGTGAGCTGCTCTGCCAGACAGATCAATTCCATGTAATGGAAATCAAGTCCATGTAATTTGCCTCCAAACCTCCAAACAGGAAGCATAAAACCAGCTTGGCGAAAAGCCAAAAGGACCTTCCAAGTGGCACTTTTAGCTCACTGTAACCTGATTCCATGGTCCAGTGCCCATAACATCACTGCCTGGTTCACACAGCTTTAGGCAGGGAGAATTTTGCCCACAGGCTCCTAATAAGATGCCACAGGCATCATGGGATGGATGGGGACTAAATATATTGCCCCACCACCAAAGAGAACCATGGATCATGCCACTAAAGGCCAAGGCTGGAGACGGGATGTATTAAAGCCAAAAACATCAGTTCAGTGGGTCCTGATGCCACAGATGTACAAATTTAGTTCTGCTGCCAGCCAGCAACCTTTCAGGGTCTCAGGGCCTCACAGATATCAGACCCCAAGTAAGATATTGTTCTGACCCAAGAAGTCAACTTATTTTCTTGTTTAGAAGGATGGTGGTTCTGGTCCATCCATCCATTTCCTGTGCCATTTATCCTTATCCATTTATCTATCTAGTTGTGCATAACATTGTTGGCATACATTATGCAGGTGATTCTCAAACCATTGGTGGAGAAAATAAGTGTCAAATTGAATACTAATGATGTGTCATTTGGAACCAGCGATGACCCAGGGAGAACTTGGCAAGAAAGTTCCATGGAAAGACGGCTATAATATGCGTCACTTAATGACTCTGTTAAAAGGACTTGGCGCACACTCCAAAGTGGTGCAACAGAAAAGCGTAGACAGTGGTTTCTGGGGTGTCTATTTCCGAGTGTGTTCAGCTGCCCTCTGACGCACCAATTCGGAAAGATGCAGTGGCTGGCTTCTCATGTCACAGAGGAAGCTTTACCCCTCCCTGCTCATTAGCTGTCATATGATAGGTCTAGCTAATGAGTGGAAACTGGGAGAAAATGGGGTAAAATTATCAAAATAAATGCTCACTGGTATGCATGGGCACAAGGTAGTTTCACCACTCTAAACCCTTAAATCACAGGATGAAAATAAAATGTGTTACTATTTATAAGTATGTTGATTGATTTCTGTCAATTTCATAGACAATTCCGAACTGCTCTGGAGAGACCTGCTGCAAATGAAGTGCAGCAACACTAATAGACCATGTTCACAGGGGACGTTACACATTTCAAATTAAACGCCACACTATTGCTTATTATAACAGTGAACAATAACACGGTTTAAAATGTTTTCCCTTAAGAATACAACTGAGTGTGTTTAATATACATTGGGAACAGTGGAATGACTGCAGCATTTCTTACTGACATTTATGTAACAAAGTCTCCTCTTTGTTTGCTTTGTTTCATTAGCTATTCTTTAAAAAAAAAAAAAACACACATTTCCTTATGTGCAAAAGACCTATGTACGGATTTGAATGACCATTTTTAATGAGTTTCATGTTATTGAATTACATTGTTAAAATTAATTATGCACATATTTCTGTCTGTTTGAAAAGTGAAGAATAAACACATTAGCACATCATTATGGGATGCCATTGTGGATGAAATGAGTTTTAACCAAGCACCAGCAAAATTAATATCAGAAAGCTAGTATATTATTTTTAATGAACTGTGGCAAAATATGTATGGTCAGTAACTACTGGAAAATGTAAAGAGTATAAAAAGAAAGCTTTCTGTTTCAAATTGCATATTGTCATCAGTTACGGTAAGCTAGCCCATGTACTATAATAATTCTGTCTCTCTCTTTTTTTTGTTGTTGTTGTTGAGAAAATCTCTTTTGTCACTCAAAACTCAATCTAAATGAATGAGCTCGGTCTAGAAATATAAAGTCAATGCTATGTATTATGTGCCTGAATCATTTCCATGCTGGAATGGAGGTTTTATGATGTTTTTACAGCACATAATGGTATGGGCCAGAGACAAATTATGACATTTCAAGGATACACTGTCAGTCAGTGGCAGTTTAATTTAACGTTCAACTAAGAACAGTGCTTTTCTGCTTTGAGTGTCAAACGTTCAGCTTGCCAAATTTGTCTGCCTGCATCAGTTGTTCATTCTGTGCACATTACTCTTTCCTGGTGACAGTATAACAATGGAGCAAAGCTTCCGGATTATTCACTAGCAGTCCAGGCCAAAAGCATGTTGTGAAAAGTAATTCTCTGGCATGCATCGATGGAGTAACAGTGTTGTATCCTTTGCCTACCATTCAGCTGGCTTGTTGCATGGTAGACAAAATAACCTCTCCAGTTGGGTGGGTTGTTTTTGTGGTTCTTGTGTTGTAGAAATTGCCTCTCATGTTTACGCTTGCAATGGACAGGGACCTGAATCTCAGCAGGGCAGAAACCTTTTCATTAATCAATCCCTGTATCCGTTATTTCCTGTTCCTCTTCAGCTTCTTATTTTGGGTAAGTAAAGCCTCTCACCTGCTAAACACAAGCTGCAGATGTCTTTTTTTGTGCAGCAAACTGCAAACAAATAAGCTTTATATACATAACAGAATGTTCTGTCAGAGTTTCTTTGTTGAGCAACAATGCTTGTGTGTGTGTGTGTGTGTGTGTGTGTGCTTAGAATTTACATACAATAGCAGTGGCTTTTCTGCATATAAAAAGCATAAATTACAAAGTATCTAGCAAACTGTGGTGCTGTGTGTACCAAAGAGAAGACATAAACAAGAAACTCTAAACAGCCAAACCGCTAAATTATTTTTCGCTTTGGCAACTTCTCATCGTTGGTCTGACTCATGTTTGGATGCATTAGTACCAGACTGCTGCTTATTTGCTATTACACACGGATCTGCCATTCCAAATCCACCACAATTCAGTAGCATGTAGTTGCTGATTGACAGTTGGTTAAGCATGCGGGCTAACTGAGCGTGACTGACTACTCCAACACTTTAATCAATCCTTATTTCATGAGCAACTGAGTGTCCATGTGCTTTACTATTGGACTGGAGGAATAACAGCACGGCATGCTGCAGAGTCACTGAGCTAGCCTGGCCTGCCACCACCAAATCAACCACGATCTGTTTATTTACTGCAGCCAGGCCCCAGGACAAAATGCTGAAACATAATCCATCAGCCCTTTGTCCCAATCACACCAGCTTACCGGCTTATACAGCTATACAACAGTGCTTTAGGACACAACGCTCTCTTAGAAAACAAGCTCTCTTCTAAAACCAAACCAGCACTGCTGGTGGTTTACTCATAACTCATGAACCATCTGTCTCTATCCTTAGCACTCTGAGATCATCGTCATTTCATTGTTTTGAATAAATTCTACATACTGCGTTTGAATGAACCTATTCCCTCTGTTGCATTCAGATAAACTTTAAAACCTGTGGCCTGTGATTGCAGGTAATAATATACAAGGAATATAAGGTTTTGTCTCAGATTAGCACCTAATATATGATGAATAGCTCATTCTGTATTCGACCAAAGAAATGCACTTGTTGTAAACAATGACATTGTATGCTCAGATACTCTGGAAAATATATGAAGAATTCTACATGATGCTCTGTATCTCAGTCAGAGAGATCCTTATATGTTTTCATAGCAGCACTGAACAGAGTTTCAATTAGAGCTGAAAAAGACTTCACTCCTGTGAAGTATCTGAGTCAGGCAGTCTGATCATTGGTGTGGGAAGAGGGTTGATAAAGGAACTCTTTTCCCACACCGATGGTCAAACTGTCTGACTGAGATACTTCACAGGAGTGAAGTCTTTTTCAGCTCTAATTGAAACTGTGTGCAGTGCTGTTATAAAACCATACAAGAAACTGATCTAAAAATTCAGCTTCTGTGATGTTTAAAGAAGAGATTAATGGTTGGTTTTCCCAGGAGAAATGAAATCACATCCAACACTGCAAAAGACTGGAGATTCACCAATTACATAATAATTTATTTAAAAACTAGTCTAGGAAATGAGCCCTTAGAACCTCAGAACTTCAACCTATATAGTGGCCCATTTTACAAATATATTTCAACCTATATAAGCACACATTTATTTATTTATTTATTTATTTATTTAACACACACACACACACACCATTAAAAACCTGTCTACTACTGTGTAGGTCCCTCTTGTGCCTCAAAGCAGCTCTGACCCACTGAGATATCGTCTCCACAAGACCTCTGATGTTAGGTGTGAGATGTGCTGTAGTATCTGGCACCAATATGTTCACAGCAGATCCTTTAAGTCCTGTGAGTTGTGAGGAGAGGACTCAATAGATCGGACTTGTTTTTCCACCACATCCCACAGATGCTTGATCAGATTGAGATCTGGGGAATTTGGAGGCCAACTCAACACCTAGAACTGTTTGTCATGTTCCTGAAACAATTCCTGAACAATTTTTGCAGTGTGACAGGGTGCATTATCCTGCTGAAAGAGACCACTGCCATTAAGGAATACTGTTGCCATGAAAGGGTGTACTTGGTCTGCAACAATGTTTAGGTAGGTGGTGCGTGTTAAAGTAACATCCACATGAATGCCAGGATCAAAGGTTTCCCAGCAGAACATTACCCAGAGCATCACACTGCATCTGATGGCTTGCCTTCTTCCCATAGTGGATCCTGGTGCCATCTCTTCCCCAGGTAAGTGATTCACATGCACACGGCCGTTCACATGATGTAAAAAACAAAACAAAACAAAAAGCAGGTGACCTTCCATTGCTCCATGGAGTAGTTCTGATGCTCACCTACCCATTGCAGGTTCTTTCAGTGGTGGACAGGGGTCAGCATGGGCACTCTGATTGGTCTACGTAGCCCCATACACAGCAAGCTGCGATGCACTCTGTGTTCTGGCACCTTTCTATCAACGCCAGCATTAATTTTTTCAGTAATTTGTGCTACAGTAGCTCTTCTGTGAGATCAGACCAGACGGGCTAGCTTTCGCTGCCCACGTGCATCCGTGACCCTTTCGCCAGTTCCCCCGTTGTCCTTCCTTGGAACCCTTTTGCTAGGTACTAACCACTGCATACCAGAAACACACCACAAGACCTTCTGTTTTGGAGATACTCTGACCCAATCGTCTAGCCATCACAATTTGGCTCTTGTCAAAGTTGCTCAGATCCTTACACTCGCCCATTTTTCCTGTTTCCACCACATCAACTTCATGAACTGAATGTTCACTTGCTGCCTAACATATCCCACCCCTTGACGCGTGCCACTGTAACAGGCTAATCAATGTTAGTCACTTCACTTGTCAGTGGTTTTAATGTTATGGCTGATCGGTGTATATATGAGAGTTGTCACAATTAGATTTCCCTACTTTTTACCCACATTCACATTTTGGGCATTTTCATAAAGCTACATATACAGTAGCTGTACTGTACAATTACTGATTGTAGCCCAGCTGCTCATCAGCCCAATCAACGGGTGGAAATAGACCACCACAGGAGCACCACTAGCCGGTTATTATTAATATGGTAGTGTGACTAGCACTGGTATGAGTATATATGTTGGGGTTTTAAAATTGTGCATACACTTACTGACCAATTTATTAGACAAACCGGTGGCTCAGTATTTCTAAATGGAGATCAGTTTCTCACTTTAGCACTTTGAGGTTACTACCGTTACTATTACTACTACTCGAGCTACTACTAAACATTAAAACTATGATTAGTGCTACTAAAACTAGTACTACTACAATCACCACTTAACCCTCTGATTACTATTGCCACTATTGATACTAAAGGTAATACTAGCACAATTGATGTATGACTGCAACTGCTCCTTGAACAATTACTATTATTAATACCACTAACACTTTTAAAACTACCTATTACTATATAAAATTACTATTACTATAAAATCTACTATTGCTACTACATCTACCCTGCTACACTACCTGTTAAAGCTATGACTATTACTACTGAAAGTACTACTTCCATTGCTAAACAACTAGTAATACTAGTAGTACTACTACTAAACTCACAACATAACCCCCTGACTTCTGTTACCATTACTACTACTAAATGTAATGCTAATCCTCTTTGAACAACTAATATAATATACTATATTGCTTCTATTATAAAGCTCACGATTACAACTTCTACTCACACCACTACTAAATCTACTACTAGTACAACTTAATACAATCACTAAACAAAACAACAATAACTGCTAAAATGACTACAATTGGTAATGCAGGAAAAGAAAATTAATAATAATATTGACTATCATTTCTTTCAGGTGTTTTCTTTATGTATTGTTGCTATAGGAGTATATGCTAAAGTTCAGAAAGCAACAGGTATGGCAACAAATTGCATATGCATTTATTTCTCACATGACTGCATGCTATATTTAATAAGTAACCCAAAGCCATTTCAAAGTAATCTACTAATCTTCATACACAGTTGGATTTGTTTTTTCCCCAGACCCGGTTCGAGACTCATTCCTCATCGATCCAGCCATCATATTAATAGTGGTGGGTGTTGTCATGTTTTTCATCACCTACTGTGGATGCATCGGAGCCCTGCGAGAAAACATTCAACTCCTTAAAACAGTGAGAATCTGTTCAAATTATTGGACAAGGAATCAGTCTCCGTGATTGTATTTGATACCTGTGATTCATGTCCTGTGTCTTTTACTCCTCTTCAGTTTTCTTTCAGTCTCACACTGGTCTTCCTCACCCAACTGATAATAACAATCCTGGTTTTCTTCTACACTGAACAGGTTAGAGGAGGTTTTTGTGTTTGTCTGTGTGATTACTTTTTGAAATCACACATCTGACCAATATTCCGCAATTGATTTACGTTTTAGTGTGAAGTCCATTCCGTCACTACTAAACTGAGATAATAGGACAACAAAAAGTTTGAGCTCAGACAATCTAATATTCATTTGTCTGATTGTATTCACACAATCCTCTATAGCAAAAGTTGATCCCACAGTTAATCTCCATTCTGTCACTTAAACCACAACGCTCCCAGGTTGTGCGCCACTGAACCTCATTGATGTGGACCGTCTTTACATTCCATCCGAGGATTTTACAGGGTATTTTAGTGTAAAGGGCACACGGTGGCTTAGTGGTTAGCACATTCGCCTCACACCTCAAGGGTCAGAGGTTTGATTCCCACTGTGGGAGTTTGCATTTTCTCCCCGGGTTTCCTCTGGGTACTCCGGTTTCATCCCCCAGTCCAAAGACATGCATGGTAGGCTGATTGGCGTGTCTAAAGTGTCCGTAGTGTATAAATGGGTGTGTGAGTGAGTGTGTATGTGATTGTGCCCTGTGATGGACTGGCACCCTGTCCGGGGTGTACCCCGCCTTGTGCCCCATGCTCCATGGGATAGACTCCATGTTCCCTGTGACCCTGAAAAGGATAAGTGGTATTGAAGATGGATGATGGATGGATTTTAGTGTAAACGAAGCAATCTTAAGATTTGAAAAAGATTGCTTTTTGGGTTTCTGGGTGAGGCAAGGTTCATTACAATGCATGTTAGCACAGCCATCATACCATATTAGCCCACCTGCTAGCTGATACGTGCATGTTGCAATGACCCAAATGTTTCGCCTGTGACATTTGCATATTAACTCCGATAGATGGGGGCAAATCTTTTAACGTGTACAGTGTGTATCCTTGTCCTTTCAGACGCGAGATGCTATGGGGAAGTTTGTAAAGAAAGCCATTGTGCATTACCGTGATGACCTGGACCTTCAGAATCTCTTGGATTACGTTCAGCAAGAGGCATGTCTGTAAATATCAGATTCAGAATGATTAAGAGCCATACAGCAAGCTGGTGGAATTTGCTTTGGGTATTGTTCCAACACTCAACATTACTAAAGGAATACGGTACCATACAATACAATTTAGTACAGTATAGAACGTAACAGATTTTACAGTGCGGTACACACAGTCGGAATTGCACACAGAGAGCAGATGGACTCGGCAGAAGGTAGTGCAGGGTATAACTGGAGTTATTGGATGAAATTTTGCGTTTGGATAGCAGTGGGAAGGAAACTGTTTTTAAAACTGGATTTTTCTTTTGGTCGACAGAAGGCAACAGCTGAAAACTGTGAAGTACTCTGTGTGTGTGTGTGTGTGTGTGTGTGTGTGTGTGGTTTTGTTGGTGGAGATTAAATGTCCCCCACAAGCCAGAAATTTCTGACAGTTTTTACTTCAGAGGCATTTGGCTGAACCCCATTCAGAAAATTTGCAAAAATTACAGATTTTATAAAAAAAACAAAAATGTAAATAAATAAATAAATAAAAAGAGCCAAACAGTTTCCTTGAAGTTACGGTTAGATTGAGGTGCGGGCACAACATTAATTAGCTGCATTAATAATTGTTAGGTCCTCACAAGGATACTAAAACAAATATGTCTGTGTTTTTGGTCAGATGCAATTTTCTGTTTTATTCGCTGGTTTTGGATGGTTTCTTAACAATGCGTTGAAGTTTATGTCAGGAAAGATTGCTAAATATAGTGTCTACCATGGCTCAGACATTTCCTAGTAGACTTTCCGAGTAGACTTTCCATTAAGTTCATCAGTGTTGATGCTCCAGCTCAGGTTATTGCTTATGTGTACTTTAAAAAAATAAAATAAAATCTGAAGGTCAGTAATGATTATGGCCTCACATCGAATTACATAATCATCACATAATCACCACACAATACTAGGCTTAAACATAAACATAAGCCAAATTATATAACCATGGACCTTTTAGAGTACATCTAATGGATGACACAAAATTGCAAGACCTGGTCTAATAGTAATATTCATAGAAATTTTTCCCCTGTCCATCCTCCCAGTTCAGATGCTGTGGCTGGAACAACTACACCGACTGGTCCTGGAATGTCTACTTTGACTGCAATCAGAGAAACCCAAGCAAGGAGAGATGTGCAGTTCCTTTCTCCTGTTGCACCCCTGTACCAAGACAGGTGAGTGCTAAGTGTTTCTGGTATGCATCTCATATGCATGTCAGCAATTATGAAAATGCAGAAGAGACTTGGTGGATGCAACCATCTACCATCTGCAGTGCAGACAGATATATTGTTATTCTGCTCTGTGAAGGACCTGTCATAACATAACGTACCCCCAATAACATTTAGACAATGATAAATCTAACCAATAATAATGCAACCTATCCTATAATCATGGTGGGCTATTTCCAGAAAATGCGTATGTCAAAACCTAATGTCACTGGTTTGGATTATGAATTACTAAAAAGTCAAGGATCAAATTGCAGAGTTTGACGTTGAGGCATTACTGCCACCTGCTGTTCGTTTATAGAACTGGGAGGAAAAAATAGGGTGGGTAACTAGACAAAAGCTCAATATTATTCTTTTCACATTGTTTTAGACTGTGATCAATACCATGTGTGGTTTTGGGGTTCAAACTGAAAAGAACTTGGAGGCTGTCGAGTCCATTTACACAGAGGGATGTGCAGACAGAGCAGTGAATTGGATTGAATCTCATCTGCTTTTAGTTGGGACTGTGGCTTTGGGACTGGCTCTACCGCAGGTAGTAAACACGATCATTCCAGTAAGCATAATAATAATAATAATAAAAGTAATAGTAATAATAATAATAATAATAATAATAATTATTATTATTATTATTATTATTATTATTATTACTACATATACACTCAAGTGGTAATAAATGTTTTCTAAGTAGTACACTTTGTTGAACAAACACAGGAAATGGGAATATTTTTGCATGCCACTGATTTATCCTTTACAAAATCAATATCAAATTAGGTCATTTATTTGCATTAATGGTATTCCTCTACAATGTTCTTCTAACAGAAGGTACAAAAGACATAGTCTTGATTATGTACCCAAAAACCTCAGATTTCATAAGTGAAGATGAAAGGTCTCAACTTAGCACATTAAGTTGATTCAGTGGCAACACAACACACACACACACACACACACACACACACACACACACACACACGCGCAGGAGGGCATATTGATTTGTGCATGTCTCAATTCACCTATTAAAAAAAGAGAGAGACCTAAATCGATAAAGCATTGCTTCAGATTATTCGTGTCACATTAAACATTTGCTGTAAATGGCGCACTTATATAGCGCTTTTATCCAAAGCGCTTTACACTGTGTCTTCACCCATCATATTCATACACACACACACACACACCAAGTAGCGCTAGCTTGCCATCAGGAGCAACTTGGGGTTCAGTGCCTTGCCCAAGGACACTTCGGGCCGGGAATCGAACCGTCAACCCTACGATTAGTGGACAACCCGCTCTACCAACTGCACCACAGCCGCCTTGCTGTATCATCAACTGCACTGTTATAAGCCACATTTTTTCGCATCATTGCCACCTCTGTTGTTTATCTCAACAATTTGTTAAAGGCATGCTCCACCAACTGAAAAGATGGCAGTGTTTTGAGCTCTAAAAATCTAGAAATGTGGATCAATTTAGATGTTAAAACATGAAAAACTGCCACCCCATCGGCCATCATATGCAGGGTTTTCCTTACCAAAGAAAGGCTTAGGTATAGCACCCAAGTGTTTTTGCGGAGCACCTGAAGTCCTGAACGGATATAAAGAGACGTTTATTTTCATGAAACTCTTGAATGTTATTTGGTGAAATGAATCGACTTTTGACTGCAAGCTTTCTTTCACAAATATGGTAAGGATAAAGGTCTTATGATTTCCCTTCACTAAGGGGCTCAAACCCGTTTTATCACAATGCCCCTGTGCACAAGGCGATGTCGATAAAGACATGGTTTGCCAAATTTGATGTGGAAAATTCCCTAATCTCAACCTCACTGAACACCTCTGGGATGCACTGGAATGCCTACTGTGCACCAGGTCTCCTCACTTAACCTCAGGCTTTGAATGGGCACAAATCCCCAGCACCATGTATCCAAAATCTAGTGGGAAGAATTCACAGAAGAGTGGAAATTATTATTATTATTATTATTATTATTATTTATTAACAACAGCAAAGCGGGACCAACTCTGTCTTAATGCCCATGGTTTTGGAACTGGCATATATAAATGTCATGGTCAGGAATCTACATACTTACAGTACTGTATACATATAGAGTATGTCATGCTCTTGCTTTGTGCACTGCACCATACATTACAACTTCAAGGGAAATAAGTATTCAAAAAATATCCACAATCTATACATAATCAATATGTCTTTAAACTCTCCTCTAACCTGGCCCTTATGCTTTTGCTCGGCAGATTGCAGGTATTGTGCTGTCCCAGGTGCTCGTTTCTCAGATCCAGAATGAGATTAACTCATTGCTGTAGAAATCACAGAAGAGAGGACTCTTCACCTGGCTGGGTTATTAGAGTTCAGAAAAAAACACTTATTTGTATGTATACTTAATGTGTGCAGTTTTAACAGATCTTTATTTTTTTTTTTACAACATTTTGTGTTTATCCAATTTTATTTAGTTTTTCCAATTTATCTGCAGACAAATTAGGGATAATAAATATAAAACCAATGCTGTTTAAAACAAACATTGTATTATCTACCCATCTATCTATCCATCTATCTATCTATCTATCTATCTATCTATCTATCTATCATCTATCTATCTATCTATCTTTGCATAATATATTATATTATGTATTAACTTTATTATTGAATTGCATTTCATGAAAAATCCAGTAAACACATCAACTCCATTTGTACATTTGAAAACAAATACATTTTAAACTGACTGTTAATCGTATTAGCTTTATATTCTCATATGATCATTTTTAGACATTTTTGTTTAAATGTCCTCATTTTAAATGCTAGAACATTTTAATTTAGAAATATATATATTTTTTTATTTATTCATTTTTTGGAACATCCTCAATTGAATTTGATAGCAAAAGGCCAAAATTCTAAATGACAAATTAGGCACTTGCCGCAAACTATACACTTATGTTTTACAATCAATACTAACACCGTTTACGAGTCTTTTATTGATAGGCTTATTGGGTTTACCCACCGAGTGCACCTGCCTTTAATAAAGCACTCATTTAAAGTTCTATTAGGCTCTGAGAGTGAGCAGTTTCATAAAGATGAGAAGTGAGTTTCATAAAGATTTAGTTTTCCTTATTTAATTGCTGTTCTGTATCATTTTGTTTGGTCTGTGGCCATAATACTGATTAAGTAAGGCCTAAAACATGGAACAGGCTGTTAATGGAAAATAATAAACTTTGAGGTGGTAATCACACCACTCCATTTTAGGTTATTTTCCAATAACAGCACAAAAGGGTTTCCTTATAAGACAGAAATTTGCCAACACTAACAATTTTTCTCTTCTTCTAATATTAAGGAATGACATGTCATACATTATATTTGTAAATAGTTACATTTAACCTTGTGGAATGTCCATGAAACAAGTAATTTCCTGTTAGCACTTACAGTGCAAGTGTACATGCATGGTATAACACTAACGGTCACTCCCTGAATAGCCCCGCTTTTCTTTTTCTCTTATAAAGTTAATAAGACAAAAAAATGTAGCTTGTCACATTATTTTTATATAATATTTTTCTTTCAAAAATATTACATATCAGTCACAAACATCAGTGAATGCACACTTTTTCTATTCCATTTATGTGCTGCATCCACCATACAATTCCCTGTGTTAACAGTTACCACTGAGACGTTAATAGATTAGAACATTAATATAAACCTGTGATGTGCATTGCTGGAAAAATCAAAAGCTCTGTGTGCAAGAAAACCCAAGAAACTTGAGGTGATTAAAAACATTTGCAAGAGTATAATCAAACGTAGAAGTAAGATGATTTGGCAGTAGTTATAGTCGTAACAGTTGAAGTAATAGGTCTGTAGTGGATGTACTCAGCAGTTAAATGTGTAGAGAGTGGGCTCTCTGGATGAGTCGGTCAGTGAGAGGGGAGTTCAGTCTCACTGCATCTCTTTCAACCAGCAGGCACCTGGAAAATTGGATTCAGTTAAATATCTGCATGGTGTGCTGCAGAACAGCTCATTATGCTCAAAGCTAGTGTGGGAAAATTATTTTGCAAATATTAAGTTAATGAGCTATGTATCACCTGGCATATCTTTGATGGTGTTTGTCTTGTGACTTCATTGCGGCATGGATGAGTAGCTGGTTGAAAACATCCCTCTTTAAAAAGAAAAAAAAGCAAAGTTTTCCAAGCAATTGCAATACAGTAACAATGCATGTCAACCAAAGTACTATGTTTGATACGTGCCACCGATTTTGGAAAACCCAAGTAGTGCTGGTTCTGACCTGTGCATCACTGCCCCCTATCTGTGTGAAGCGGTATCTTAATGGTTTCAGCAGCTCCACTGTCTTACTGTAATTTCCTTCATCATATTCCACCAGGGCCTGACACATGGGTAACCCTATAGTGCTAGCAAGCTGGTGCTGAAGGTTTCCATCAGGATCTCTGTGAAGATATCAGACAAAGCATATTCATAGACAATTTCCAAAAGTTATGCTAACACTCTGCATTATACCAAAAAGCAGCATTCCAGATAAAAAAAACTGTTCATGAAAGTTTTTGTGGCATACAGAGTTCTTGTCTTGAGGTTTCTCTTAAGTATTTTCAAAAATGGCTCGACTTATGCAACTTTTAGAAAAACTTCGGCAGAAGAAGTCATTGCAGAGGACAGGATCATGCGAAACGTTTGCTCCCTGGAGGAAAAAAATTCAAGTCTTGAACAGATGCTGCACTCTAGAAGAACGTCTTCACGTCATATCACATTAGAAAACATGCCACTCTTACAATTCACCCTTCCTGAGCTTTGTTCACTTTTTTGTTCTTCATCCACTGAATAGTCAGTAAACACGCTGACCATGGAGGCCATGGAGGTCTGACAGGAGGGAGTACATGGAGGCCGACGCAAATGCACAACTTCTTATTTAAAGTGAACAAAGAAACAGGGAAACAGACAAGAGGACAGAAAAAACAGAATAACGGGAAGAGCAGAAGCTAAACTAACTAAGAAAACAAGACTAACCAAACTGAAACTATCAAAATAGACTATGCATTAGGGATGCACTGAAATGAAAATACTTGGCCAAATATAATTCAAAACCAAATATAATGAAAAACTTGGCAGAAGGCCAAATACCAAACACGTTTTTTTTCCATTTATTTTTCACCTTTGCATAGATTAAATAGTAAAAATGTGCTTTTTACTATTTTTTCTTGCTTTTCAAAGAAAAAAATCAATTACAGAAACTACAATTTCAAAATATTTATTTAACACTGAACATTTTTTTTCATTCCAGCAGGCATAGGCTACCAACAAGGCACAATATAACTTTAAATAAATAAATTAGTGAAATAAAAATATTTTTATGTGGTCATCTTTGAGCTTTTTTTTTTTTTTGCTATTTTCGGCAGAATAATTTAGGTTGCCGAACATTCGGTGCATCCCTACTATGCATAGTATAAACAACATCGAAATGCAAATGAGGAAACAAAGAAAAATATAACATACCCTGACCATAATGCTCCAGCAACAAAGGAGTGAAACCGGGGAACTTAAATAGGAAAACTAATCAAGACGACAGAAAAAGTAGTTCTTCACAGACAGAGAGCCCTCTAGTGGCGCTAGATGGAACTGCCCCAGCGAACCATGACACTGCCAGGGTAAAATTGGGATCACAACGCTGTATGTTAGTAGTCTGAGAGCTGTTACACAGCCTGTTGAAACACTCATAATTCTCACTCTCACTCCCAGTGGGTGGTTTCTCTAGATTGGAGTGTGCTGTAAGTGAAAAGCAGCTCACTTTGCCAACTCTCTCAGGCTCTCCAGCAGTCGCTGTGTGATTCCTGATTCCTTGCAGCCCAAAGACACCATAAGGAAGTGCAGGTCATTAAAGAGAAGAGTATGGTCCTCAGAGTGGGGCTCAGTCACCTGTAATAGCTCCCGGTAACGCTCTTTCACACTCACGCCTGCAGTCGGAATACACACATAGCCAAGTCAGCGCGATAAGCAAAGAGGTTTTGTAGACATGGTCTATGATCCAACCTCAGGCCAAAAATCAATCTTACTAACAACATGTACAGGCAACTCCAAAATTATTGGCACCCTTTAGGAGAATGAGCAAAAACAGCTATAAGATATACATTATACACAATGATTTGAATTTCTGACTGAGCAAAATGAGAGCTACTTTTTTTAAAATAACTCTTATTTCAAATGCATTTGGGTATAAATACGAAGTTGTGCATGTAAAATCCATTTATCACCCAAGCCATTAGAGCAATCGTGTTTAGTTAATCGGGTTTTATCGGTTATAGCTACATAAGACCAAAACAACATGGGTACATAGGACCCAAATGAAACTTTTTGGCTATCGACACCATTGTCATGTTTAGAGAAAAATGGAAGAGCATACAAGAAAAAACAAACAAACACCTGACAGCCACTTTAAATTATGGTGGTGCATCACTGATGCTTTGATGTCTTGTTTCTGGCACATCTTGTGAAAACTATGTATGACGTTATACGTACATATAAAAAGAATGACCTCTGTGCACGTATTACTTGTGTCATATATTGCACAATTTCATGAAGGGTGCCAATAATTCCTGAATTGGCTCCACATAGACTAAACGATGACATGCTACATTTACACACTGTATCCGTCAGATACAGAAGCATTGTAGTATTTTTTGTATTCAGATGATGTCTCACCCTCCATTTCCAGCCTGTAGAGCAGTGAGCAGGCGTCCACTGTGTCCAGCATGGCTCCTGAGTTTACACAGCGACGGGACACCTGAGACATTTTTTTTTTTATTTTTTAAGCGGTCATATAGTTGAGTTGTATAGATTTTCTTTAAGAGGGTTTAACAGTGAATTGATTCTTCAAAAGCCACAAACAAATTCATTAAGTCATAACAAAGCTGGCACTTTTAAATAAATTACACGCACACACGCAAACATCCCCATGTTGAGGCATTGACCATCATTTGAGATATTGATGGCCACAGATGTTGGTCAAACTTCATTTGAACTTCATTTGAGATACAATCCAAAAATGTATAAAAAGACAGGGTGTAAACAGGATCATTCATTCTCATAAAGTTATCAAGTGATGACTATTCAAATTTTCATTTCTTCCTTTTTTACATTCTATATAAATACCACTCCCTGGGTTGCACACACAACTCAAGACAACATCAGTACTCTTGCCAGTACATACACATACATGAGCAATTTTTAGACCACTAACCTCCTCTTCATAGATTTTCAGTGCTGCTTCATATTCTCCCTGAACAACACAAAATACGATAACACAGAAGATGAAAATCAAAAGTGCAATTACACTGCAAATTAAAAAATCCCTTCACTAACACATGTACATGTGTCCATGAACACATTTAATCTCTTACACCGTCCTCCTGGCTATTCTTCATTACATACAAGTTGAGTCATTGCAGAAATGGCTAGCGTGACTGAAGCAGACATCCAAACCTGCAAAAAATCATTTCAGGGAGGTGGCTTCACCGGCTATTAAGCACCCCCCACCCCCCATGACTGGAATAATATATTACTGTATTATTGTATATTACTGTATTATTCCACTCATGGAGTCATTTTTACATTCAATAACTACTTTACACATGTCTACAGGGAGTTTGGCCTCGTCATCTAGACATCAACACAGTAGCTCCTTACAGAAGCTAGTTACAATAAAGTTAGCTATGCTAATGTACGAATGAAACCTATTAAACTCACCTCAACATGTCTTTTACAGTCATTTAAGCCACCTTGGACAATCGAAAAAATCACTGCCACAAACAGTACAGTGAGCTGCACTGTCGTTGTCTTTTACCCCTATTATGCATGGGTACATTTTATTGTAGTCTGGGGTGAAGTGCATTTTGTACTTGTTTTAATTTGTACACTGCCATGGCGCTGCAGACACTAAACTGAACCGAACTGATGGATGAACCGGTGAGAGAGAGAGGTCGACTCTAAAGCCTACCTACTGAGAAAACTGATAGGTTAGTAAGCACAAATAGAGACCAATCAGAACGCACGCTGTGTCACTCTCTCACCAGGTCTGTCACTCACTCTCTCGGTTTCTGCAGAGCCCATCAACCATTAGAAGTGACCACTGAACTCTCTCTCTAGCTCGCTCTAAAAGAAAATAGATTTCCGGTATATTGTATATAATTTGCTGGCGTCAGAGAGCCGCTATTAAAATGCAGGAGACTCCCGGAACTTGCGAGAGAGTTGGGATGTCTGCTGAAGACTGTCATTATGAAAGCTTACCTTCTCAATGTGATAAAGCGCCCAGTGCCAGTAGTTGTGACAAGCCAACATGTCACACACCTTTAGTGCAATGAAAGATAGGGGCGTTTAATGGAAAGTGGAAAAGATTTCATAATGTCACATGCACCGTTTAGTACACAATGTTAAATACAGACCTTCCAGTCTTTCTCAGTGGAGGCCATGAACTTCAGCCCCTTCTCTATTTCTGCCTTCATCTCATGGACATGAGCTACAGAGTGGACACACCAACCATCCTCACGAGTTAAGGCAAGACCCTATGGATGTACCAGAACAACAAATTAGCTCAGAAATGTGGACTTTAATAATATAAATGCGAACACGTTTAAAAGAGAATACAAAGAGAACACATTTCTACAATACAATGTATATCATGTATTTAATTTTGTAAATAATCTACAATTTAAAGTGACAGATGTAAGATTTCGGAATTTCACCTTCACTGGTAGAAATGTACTATTGCAAGCTACTTGCAATGGGGGGTGGGGAGGTTGGCCCTGTGGTCTGTGTGGGGCTTAATGTCCCAGTATAGTCACAGTGACAATATACTGTAAAAACAGCACTGTCTTTTGGATGAAACGTTAAACCGAGGTCCTGACTCTCTGTAGCCATTTAAAATCCCAAGACACTTGTAGTAAAAGAGTAGGGGTATAACCCTGGTGTCTTGGCGAAATTCCTCAATTGGCCCTTCTCCATCATGGCCCCCTAATAATCCCCATCTGTGAATTGGCTACATCACTCTCTCCTCTCCACTAAAAGCTGGTGTGTGGTGGGTGTTCTAGCGCACTATGGCTGCAGTCACATCACCCAGGTGGCAGTTGAGAAGACACCCCCCCCCCCCTTACAATGCAAACCACTTTGAATGCCTAAGAAAAGCTCCACTGTAGCTGCTCGTTATCCTGCACTTTTCCTCCACTGCACACACTAATCTCACAGCTGTTAGCCGTGTTAGGTAACTACACCAGTGGTAATGAATTTTGCTTTTTAATCTGTGTATTTTCTTCTCCACACAAGCAGAAGGCTCAAACCACTCATTCTTGCCCAAATGTAACGGAAATACAAAAGTATGGAAATTCACTAACATATTCCATTAGTCTCTACTAGCTATCATGAGTCCTCTAGCTGGGTAATGATACGAACTCCACAACAAGAATAAATTGGATACCATCTATAATTCACTAGCTTACAACCAAATTGGAGAATAAACACATGGCTTAGCTATTCAGGGGAAAGAAAAAAAAGAAAAAAGAAAAAAGAGAGCACTAAAACTCCATTATTCCTGATTACATTTAACGCTTATGGGACTCTTACAGTAACTCACTCATGTTTCTTTACACACTCACATGCTCTCATTTTCTCTCTCCTGATACTGCCATTCATACTTCTTTTGTGTCTGGTGTTGGCATGTGATAATATTTAATGTATCTGAGCTGGCATATTACATTTGGTACAGAGGTCCCATCAATTATGACCTGACACCCTGGCACAGCACTGATTGTGAGTTTATGAGTTTATTACAGGATTATCAGGGTGACTCGCAGTCACTCAGGAACATCATATAATACAGGATTTTTCTCTCCCCTGACTCAATCATCATATTTTTCTAACTTACTTAATAAATAAATTATATATATATATATATATATATATATATATAAATGTCTATATGTGTATCTTACATACTGAAGCTTTAATTAATATTTAATATAATATAGCAACACTTGTTATACAGCATCTATGTATAAGAGACAAGAAACAAATGATTACCTCCTTTGCTACTTTTTCAGCTTGGTCATAGAAATGAGTTTCAAGAAGTCCAAATGAATACAGGCCTTTTAGATAGCTAAAGACACACACAGGAGTGCACTCAGTAAGAATAGAGACTGAAAAAGAGACCGGAATAAATGGTAAAATGTGATACACAGTATGGGCAAAAGTTTGTGGACACCTGACCATCACACCCATACGTGACCAGTCCGCAAATTCTTGCCACAATTCTTGAAGCACACAATTGTCTAGAAGGTCTTTATATGGCGTTGCCTTTATTGGAACTAAAGAAGCCCAAACATGTACCAGCATGACAATGCCCCTGTGCACAAAGCAAGGTCTATAACAACAAGGGTTGCCACGGTTGGTGTAGAAGAACTCGAGTGGCCTGCATGACCCTGACTAGAACCATAACCCTGCATGCGTTTAGCCCTTTCATCCAACATCAGTGCCTGTCTTTACTAATGTTCTTGTCGCTGAATGAGCACAAATCTAGTAGAAAGCCTTCCCTGAAGAGTAAAGGCATTTATAACAGCAAAGCAGGGACTTAAATCTATAATGGGATGTTCAACAAGCACATGAGTGGGATTAGTCAAGTGTCCACATACATTTGGCATTACAGTGTATTTAGTATCTGGAGTCTGTACAGGGTGTGTGCTACCTGTAAAGAGGCATGTGTGATTTCCAGTGGGGAAGAACCCTAGCCACAGAGTCTCTCATCTGAGTCTGCTCACCCAGATAAAAAAAGCCATCATGGGAAAACTTCAGAGCTAACATGTCTGTGGGGTGCTCCACCAGAATATCTTCCCACACATCGCAGGCCTTGTCCAAGAGTCTGAAACACACAAGCTCAGTTTTAGCCTCGAACTTTGTATTGCTTAAATAGCTTTCATCTAAATGAGTGGTATGTAAATAAAAAGATACGCGAGTATGTGTTAGGACAATTATTACTGTTGTATTTACCACCTAGACAACAGCTGCATTTAAATGTAAATCAAAATCTGACTGTTGTTTCCCCCTCTTATATCTGAAGAGCCTGTAGGCATTTTACAGCTTCTGTTGTTTAGAGACTGTGAACTTTGTTCAACTATATTGGTATTTCAAACAACCAAACAGAGATAGCCTAGGGCCTTTCACACTGAGCACGATTAAGCAATGTGAATGTGGATAAAGCTTTAGATCACACTTTAGATTTGAGCTTTAGATCACATGCCCGGAGCTGCTGTGGTTGCACAAAAGGATGAGATAGATGACACTATAGCAAAGAAAGCTATTTTGAAAACCAGTGTAAACACCGAAGAGGAGTATTCAGGAACAGAGAAGAGAATGGAATGGATGTTGAGTTCTTATTATCATTGGAGTCTGAGAACAGAGAACTTTTTGATAAAAGGTCACAGCATCTACAAAAACATCAGCAACATTTTTTTTTTTTTTAGATATAGAGTATAATTGTAATCCCCTTTATTCTTATAATCCTTATTGTTCTTTCATCATTATATACATATATCTTATAGTTTTTTATTTTAAAAACTTAAAAAAAAAAAAGTTTTATCTTGCACAAATAAACGGGTTTTGTCCCACTACTGTGTTATTGCATTATATTTCACATTATTTCATTCATAATAAAACAGCTTATTAGTACTGTTCAAAAAACACACAAAAAAACTTAAGATGTAGGGGAGTCTAAGGCACTTGTCTAAATATCCTCAGACTATTTTCTTTGATAACTTGAGTGGAATCTCTGGCTAGTTATTATTGAATCACTGGTAGGTAATCAATTTTTCTGCAAATGATGAAATGTTATAAAATAATAGGTAATATCCCAGAGCAGCAAAGTTTGGGCAGCGTGCGAATGATCTAGAATCACCCTTTCGAGAAGAGGTCGATGGCTTTGACGTGCTGTTTCTCTCGGGCTGTGAGCTCCTGGCAGCTGGCCAGATCCAGTGTCTTCCTCACGGCACCGGCCAGCGTTTGGTCCCGCAGCACTGAACTGCCTGTACCCACCAACTGCAGTCCAGTGCCGATCACATGGCCCATCACTGCAGCAAAGTGAGAGTAAAGAGGTAAATCTAGCATGAACTTTGTAAACAGGAGAAAGATGATATTCACATATATCAACTCTGTTCAGCAGATAAAGGTTTGTCAGTATATTTAATAAGCACACTGATTCCCAGCATACTATACTCTAATCTCAATTTCACATACCAAAGTCTGGGTCAGCTGCTTGGACTGCTGCCATACACCCCTCTATTCCTCCAAGGGTCTCATCATTACGCCATGTTACATACTGAACACAGGAAATGACATTGGATAGCTTTTGAGCATTTGAGCAAGTATAATTTACTGCTTCATAAACCTAGAGTACTCCTGCTTTCCGAATGTTACTGTTTCCTCAAGAAGGGCCTGTAATCTAGCTGATGGGAGGAACGTGATCTTTATAGTAGGTTATAGTACAAAAATGTACAGTGCAGCAGAACTCAATTGCCCTAAAATAAGCCTTTTTAAAGCAATAAAGCTGAGTGTAAAAATGTGCATTCCCTAATAATTAAGATTAAGTCAAAAGTTTGTATCTAGCATTCTGAATATGAAATCTATTCTCTAATTATCTGTATTCCTCCAACCAGTTTTATATCCTCAAATATGATCTTGCTTTACATTTTGCAGGTCTATTTCTTTTGTACATCAATAGTAAAAGAGAGGTCCAGTTACCATTTTCACTGCACAGAATGCACTGATGCATAAGTTAGGTAAGTGAAGTACACGGAGAAAGAGAATAATTCAGACAACAGTCCTTTGTCAGCTGTTCAAGAAAAGTGCTTTGCTCCAAACTTCTTGGAAGATTTCTGTATTCTGCTGCATTTTCATTCTACTTTTATTACTGAAGTACTATGCAGTTACTGCTTGGATATCTAAGCTACCTGTGTGAGTATGGCATCGTATAATTTGCAGGCTTGGTTACTGCTGGTGGAGAGTGGGAGGCCTTCTGCCCTCCATGCCTGGAAATAATAATAAAAAGCAAAAACAGTCTATAAAATAAAGGCAAGATACATTCATAACCCAGTCAACTTAACATGAGAATATTCTTTCTTTCTTCAGCAGTCTTTCTTTATCTAGCACAATAAGCAGAACCTACTACCTAGCGCTCTACTTCCTATACACATGTACTACAGTGATGTTTAATGAACAAAGCACTATACACTCTAAAATTGGGTATCTTTAGTATGTAAAATGGATATAAAAGTCTACACACACCTGTTAAATGGCAGGTTTTTGGGATGGAAAAAAAAAGAAAAAGAAAGAAACCAAGATAAATCACGTCAGAACTTTTGCCACCCTCAATGTGAAATTAAAACGTACAATAATTTAAAATAATTTAAAAAAAATCAGAAACATTTGAGAGAAATGTGCTATCTCTTTTATAATTGGGAATCAGAATGAGCTGTGTTCGGAATGAACCAATCACATTCAATCTCATGTTCAAAAGTAATTATCATTCAGGTGTCATAAAACACATGCAACACATCCAGACCCTCCTAAATCACCCCCAAACCATCTGGCAAAACTTGTTATGGTCTGTTGAGACCAATTCCAAAATATATAATAAATCTATAATTCCAAAAGGTACATTTGGCACCAAAAATATAAAAGATTACCAAAAGAACACCCCACCCACATGGAACATGGTGGTGGCAGCATCATGCTTTACGCCTGCTTTTCTTCAGCCAGAACTGGGGCTTCTATCAAGGTTGAGGGCTACATAAATAGCTACAAACACCAGTCAATTTTAATGCAAAACATTCACACGTCTGTTAGTAAACTGAAAATGAAAAGGAATGTATACTTTTAGCACGACAATAAGGTAAAGCATTTATCCAAATCCAAAAAGGAATAGCTTAACCAAATGAAGATTAATGCTTTTGAATGATCTAGCCAGAGCCCAGACCTGAATCCAAATAAAAATCTGTAGAGTGACCTGAAGCGGGACCTGTGACCTGTGCACAGGAGATACTCTTAGGATTTGATGAATTTAGAAGGTTGATAGGCTCAAAACCCAAAAAAGACTGAGTGGTGTAATAAAATCAAAAGGTGTTTCAGCTATGGATTAGTTTAGAGGTGTGTACACAACTAGGTTATTGTATGTTTTTTTTTTTTTCCTAAAAAGAAAAAGGTTTCTGATTGTTTTTCACTTTGCAATTTCACACTAGGAAGGTGGGAAAATATCCGACAATTTATCTTAGTGTCATTCTTTTCATAAAAACAAAATTTTCATAAAAATTCACTTCACAAAAACGTGCCATTTCAATAACGGGTGAGTAGACTGTTTATTTTATTTTTAATATACATTGTATATTTACCTAGAAAGGTGAAGAGGCTTTACTTTACTTTACTAAGGATAATTATGTGACTTATTTATCTCTCTCTCTCTCATTAGATAGATAGATAGATAGATAGATAGATAGATAGATAGATAGATAGATAGATAGATAGATAGATAGAGCTTCCATGTGTGGTGTGTTGGTTAGTGAAGAAGTGAGCGATAACAGCACGTTTATAAGCAGAGCAAACACGAAGAACCCTTCTTTTAAACATTTACTCCAGAGAACCCATGATGCGGTCACAGTCTGTGAACCGTAGCGTTAATAATCCTGTGCAGTGTTCATAATCCTGTGCAGTGTTCAAGATCAGGAACGTCGTGTCAAGTTAACGAGAATTTACAGAAATCCTTCCTTCGGTGGGAATTACTAACAGAAACATATTTCTTACCACACAGTCTCGAAAACTGGAAGCAATCATCGCAGGGACTGTTTTCTTTTCCTACAAGCCTGTAAAAGTTGACAAGCAAAAGTTGTCAGTAAAATCAGGACCGGAGTTTCTTCACGTGATGGGTCTATCAGTCTTTACTGAGTGTGACGTCAGCATTTTAAGAACATATGCACTGTGTACATGAACGAGAGCAATATATTTTCATACTGTTCGATTTCTTCTCATATATGACAATTTAATATAAAAACTGACGCTGGTGTGCAGTCCACAGAAAGAGACTCTTCGGACATAAACAACTCTCCATGACTCGTATTGAATCACTTCAAAAAATATTCAACAATAGGGAAAGGTTTTCCATTTAAACGTATCTGGTAATATGGTTGAAAGGAATCATTTGCATTAACTGCTTAAATGTTGTTTTAACCTCCAGAAAGCCCCGAGCAAATGGTGAGGACATCTATTTTGTTTATTTATTTATTTTATTTAAAGTTCTTTGAACTTCGGACGACACACGGACTGAGCTGTGTTACTGTACTAGATTTTTGAAACACTTCCGCGTCTGCGTCCTACGTCATGTTCTCGCGTGATTTTGATTAGCGCGCGACCGCTAGCGTGTACTAGTGTTGGGCTCTGATCTGATTCAGATCATTTGGCTCACCCTTACTGACTCAAAAGAGTCGGCTATTTCTGCTCGTTGACTTTATTTTATTTATTTTTTTAAGTTTGTAACATTATGACCGATAACTGTTCTCTACATAACTATGCCTGATATGCTTTCATGAAAACGTACACAAGAGTGGATTGATGTTATGTGCACAAATATCATTGTTCTTGCCATGTCCTTGCTTCATTAAGAAGATTCCTTCAGACTGACTATGCTATACACAGACTGCACAAAGGACTGCAGGTGGTTCCTACTAAATTTCCATGGAAGCCTTTTTTCAAAAGAGAGATAAAAAAAAAAAAAGATCCGGTTCAAAGAGTCGACTCGTTCTGAAGAGATCTAAAGAGACTTTAATCCACCGTCTTTGGAGATATCAGGAGGTCAAAGTAGTTATTTAAACAACTCGTGGCTGGGGTGTGGGCCAGCACACTCTCCTGCTGATATCCATCAGCTGATGTTTGGATAGAATAAATATAAAAGCCCATTTCATTTGTTTTCAGGGTGTCACTGTTTTGTGAATCCACTGAATTGTGGAACTCACTACCTCGAGGTGTTGGGGGACCTCAAGGGGCCTGTCGAAACATTCCCAAACCTCTTACAGCCAGTTCAGGTCTTTGCATTTTATTTTTGTCTTGTTTCTTGAACAGGACCTACAGCATGTTTCAAGCAAACAAGAACAAAAATGTCATACTGAAATTGAGGTACAAAAGCTGCTTTTTTTTTTTTTTTTTTTTTATTACCTTCCAACAGACATCCAACGTCATATATGCAAATTAGCTACCAGAAAGCATTTACACGTCAAGAATTGACAACAAACAATTTTAAAAATTAGGTTCCATTTTCTTTACATATAATACATTTTCACACATGTTAATAAATACCAATAAACTCTGTAAAACAATTTACACAGTCTAAATAACTAGGCCTTGCACTCATGTAACTTTTTTTTTCCCTTACAGTTATCTTGTACATACATACAAAAGTCTGTGTCCATCTATACAGCGTAATGGTGACCAAGCGAAAATATAGGTACAATCGACCTATATACTGTAGTATGTGACCAATAGATATACAGCTTGGCCAAATGCATTACAAATGGTTTTGCCGAATATATGAAGATTTCTTGCTGTTACACAATATTGTGTTAGTGATGTGTGAATGCTCGCATGTAGTACAAATTTTTTTTTTTTTTATAAAAACAAATACATTAAAAAAAATAAACCCTTGGTAAAGGTAAGTAAACATTGTGAATGTGAATGACGTGATATTATGTGATAAAGGCATGTTGCTACACAGCCAGTGCATGCAGTTTCCCATCTTGATCCCAGTATGAAGACAAGATTTGCAGATTTGCTCAGTCTTGGCAATCCAGGAGACAAATGATGTAACATCGTCTTTGTGGCGTACTGATATCCGATATCAAATAAAAGGTACGGGATTGTAGAAATAGACAAAGATGATCCACCACATATCAATGATCTGATTGTATATTATTTTCTCTTGCATTGTCTAGACTGAGATATCTTTTAAAATATTTCATATTGCAATTCCCCATGTACATTTCCACTATTGAAAATATTTGCACAATATTCCTCCGTTTCTGTAAACTGTAGTGTGACCATTGGAAATTCATTTCAGAGAGCTGATTGTAAACTTACACAGGAATAATATTAAGATCACTTAAGAGCAAGGAGACAGCACTAGACACTGTAGAAGAGAAGCTCCACTAAGAGTGCATCACCACTTAATATGAGCTAAAGGCCAAGTCCTATATACAATACAGGATATGCTTGTTCTTAGATATCCTTTAGTCCTGATATGAGGTGGCTAAGGGGAGAATAAAACGAAACATTTCCTGATCATAACTCAATTTAAAAAAAATACAAGGAGACATGGAGATACTTTTTAGTATGCAATGCAAATTCACTGCATACTTTTTCTGCAAAACAAAAACAAGCTGAATAAATATGTTACTAAAGAGTTCTGGCCAGATTAAATGATTGAAACGGCTTGTGGCAAAAAAAAAATGCCATTGATCATGTCTCCAAATTGCATTGTGGGTAGGAAAGGCATCTGAACTATAGTGTCAGTAGTCAAAATAGAAAAGTATGGATAAAGAGTCCAAGGACCTCTCTCCTCTGTAACAGGTGCTGAACAGTACATTCGTCAAAAGCTGTGTTCCTTTTGAAATGTCTTTTAGAGGTCCCTGTTTATTCCCTTTCCGAAACCAAAAAAATAATAATAATAAAAAAAATGATACAAATGTCTTTTACAGACAAAAAAGTCTTGACTGGATTTCCACTGAAGCGTAAAGAGAGACAGGTGAAGAGACCGACCCTGAGCCAAGCCAGGATGAATCGTAAACATCAGAAAGATGTGTAAACGTCATCGAGGGGCAGGCAAACTCAACCAAGTCCTTACATTCCTCATAGTGGTGTTGGGAAGATTATGTTGAGTGGATTTGCTGCTACTACTAAGCCCAGTTAAGGTTGAAGCCCTTGGAGAGCATTACAGCCTCCAGGTCTTTATCCTCTTCCTTCTCCCTGAGTCTCTGCTCCTCCAGGAGAGCCACAAGAGAGTCCCTCTGCTCCACCACCTCCAACATCTCATTCAAGATCCGCTTCTCCTCGGCCAGCTCTGCCTCAGTCTTCAAGTGGTCTACAAGAGAGAGAAATGCACACACAATATTTTTACACGAGAATTTCCAGTAGGCAAACTGTAGTGTACTTTACAGAATACACTCTTTTGTTTACTGTTTCTACTCAGATCAGTGAAGGTTATACGGCTTGTTTCATTGTTTTGTCACTGAGGACTGACAGTTAAGCCAATAAGAATATTATGATTATAAACTGCTTTAGAAAAAAAAAAGTGTCACAGTCTTAAGAGATCCACAATGTTCAGATGTCATGTTTCAAGACTCGAAGTGAAACTCTGCTGGGTCTGAGGCTACATCCACATTTTTCCCCCAAAAAATGCTCGTGCACACTGAAACGTTTCAGTGTGCTCAAGAAGTATATCCCTATACCGCGCCTGTGTAAAAACATATGAAACTCGGGCCTGCGTCATTTCTGTTAGGCGTTTATTGGAAAAATATGATCTGAAGGTTGTACAAAATTACATTCATTTTTAACAAAGCTATCAAACTGCATAGCAGGCACAACAACAACAGTACAATAACGTTCACCATCTTGTTTGTTTTGAGTTGAATGGGTTACATATTTCAGGGTGACGTGAATAAAAATTCGTCTTTGTTTTTGAGTATCTCCGTTTTCTCAGTCCACACTACGATGCGAAAACAGCATATTGAGATCACACGCATTCAGAAGTGATTTTCGTTTTGCCCTTTACTCACTGAGATTTGACCAGATTCCTTGAATCTTTTAATTATATTGTGCTCTGTACAAATCCTACTGATTTGTCTTTGGGGAATGTTGTTCTCAAAGTGTTGGATTATGCGCTGACGCATCTGTTGGCAAATTGGCGAGCCTCGACCCATCCTTGCTCTTGAAGGACTTTTTTGGAGGCTCCTTATATACTCTGATTAGACGATTGCCTCACCTGTTTCACATCACATTCTTATTTCACTTGTCACATCACTATTAGTCCTAAACTGCCCCTGTCCCAACTTTTTTGGAACAATTTCAAAATAAATGTCTCTTTTCAAAAAACAATGCAGTTGATTATGTAAAACATCAACTACTTTGTCTTTAAAAGTTTTTTGTTTAAACACAAGTCAAAGTACATTTACAAATCACTCCTCTTTGTTTTAATTAGCATTAGACATTAGCATGTCCCAACTTTTTCAGAATTGGGGTTGTAGAAACTGCATTATTATTTCACAAAAACTTTCTCTTGCACATCAGTGGTTCTGCACATATACAACTTAAGGCATGATGAGTCTAACCGTGTTAACTATGTAGACAAATCCCCTACGTTAGTGTATAAAGGGGCAGTACATACCTTCGATTGCCATGCGCTCTCGAAGCTCCTGCTGCAGTCGACTCTGCCTGTCCTCCAACTCCAACTCACGAGCACTGAAGGCACAGCAGAAGGAAAGACTTCACATTGAATTTTTTTCATAACATACCAAGCATACAATGTGTTCCACATTTTTAAAAATCATTCACACAGCGATTTTAAACACCTGCTACAGTTTGTGAGCTCAACACGAAGATGACTCAGACATGCAGTAAAACAGGCTGGCGGATTACTCACAATATCATCAGCTCCGACTCATAGCGCACCAAGGCATTCTTCTCCTGCACAAGTTTAAACCATTCCTGCATCAGCTTCGGGTCGTCCTTTTTGCCCATTCCTGAAGGAAGCAAAGCGTGAAAGGATGAGGAAATTTCCGGAAGCCCAGTATGTCACAGAGATTCGACACGGACAAACACACAGACAATGCAATGACAGCCAAGCTGGGATGTCTCTCATTAGGGAATGACGGGATAGGGAGACGAAGGACTGGGCCAGGAGCAAGTGCACTGACCCTGGGTCAAGTCTGACCGGTCAATTCACAGAAGATGGCGTGGAGGTAAGATTTCTGATTTTAAAACATCTGAGAGCAATGAAACATCAGATTACGCTTCTGGGGCATTCTGTTCTTCTAAGGGTTGAGCTTATAGTCTAAATTCTAGTGTTTCTGTTACAGACAAGTTTCCATTGGATACGTTTTTCCAACTGCCAGAGGGCGCACCCAGAAAGAAAGATTTCCTGTATGTAAGTAAATTGCATTAATTTCATTCTACCTTTTGTATGGCCTTCTGCACACAGTAACCGATGCTTGGTAATAAAACACAACAGGGTATGCTGTTAAAGGAAAATATTCAATGCCAGGGGGTCGTCATACAGTCTGACGCATAGCATTTCGCCAACAACAGCAATATTTCTTAAAGAACAACTCCCTACTACCACCAGATGTTGATTATTTTCTTATAACAGCACATCCTAAAGTGTTTTATTCATCTTATACCACAGCAATATCCCGATAATTGTAATTTTTATACATTTAGGTACATTTAATGTTCTGGAACATCCATGAAACAAGTTACTTCCTGTTATTACACAAGTTATTACTACTATACAGTCGTTCTCTTACCAGGCTTAATTTTGTCCCCTCTCTCTTCAAATTGATCAGACTTAAACCCCATCATGTCATATTACCAATAAACCAAAAAGCTGTCCAGAAAACATAAGAGTTACAGCGTTACCTCTGACCATTAAAAATCCACGACACTGGAGACTCCTTCCAATAATGCTAAATAAATCTAATTTAGCTGAAAACGTCACCGTATCATTGATATATATAAAAAAAATCAGTTTGTGTAGCATCGGCCAATGTGTATGTTGTTACTATAGAAACGATAATGTATTCAAGCACATTAATGTAAATCTTGTAATCTGTACCATTTGCTGACCAATCGGAATCGACAATTCAACAGTGCTGTGGTATATTGAAGCTTATCCCAAATCTAACCGCAAATACGAAATACGCTAAATAATACCGGGGCCTGGGAAGATCACATTCTTGATCCTATGCAACAACAAAAGTTTCTAAAACATTTGTGTGCATGGATAAAAAGAATGTGGCATGCAAGACTGAAATCACAGGCTGTGCACTTGGCCAACTGTACACATCAACCCATGCTAGTACAGTCCTAAAAGCTTGTGACAGTCACTTTACCATCCCTTTCGTACACACACACACACACACACACACACACACACACACACACACACACACACAGACACACACACAAAGACATGCAAAAAGCTCACTGGAGCCAAGCAAACCTGGATGCAGCACAGACAGTTAGCGGACGGAGAGAAGAAAAACTACAGTATACACAAAAACTGAATGTTTGTGCTTGCTGATACGGCCCTGTGCTGCTTAAAAACACACACACACAAAGTTCCTCAGACACAAGAGCGATGTGAGAGACAGAGACGCACTGGACGACAGGTTTTGGGAGGCGCAACTTATCCAGTGGACACGCACTGCCAGTAGCCTCCACAACATTCAGCCCCATTCTCTCCCGAAGAAGAGACACAGAGAGAAAACCAGAGTTAGCACAGTCTCACCAAAACACACACACACACACACACACACACACACACACAGAGCTCTAGAGCAAAACTCGCACACACACTAATGGAATTAAAGGAATACTTTGCACATCAGTAGTGAGTGTGCAGTTAACTTGGATAGAAATGGAAAGAATGAAAACTCAAACATTATTATTATTATTATTATTATTATTATTATTACTACTACTATGACTACTACTACAGATTTTGCATTATAGAGTTATTAAATGATATTTGTACATTAAAATAAACATACTGCATATAATGTGGACTTTTTGAAGAGTAAACCATTTTTGGTTATGTGCTACCAACATAAATGCAGAAACGCTTTCTTTACTTTTCTTTTTTTTTTTTTTAAGTACATGGCTACCGGAAATTGCTTCCGAAAGTTAAAATTGCATAACCGATTTAATAATTCAGTTCTGTATTATTTTATAGTAAAGTATTTTATAGTTTTATTGCAATACACATTAAAAGCTGCTTGCGTTATGAATCTGAAAAATGGAGGGGGGAAATATGACAGGGGAAAATGTTGACCTATTGTCCTGGTTCTGCACATACTGTATGTTATATACTATACATACTCTTCTTGAGAGTTTAGGAGAATTCTTTTAAAGTATGTTAAGAGTATGTGTATAGATTTGCACTGGCATGCCTGATGATCTGAAATGGACTGCAAAAAAAAGTCACATGTTCTTATTTTCAACTCCAACATGCTGTAGCCTCACCTGCTGTACAAATTCATCTGTCCGTGGTTCTCAAAGTACGGTCCAAGAAGCATAGCCAGAGAGTCCGTGATTTATTACTTAATTCATTTACTTACAGTGGTGGAAATTACAACCCACCATTATCAAGGCTATTACATTTATTGCTGAGTTTGTATTATTATTATTATTATTATTATTATTATTATTATTATTACTACTATTATTATTATTATAGCTACTTGAGTGATAACTTGAACTGAATGGGGTTTAATATCAACAAGTCAGTTTATAAATAATGTCAACTTGGACCTAACCTGTTCTAATGTGATCTAATAAATAGACAAACAAGTTCACAAGAGTTCATGAAATGAATCTGTACTGAGGGGGTCCATAGAATCGACAGTATTTTACAATTAAAGAGGTTCCTAAAAAGTTTGAGAACCCTTAATCTATGTTATGGACTGTGCACAAGGCAAAACACACAGTTAACACACGGTTATAACATGCAGCCATATACATAAGAGGACTGAAGCGGCCAACACACATTACATGGATTTTTATAAAAAAAATTTGGGACAAACAGTAAACCATGCAGTTATTAAATTCACACTCAGAGTGATAAAACTAGAGATGCTATTGGATGCCTGGTCTTGTTGAAAATCTCTATCTGGGGAAAAAGGGAAAGGGAGGGTGAAGGGAGTAAACAAACTGGATGAAGGAGGAGGAGGAGGAGGATTGCTCCACAACTCCAGAGAGGGCAGTCTGGGGAAAAGGCCACGGGATCGGGTTGGCACGCTTACGCGGCCTGGTGAGACGGAGTTTACGTTACCTTCTGGGGAACAGCATGGGCAGAAGGACAGGGGTCTCCAGCGAGGGGTCCCGACATAGGGCTCAACTTCCAAGAGACAGAACAAAGGAGTGGAGGAGGTGAAAAAAAGGAGGGAGGTGACAGAGAAGGAGAGGGCAGAGGAAAGGAAAAACAGAAGTGTGGGATAGGGGAGGGAGACATGAAGGAGAGAGAACAGTGAGGAGAAAAAAAAAATCAAAAAAGCAAGAGAACTATGGGGAGAAACTCAAAGCTACAGTGTAGTGTAGAGACAGAGAGAGAGAGAGTAAAAGAAAGAATGCCAGCAAGAAAGACTGAAACTAATTGAATCTACATTGTGCTGTGTAAAAAGAAAGAAAATAACAAAAAACGCATACGCACACGCGCACACAAATCAAAGGAATTCATGTCGACAAATGCAAAGGGATCTGCGGTCAATCCTAACACAGTGGCTTGTATAAGTCTTCACCCCCTGGAACTTTTTCACATTTTGTAGTGTTACAACCTGGAACTCAAATGGACTTTATTGGGATTATGTCATTAATCTACACACAAATGGTGTGCAGAATTATTTATAAATCAATCATATAAAAGTTGCGATTGCATAAGTATTAACCCCCTGTTGCTACGAGATTATTTAGATTAGTTTGGTGAACCCAGATACACCTGTTTCAGGAAGATGTGTATTTATAGCGCGACCATGTGACACTTCAATTGCACACCGGTGAACTCCATTCAACTAATTATAGTTGTAATCAGTCCCAGGTTAACATTATAAAAAGATGTCAAAAATTTCAAGGGGGTGGCGACTTATGCAATGCAGTGTATAGTAAACAATGTTTTGCAAAGCAGATCTACCCTGACAGATGAGCTGCTGCCACATAAGACTGAAATGAACACACAAGTATCCCATCTTTGAGAACTTTTCAGCTCTGTATGAGGAAAAAAATAAAACTCATCCAGTCTTACAAGGCAGTCTTTGGTCTGGCTACTTTTGAAGCATTAGAAAACAAACAACCATAAAAAAGCAAGCGTTCTGTGCCAGTCCATAGGGGGGGAAAAATGATGCACAGAGAAAATGATATCCAACATTCGATCTGATGACTCATCCTGGTGAAATAGTATGGGTGGTGGAGATGGTGTGTGGGAAGTAAACAAGGTAAAAGTCAGGACAAGGCAAGTCATATGGCTTACAGATTGATATTGGGATGATTTGCAATATTAAAGAGCAGGTGGAATGTTGCACTGCACCAAGGGACTATCACAGAGGGGACAGAGATTCCAATGCTGCTTTTAGCTTGAAAAAGACCAGTGGATCAATGCAACACAAGGCAAAAGTGAATCTAAACAGGAGTAAACGCAAACTTAACCAGTTTCAGGTGCTACATGCTGTAGAACACTGACACATCACCAGAGAAAGCCTTCTGCTCAGTGCATCAAGCCAGCAATGGAGTTGATCGACTCTACCAATTCCTACCAATCATCCTTGATAATCACAAGAAACATTAGGAAAAAAGATCCTTCGCCTACAATGAAGCACACATTCAGATTCAGACGTCCACGTCAGCCACTAAAATACAAGCATGCTATGAACTTTGCTATCCTCGAGCCAGAAACAAAAAAACAAAAAAAACTCCTTCACATTGCAAGTTTCTTTGCATGATTTTGCTTGAATCGTGATATGTCATTCTAGACAGTTCATACCCATCCCCTGAAACGCCACATTTACAGTAAGCAGATCGATTTCTTGGCAAATTGTTTTACTACACTACTAGGTTTTGTTTGGTTCCTCCCAGTTTTGCCAGAATCACTTTGCTAAACATCAAGTTCACCACCAATTTCCACATAATTCTACTGCCGACACTGTGATGACACCAGTGATATCCGACCTGACCGTCCTCTTTCATGTCACATGGCCACATATCGGATCCAATCTAGGTTCATATATGAAAGATCAGATTTTTGTATTGACACAATCCTAAAAAAATAAAATAAAATAAAATAAAATAAAATAAAATAAAATAATAATAATAATAATAATAATAATAATAATAATATCTGTGTCACTTTAAAGCCAAAAATCGGATTTGATAAAGTGAACGTAGCCTTAAACAGGCTCTAAATAATTTGCCTTTGTTCCAATAGCAGGGTAACTCTGACCTATTTCATAAATCTAATTTTAAGGCTGTGATTAGACCAGCAGATACAATCTGTTTTATTTATATTTGAAAAACAACGATTTTCTGTAGTCTGAACACAAAAGAAAGTCACACAAAATCTGACTTTTCCCAACTGGACTGGATTCAAGCCACATTTGAATGCGAGTTCAAACCAGATATAGTCGGGTTTCTGGCGATGCAACTTGGTTTGATATGTCAAACCAGATTTCTTGGACATCAGAGGCCATTACGTGTATTCAAACAAGTACAAAATCCATAATACACATTCCAGCTGTTCCACATCTATGTCTTGAGTTAATAGCCTTTCATTACAAGAAAAAAAAAAAGGGTTGGTATTGTAAGTATTGTACATGAATCCTCAGTATAACACACAATAAGGAATATATAATATATATATATATATATATATATATATATATATATATATATATATATATATAATATATATATATATAAAACAGTAGTATTATTAATATAAATACAATATTTGGGGAGTAAAATCAAGGTCACATCTTTGGTTATTGGGACATGAGACCTTGCAGGTTTTTTTGTTGCTGTTTTGTTTGAAACGGAGCTCCACGCAATCTCCTGTCAGTGTGAGTGACGAAAGACACAACAGTACGTCTACAACACAACACAGAAGCACAAACTCAAACAACACGCAGTAGCGACTGTGTGGAGGTGGACAGGGACACTGCAAATCAGAACATTACATGAGAGGAATCTGTGTAGAGGGATGGAAGATATCTCTTCCCGTCTCTCAAACACACACACAAATACGGCCCCTGGACAAGTGAGCAGGTATGGTGGAGCAGCTCAAATTAAAGCAGGCAAAAGCAAACAGCTGTTTAGTACAGTTTAAACAATGCACAAGCTTTTCTCCATTTTCTGAAAGCTTCATCTGAATTAGGGCCTGACCGATATAGCAAAGAGTGTGTTATGCTGCCAGGTGATGCAGCATGAGCAGCAGTTTGAACAGATGAACCTGGATGGCTTCACGTGTCTCAGAAGCACGTGTTAGCCTTCCCTCGTGCCGGTTGGTAGCTGCGGTATGATGGGGGAATTGGCAGGTAACCAAATTGGGAAGGTAAATTGGGAAAAATGTTATGAAACGTGTGGGTTTAGAGTGATCATGCAATCTTAGCTGTAGTGTTGAACCAGATTAATAGGCATTCTGATAGGTGTAATCTATCAGCAATTCCCGATGTCCAATACCAACAATCAGCTCAGGTTTTTTCCATGGAATTATCAACATTGGTGAAAAAAATTGTGGCGATAAATCATGAATGCTCACCAAGAATATTGTAGGATGGTAAAGAGTGTTCTCCCTTGCAGGAAATTATTCTTGGTTTGGGAGTGAACGCAGTTTATTTTATTATTAATGGCTATGGCATCAAGACTCAAACTTCCAATCTCTTGTACAAAAAACTTTCTCAGTTAATAGTCCCTAATCAGTGAGTTCAGAATTGCATACATTTTTCAGAATGACATTGCTGTTTTTGGCCAAAAATAGTGGTTTTATCAGCTGAGATTATCCGAAGTTGGATGTTCTTACCGGTATCTGTGAATAAATGTTAAATATTGGTCAGGCCCTAAACTAAATATAAAGTACTGGGCAAAAGACTTGGGACCCATTAATTATTTTATCAATTTGGTTTTAGATGTCTATTTTACATCTTCTACTTTAAAAAAAATAATTCTATCTTAAATAAACAAACAAACAAATAAATTTTTATCAATGTTACAGAGTGGTTATAGACCATTTTCCCAATAAAAACATCATGGATGTTGTCTATTCTCCAAGATGCTTTGAACAATCAGAGGATGATTTCTTTATAGGTGAACTGAAACAGTCTTTGCTTCACAGAATTGACTATGGCTTTTTGCACAGTACGTATATTCAATATGTCTGAACAGATTAGAATCTACAGAATCTGTTGAGAATAGTTTAACAAATTGATTGTCTAAGAGGTTAAAGAAGAAAATCAACAGTGCACAGTCAAAATCAAATTGCAATTTGACGTTGCGTGATTACAAAAGCAGGGCCTAGTTTAGCCCAAAAACTCTAGTCCTAAAAAAAAAATTTTAATAAATTAAATCCTGATTATAGCAAGTGATTCAGTTGCCTTGATCGAGTTGGCATAAAAACCAGTTCAAAATATAATTTTAGAAAGAGCTGCATATTCCTAGGAGTGTGCTTTCCAGTGAATAATGAGGTTACACTGATCTGTGTTGGCAGCGAAAACACAGTGACAGAAGAGTTTCAGTAAGTACAGGGAGAAAAGAGAGGTGAGTTAGCTGACTGTTAGTCTGAAGCGACAGGTTTGAAATACATACCGCCCAGATGCAAGTCCAGGATCTCACTGTAATTAGACTCTCCCCAATAGTCTACAATAAGGATATATTAGAGATTTGTTACTGCACACACAGGCAAAGCTAGTCCAAGAAAAAAAGAAAAAGAGTCATGCATGTGTTTGAAAACAAATCTCACATCCACACGCATCCATATACTGTAGAGTGTGCAGAATACGTTACATTGTATGTATGTATGGGTATACATGTGGTTAAATACAGACGTTGCATGTACACGACAAGTCTCTACAACAGAATGGGCACATAGATTTGCTGATGTGTGCTGCTGTGCCCTGCCACAGGCGCGGATCTGGGAAGGGGTTGTTGATCAGATGAACTATTTTAGCAATCGTTCGTTCTTTCATTTGATCTAACCAAGCAGAATGTATATATCTTGGATATGAAATGAAATCAAAATGGTAAAGACCAGTATATCCCATAGGCCGCTTTATTTGATGACTTCTGATCATGCTGCAAATGCAATTTAAAGTCAATATGAAACGTTGATATAGTGTAGCGTATATGTTGGTCACTGTATAATAAATACAGTGATGCTTTAGTACATCCAGTGAGAGG